>JAZGTJ010000151.1:517-215352 GCA_036877575.1 Botia almorhae
CAAGGCACCGAACCCCCAACTGCTCCCCGGGCGCCGCAGCAATGGCTGCCCACTGCTCCGGGTGTGTGTTCACGGTGTGTGTGTGTTCACTACTGTGTGTGTGCGCCCTTGGATGGGTTAAATGCAGAGCACAATTTCCGAGTATGGGTCACCATACTTGGCCTCACGTCACTTCACTTCATGTATGTCCAGTTTATATCTATATACACACATGTATACATATACATATGTGTGCGTATATACATACATATATATGTATGTATATATGTGTACACAGTACTTATGTTTTTGAACTTCAAATTTCAAATAAATGCAAATACTTTTTTGTATTTGTATTTGCATTTGAGTTTTTCCAACATTTTTTTGTAGCATTTAGACTGTATTTGAAACCGTTAAATAATCTTCACTGACAAAGTATTTAAGATTATTTTGGTTACTTTGAGGTGTGACAAACCTTAATTTCACTCAAATACGAACATTCTTCGTTTTAATGCGAGTTCGCTTGAGAGGTATTGCTCCCAGCATGCTGTCTGGACCTCAATAAACTTTAAAATTACAGTGGTGGAGCTTTCATTGTCCACTAATATGTTTATGTAGTCTGTCAACACCTTGCAGTTAACACTGACCCTCAATTGGATTAGCGCTAACTAAGTTTATCTACACATGTAGAATCCGCAGTGCAAGGTGCTATTTTGTACAAGTCTGCGGCTGGTCCCAGATCTGCTCACTGCGGACTATAGGAACACAAGGTGAGGTGTGAAAGTTGGCGGGTAATGCTAATCGATGTTAATTAACGCTGCCAAAAGGGAGCCGTTAGCTAAGTGTGATTTGGTAACTGCAGTCTCTATCGCTTTTGCGTGAGGACCTGAAGTGAGATTGTTAAATTGTTGACAATAGTTAAAAGTTCTCCAAGGGTTTGCGATTTGGCCAGGCAGTTTAGACTTCCATTGCCACTTATCAGCAGCTGTTTGGGGCAGTGCGTTGACAAATCGTACCCCAATGTCATTAAACATGTCCAAACATTGTTTGACAATTTTCCTGCTCGCCTTGTAATCGACGCGCTCTGTGAATGGACTATATAAATATATTTATGAGCCGGGAAATTTTGCGCGATCAAATCGAGGCCGTGTCTAATGCATTTTTCAGTGCAGTAAATTTGTAGATAGTTGACGACTTTATGAGAATGTTTATGGGGTTGTGAGCCGGTTATTTTCATTAAACAGCTCAGCAGATGCTGGAGAGAGCAGCTGTGCTAGTTTGTATTCTTATGAAAATGACAAGGCCAGCTGTTGTTGTGTACTTACTGTAGTTTCATGCTGGTAAATGCTGGAGAGGTAGATTAATCTTTCATAATGGAGCTACAGTGGAGAACAAAAGACTGGACATGCGTTCAAAGCGTGTCACTGTAGTATTTCGAGTTTTAGGGTGTTTACATGACAGCGACTTACTAAAAATAGAAACGTTTTCTTTGCATTTTCCGCATACGGGTGACAGTGTTGTTGGTAAGATCCCACCCACAAAAATGACTAAAAATTCTGTATTTTGCTTGCCAGCCGGGTAGGAGGTGATGTCACTACGTAGATTAAACGCCTAAAACGCATGTGACTGATGTAGCGTGTTTGTAGTTTACACAGGGACGGTAGCGTTAACATTTTTCTAAAGCGTGCATCTTCAAACCCATTTTCAAAGGTTTGCATTTTCAGCTCTTTAAACCGCTGTTGTCGTGTAAATGAACAGCCAAAACGCATAAAAAACGCTTTAGCTGAGAACCGTGTGGTGTAAATGAACAGCCAGAACGCATAAAAAACGCTTTCGCTGAGAACTGTGTGGTGTAAACGGCTGCTTCTGCGACATGCATGCAGTGAAACAGTGCTTGAGAAACTATTCTGATGTGTCAGCTTCTCAAAGCTTGTTCTAGAATTATGAAGGATGATGATGGAGCACGAGGAATAATTCGTTCTGACATCAGGTTACCTGTATCATCAAAGGTATGTGTGGCTGGTGAACGCAGGATTATAAGTGTACTCGTACTCGCGCCTCTATCAGAAAGATTCACCTAAAATACCTCAATGCATTTTGTGATCTCCAACTACAATCACACTTTCATCTGAAATCCTCCTCGGCATCATTCCCTCTGGATGAGGTTCTATATTCCATACTCTAAGAGGGCTGGAAAAGAGATCTGGGGGGTGGGGGTGTATATAAGTGTCAGGGGGCGTCTAAAAAGCATCGCCGTTTGATGTTTGTGTAACAGCGCAAGCTATACACCGTAAACACATATGCTTGCATATATTTCCCTGAATGTTCTGTTACTGCACCAAAGAGCAGCTTTATTTCCCCACCCAGCATGTGTGCCTGTAGATGCCAGTCTGTCTGAGACTCTTTGTGACACTGTGTACTGCGTGTGCCAGTCAATTCAAGAGCAGACTCGGTCTGACTCGTCCGCAAGTGCCTGTCTATGTTAGATTGTAGTCTCGCTGTCGGTCTTGCCATGTGGCACAGGAGTGACTCTTCAGCTCTTTAGTAGATCTTGGCTGTCATCCTATGCTCATTGAGGGGCTGTGGGCATGTCTCCAGTCCATGAACTGCTAATGAGGGCTTGGCCAGGCGAACAGACGCAGGCAGACAGTGGGAGCCAAAAAGCACCGCGGTTGTGTCGCTTTGGATAGGACTCTGGTGGGGCAGCTGATCTCCTGCCTCCTCTACGCCCAGGTCTTTGTCTTCCTTGCTAATTGAGCGCCCCGACTGACTCTGGAGGAACACGTCACCATAGCGGGGTCAGGAACCTGGTTTCATGTGACATGGAGCTGGTGACCTAAGTTTGACTGACATGAAGGGAAAGGCCAATGTCACCAATCTCAGCCGATATTCTAATCCAGCGACATGATTCATCTGTGATCTGTCTGGTTTTGTCATTTGAGTTAATCTAATTGTGTTTTTTTTTAAATGTCCCCATCTGTTTTTTAAACAAGCACGTATCTTTTGAAACCCATCCTACAACTGATTTTAAAACAGTTAGATAGTTTTAACTCAAAATTTTAGTCGAAATCCAAGCAGCTCAAACGAGTAATTTTTTTCCCAGTATTCGGCAAACGAAACCGATTAGATTTGTGCCATTTTGTTTATTTCGTGTGCGTTATTTGCACAAACAAGCAGCCCCGTTTTATTGATCGCAGTGCGTCAATGGCTCTTTCATTCGAGCAGGACCTTCATGCTTTGTTGCCGGGTGACATAATGACATCCATCAGGAAGTCAAATGTCAGTCCTTTCTTGCTGTGACATTTAGTTTCGGGCACGTGCGGAGTCATTGTTTTGCATTTGATTTGGCTGCTGTTGAAATAGCATAAATGGGTTTTCCCAGAGTATTTTAAAATGATGTGTTCCGGCCATCGTGCGAGACGGGAGAAAGCTCTTAATAAATCCATCAACAGTTACACTGAGAAATAAAAAACCCTCTGTACCATACCATCAACCTTGAACCTGTAGTTCAATCCCTGTGGTTCTGTTGGAATTACAATATTGCAAGAAGGTCTCTGCAAAATATATTTCACCATCATTCAAAGCTTCTGAGTTACTGTTGGGACTGTGAGAAGACTGACAGGTTGATTTTCCCAGTTTCTGAGCAATCAGGCAGTCTCCTTAGTGTTGAAATGCTTGTAGGGCGGTTGTGTCTTCAGATTCGGATGCTACAGAAATGGCTGTGATGATGAAATCAAGGTTTCCTGTCCGTTTTCCACTCTGAGAGCACTGAGGGCTTTTGTGGTCTGTAGAAATAGGCCTGCTGAGATGAAATGGATCTGATGAATTTGTTTTGTCAGAAAGATGTGTATCAAAAATGTATCAAAACGCTGTCCGTACTCTATATGTTAAATGCACTCATGGTCTTTGCCCTGGGGAAAAAGAGCTGCAGAAATATATTTGTTCTTGTTCTTTCAATACAAATACAAATATACAAATAAAAATACAAATATGGTTCCAGAAACCTGTCTTGGAAGTCATGCAGCTCAGTTTTTTGTCCCTCTTTGAGGGGTTTTCTCTGCTGTCATCGTGTTGATTTATGTGCTTATCAAAGCCTCGGCCACGACCCGCCAAACCACCCAACTAACAAGTTTAGGTTGTAAGAACGTTTCCCAAGCTTTCTATTAAGTAACAAAAACATAAATGTTATTTGAAATGTTCTAAAAACATTCAAAATGGCAAGTTTTTAGACGTTGTATTAAAGTTATTGCTTGTTTATAAGAACATTATTCAAGCGTTTTAATTCTGTAACATTTTTAAAACGTTCAACTAACTACTTAAGAATCATGTTTTTATATACATGAGATATGATGGGTGTCTGTGAAAAGGTTTTTCCCCTTAATCCATTTTATTTGCTCTGCTACCTCAAAACCATTTGTCCAGGCAGACTCTGTCCCCCGCTGGCCCTCTTCCTCCCTCTGCTTCCAAACACTCAGAGTGGAGGTGCAAGACACAGACTGTTAAAAAAAAGCCATCTGGCCGGAGGAAGAGGTGGTGGAGGGGGGGGGGGGGTGGGGGCTGAGGGTGAAGGGAGTCATGCTGGGCAATCAAAATGACAGACAGCAGTGAAAAGTGTTTTGTGGGCTGCCACATATATGTGAAGTACGATGACTTGTGAGCTTTCACAGCTTCCTTTGGTCTTCAGGTAAACACTGACTTAGCTGTGGTGTGTCTCACTCTGTCTCTCTCTCTGTCTCTATCTTCATCTCTATTCTCAATATTCTGTTTATGGAGCGTGTGCGTGTACGATCGCATGATCGCATTACCTAATCAGACAAACAACTGAAAGCAGGTGAAATTATTGTATCTTCTAGAAAATTCTGCATCTGAGGCAAGAATCGCTCACAATCAAAGCCCTCTCTTTCCTCAGATATTATAATCTCTTATGCATTCATTTTTACCATCCCCCCGTGGTGGGCCCCTTTTCCCCCTTCCCCAAAAACACCCTAAATGTGAGGAGGCTTCATTTTTCACCCTCCCCGAGCGGTTCTGTTGTCAGAGAAGAAACCTTAGGAAGTCTTTATTTCTGCCAGGCAGGGCCTCTCGCGTTCCTCCGGCTTCTTCTGACGTTCTCATGGCTGTCCCCCCACCTGCTGCGACGCTGATCCCAGGCCGAGCTGCGCTTCAGCGGGGGACAATTACTGTCCTGCTCGGCCTTTGATCATCTGACCACGTGGAAGCACAACAGCTGACCACATGTTTTAACAGACAAGAAGGAGAAGAGAAGAAAAGGGGTGAAAAAAGAAGAGGGGAGAGAAAAGCATTTGCCTTTCACTCGCTCTTGCACACAGCGCGCTAGAAAAAGGCTCGTTTCGGCAGAAGTTCTAGTGCTTGTATAATTCTCATGGTCTTTGCTGTGTGGTAAACGGCTGCCCTTTTATCGTCTTGATTATGTCTTTGGATCGCAGGAGAGGGTTTATTACAGACATGGTGCGGCCTCATGTTTCTTTTTGAATTTGCCTCGTTTTGTTTACTGAGGGTAGCGCGGAGTGCTGGAGGAGTAATTTGAGGCTGAGCTTGTAAAAGCAAGTGCTAATTCTTCAGATATTGTCAGCCAAATTGTCTCCGAGCCAGCTGGGCCTCCGAATAAATGCTCGCTGTGGTCAATATTGAAACTTCCATGCAAAGTCAAAGCCACAGCCCAGATTTTGGTCTAACACGCACACCTCCCCAAATGTAGCTTTTGAGTGACAAATATAAACGCCATATTAATAAAACTGAAATGGCATTTTAAGAGTGTATGAAAGTGGAGATTTACATAATCCCTTCATACTGACTTTCAAGAAAGACCTTTTTAATGATAAATGCTAAAAGAATTTTTTCTTTTTGCAAGTAGCATAGTTTTTAATAAATGTTCTGGACAAATTCCAGTTTATTTCTAAAGATAACTGGCAGTTGATTAAAGCTGCAGTCTGTAACTTTATTGCTTAAAAAAAGTTATTGAGCACGAACGTCACTTATTCAAGTATCAATTTACTTATTGAAAGTGACAGCGAGTCTGTTATTTGCGTGTTAGTCATCACAGCGTGCGTTATTGTTATTTCTGTGGGGACGTGGTTCGTGTTTGTGTCTGTATCGAGTGGCTCCATGTTTGTTTGAATAATTGCGAACAGCGTCTGTGTGTACAGTATCCATGAGTGTATTTGTGTTTGCATGCCCGCTGATGCAGACCTGAGAGGGGCCTGGATGTGTTCGGGGGGCCGGGGGCAAGGCAGCCAGGCCTAGGGGAGCTGTTTGTTTTGGCCTGTTTGCTGGGGATGGCCTCCTCGAGTGTCCCCATTGTATAAAAGATCACTTTACCACAGTAAGGGCGCATGAAAAGAAGCTCTTTACTGGTACTTAGGCCCTGGCTGAAATAACAGGCAGTGTTTTAACTGGCTGCCTTTTATTCTGACGGCTCTGCTGCCCAGCAGACGACTCCTGCCTCAGAGACGCCCGCCAGGAGACACAAGAATAACATGTATAAAAAAATCACACTTTTATTTGGCAAACCAATATTGTGTGGCATTTTTTGTAATGTCACCAATTCTTTTTAAATTTCAGTTCATATTCACTCCGGATTCTTGGTTAAAGATGCGTTTTTGTATTGCGTTGTAAGAATGAATTCTCGATGCTTTCGTCTGTTCTTTGGAAATTGCGAAGAATCTCGGCTTATACATTTTCGTCGTGTTTTTTGACCAAACATCTGTACGTGTCTTTAGCCGTTACAGGCCCTTTGTGCATTTTACCTACTTCATAATCGTTTTATCCGGCAGTTAAAAATAATTAACAAGTCATGCTCTTTTGTCGTCCGCCATTATGAGTCCACCGTCCAGCAATGAAAGGCTTTAGCATAAGCGCAGTCACATAACAGTGTCGAGATCCATTTTAAAGTGCAGTAATTCAAGGGTTTACAAGACTCTGTAAAACCTCAACATGCCCCAGTAATGAGAAGCATGAATGGAAACTTGGAGAGTTTTTGGGGGCCTGCAAAGGCACTCGGCACAGAGACTGTAACACAGCCACGGCACATGCATTCATATACATATATACACATACATAGTGTATGTGTGAAATTTATATCTATCAATGTCTGTATGGATGCATAAATGTAAATGTGTCTGTATAAATGTATATTATGTCTGTGTGTATGTGTGTGTGCTGCTTTGAATCTGAATTTAATCAAAATGTACATACACTGCATTGAATCTGAATTGAATCAGAATGTACTTACACTGCATTGAATCTGAATTGAATCAGAATGTACATACACTGCAATGAATCTGAATTGAATCAGAATGTACTTACACTGCGTTGAATCTGAATTGAATCAGAATGTACTCACACTGCATTGAATCTGAATTGAATCAGAATGTACTGCATTGAATCTCTGTTTCTGAGATGTTAAGCCGTCGCTGAGAACTTTAGAGTCTCTCTGCGCCTGTGTGGTTGTATTTCAGCCTCCTCGTCGAGTTCACACTTGCTCGGTATCCCATAACTCCACATGTGGTCGGGGCAAGGTTAAAAACGACTGTGATATCATGTAAGCTGTAGACTGTGCTCACCTCTACTGTTCCCAGGACCCCTACAAGAACAGGTCAAATGCCAAGGTGTGAACAGCTATGCTCCACACACTCCCATGAAACAGTCTTCTGTGATTTACAGTCAATCCGAGGCGTTTTCTAAGTTGCCTTGCAACTTAGTCAGTGTGTTGTCTTTAATAATAAAGAGGTATTCTGATCTGTGTGTTATTAGTGCTGGAATGAGCAGGCAGGCCTCCACTGCAGTCTCTGTCTGTAGAATGTGGCCTTCATTTCTTCATAAAACAGATGTCACAAGACATATTTGTGTGTGTGTGTTGGGGGGGGAGTATGCCGAGATCTACTGTACATACTGTAGGGATTTTCCCGTTAAGACAGGCTTATGACATTAGGCTGTTTATGCTGCTGAAACAATCTTTAATTAGCTAATTTGACTGAGAGATTAAGTCATTAATTGTCTAGGCATGACCAGTGTTTGGTTTGCTGTGATATTATGTCAATGTTAAAGCTGCAATCGGTAACTTTCTGTCATTTTAAAAGAAGCAAAAAAAGGTTATTGAGCAAGTACATAACAGATCTCCTTATCTTACCCTGATTCACAACAGTAAAGTATGTTATTAAAATTATTTATAATTTGAGCCGTCGGGTCCGATTTTATGAGAAATGTCAATTTGGCTCCCTTTGACTTCATATGTAAATAAAGTACATAAAGTAACCAAGCAATTTCAGGTTTGAACAGAGATGGCGGTAGAGAGGCAAACGTTATGGATTGCAGATTTAATGTTTTAGAAGTTCCAGACATGTCCAATAAATCATTCAGAGAAATAAGTTTTAGAATGTTATTACAGGAACACTTAATGTTATTCCTGGAGGTCATAATATTTTATTTTAAGCACATTTTGGCGGCAAATGGTGGGAGGAAAATGGCCAAAATACACTTGCTGGCTACTTGCACTTGCTGGTTGTTACTGGCTACATTCACTGTGACTGAAACTGATCCAGTGTGTGTATCTGAAAGAACCAGTACAATGTGAAATATGTTTCTTATTGAAATTAAAACATATTACAACTCGGATCATTTGATATATACATTCTTTTACATAGCAATGATATTAAATTGGAATTTAATTTTTTTGCCAAGACTTCCAAAATTTACCTACTTTTTGAAAAACAAATCCCAGAAATCCTATGTGTCTTTTAGAGAGTGTAAATGAGATCTCAGCAGTGTTTCAAACTGTCCTAAAATAGTTTTTTTTTTACCTTTTTTTTACATATACATTTGGCGGACACTTTTTATTTTAAGCATATAACTTATACATTTTTGTCAGTGCGTGTGTCTCCTGGGAATCGAACCCGCAGCCTTGGCGTTGCTAACACAATGCTCTACCAACTAAGATACAGAAACATATGGTTAAAATGTCTAATCAGATTATTCTGAAACCAGATTACCAAAGATCTGCTTTTCACATTCATTTTAAACAACTTGTCTGAGAGCAAAATTGTTCCCTGAAAAAATCTCATTTCATATTGTGCTATATTGATGTGTATTTATATACATCTTTTCTTTTTAAAAAATGCTTGTATTTAATTGGCGAGCGGCGTGTCTAATCAACATTTTTTGTTGTTTATTTTGCCTTTACTAATTATTATTTCCGATTGTGCACAAATGATTCACCTTCAGTGGGTTTATTGCTAAATTGTTATTGAGCTTATTGTGTTAGTCCAGTTAATGGCAGCTATAGGCGATGAATTATTTACTTCCTGTCCATGTGAGAGCAGTAATTACACAGCTGTCCCTGCCTCGTCTCCAGGCCCTAAGTTGGTCTCAATGGAGAGCCTGTCATTCTATATTAAAAGGACACCAAACCACTCTTCATAGTTTGCTGTCCAGCTTTTCAGCTGGAGAGGAAGCTGGGCAAGATGCAGTTCAGATGATCTCAGTAACGGGGGCGTGGCCTAACAGTGACAGGTGTTGATGGAAAACACCTGCATTAGAGTTGGGCTGGATTTTGAGAACCTAACAGCGGCTTCTATGTACTGGTGTGGCAGTGAGTGCTGGAGCTTGTGTGCACAGCTTCAATTTTCCGCCCACCCTTCCATTCGGCGCGCCACAACTTGCCATTAAGTTGACATTAAAATAAATAAATAAATTCATTAAATAATTAGCGACCCCCGTGCGACGAGTTCTTTTGTTCCGTCACACCAGTGGCCATCAAAAGCCATCCTGTTTGGAAAAAACATCGCTAGTTGAAATATGTTTTGAAAAATAAATAATAAATAAAAGCACGGAAAAAGCCTTTTTACTGCTTATTACTCATCAGCCTTTGATTACTTTTAATTAGCGTGCAATTTTCTGCCCAAATGGTACGAGTATGCGTACGCGATAAAGGAGATGACGCGTCTGATGGCTAATTGAAAAGAGAACGTGTCAAGCAGGAATAGCAAGATATGAAAGCACGCCAGAATGACTGAGATGTGCACAATAAATGATGCCCGTGTCAGAGTAGCTTTAATGTTTCGGCCGTCCCGACACTTTTAACCTAATGTCACTTTCCATCATATCCCAAATCACTAAACAGTTTCACCTCTGAATCGCTTACTTTCCTCCCCAAGTAACATTTAAAATAACCAGAAGATGAATACAGAGGCATCACTTCCATATTCTGATCGTAGATATGTCATCTGTCATTTACTACAGTGATATTTGGCCGAGGTGACATTTGGATCCTCTGTGGGAGTCTGGTGGTTGCCTAGCGCATGTGACACGCAGACCGGTCGGTGATGACGGAAGCCACACCGACTGCAGCTGCTGGTAATGTATGTTATTAAAGAGTACAGTCATTTTTCCTGTAGTTTTGCATTTGGGGGCTGGTGGGTGGCCCGTGTCTTGGAGAGCATCAGGAGAGAGAATGTTTCTGCATATTGAGGCTTTAACAAACAGGCGAATCTTTCTGCTTTAGATAACTTGAATAATTTTTGTATTAGTGTGACAATTTATGAGCCAACTGTGTTTAACCCTGTATTTTTATTAATGTGTCCCTTACAAACAGAGTTATTTTGGCTCCTCCCCCGTGTGGGGGTGTGAGTCGTTTTTTATCAGCCTGACTTTTTTAGGGTCCCACTTTCAGAGGGGTAGCTGGAATTAAACGTGGATTAATCATTGACGTGGATGAACTCTTAATCTACATGTTGTCTGCCTGTCTGTCTACTGGATCTATGATCAGAAATTTGTGTGTGTCTGTGATGCACTGTTTAATAAATCCAAGAAGTGTCGTAGATGTTTTTAAAAGTTTTAATTCACAGTTTTACAGATGGGTTTCCAAGACCCCTTTCTCACTGTGTTTCCTGTGGGTATATTTCTGAAATCATATTGTACATCATGTATATAAGGCAAGAATGTAAATGGAACTGTTTGTGTGCTTTAAATGTCTCTGGTAGCTGATCTTCACCACGTTTGACTTGCCCCAAGACGTTGTGAAACTTCATCTTTAGTAGAAATGTGTTCTTTAAGGTAGGCTGAATAACCAAAAAGTATAAATACTGTGGCAGTGTGTTTGTCTGGGCAACAAGGCTGAGTTTTTGGAGGTACCTTTAAAGTTTTGGAGAAACAGTGATTATAATTCGGTGACGCCACAGTGACAGAAATTAGTACAGTTTTAGTTTTAAGTCATGCCAGTCGGTGTCTTTTAAAGCAGAGGGCAGTGTTGTCACTTCAAACAAATCACACTTGCACGCAGATCACGTATTAATAAAAAACAAAACAAAAAAAGCTCGTTTCGGGAGATTGCGAGAGACCCCAGTAGCCCTCGTACATTCTCGTCTTGTGTCGCTCATTTTCCTTGAGCGGGATATGTTGTGACTAATGGAGAATTATTAGGAATCAAACAAAAATAGGCTATGCAATAAAGAAATGATTTCAAAGCGCACAAAATACGTCTCGATAAACATATAGGCCTTTTTAATTAAGCAATTATAAAAATGTGCTGTGAATGTAGCATGAACATTAGTCCCCTTCTGAGCCATTATGTTGCCTGTCTGGTGTCGCAATTTCACACTTCAGCGACTCCGACAACCGGTCTGCTTGAGTCTGACTGCCCCACAATTTACCTTATTTAGATGATGAACCAAAATCACTCGACACACGGGCAAAAATAAACGAAATACTGCACACCCGTTCTGTCATTTAGGACATGTGACGCATTAAGTAGGAATAATAGGCCTATATTCTAAACACTCGACCAGTTTGTATTTTTTTATTAAGACAATGTTATTTTCTTCCTTAGCTTTTAGTCCTTGGTGTTGGTGTGAAATGAATTATCACGATTTCACGTTGAAATGTCTTCTAGTATGGAAGTTTACATGGTGCTTTTGCTGCTCCGTTCATTTAGCACGCAATTTATCAAACTGGCAGAAGTATAGATTATTTATGACGAAACAGTAGTGCAGGTGATGTCATACTGCTGAGTTTTCCGTTTGAGATTTCAGCTGTCCGTTTCGAGCGCGTATCGTTTGATGTCGATTATGTATTTACCGATACGGTGCTTTTACCTCACCAACTACACGATCAGCATGATATTTATCGCCTAATGTTAAAAAGACAAAATAAGCAAAACGACAACACGTAAATAAGAGAGATTTACTACGATTTTTGCGTCTGAAGCGTTAAACGATCAAATTTTACTCTCACGCGGTTTCACTCGTCAGAAAAAAACGCTTGAGTTTTCTAAGATGGGGAAATAGAGACAATCTGGCCTCGGTTAAAAGTTTCTTTGGCATTTATTTCGAGTGAGTTTCCTAGGGGAGTGTTAATAACTGTGGGCTCTGTCTTTTCGTCAGAATTACAAGGCTCCTGTGATGTGTATGACAAACAGTGACACGGTGTATGGCTACACGTCAAAGCTGTTTGTAATGCAGAAAACATATTATACTATTTACATTTGTAGTGCATAAAATAGTCTATTTTTATTGGTTTATCTTTGTGATCAACACGCCCTGCATATCTTATTGGTGAAATGTTAACAGGCTATTTTAGTTTTTCCACCTAACACTGTCATAGCCAAGTTTGCGTGGCAATGTAGCGATTGTTGTAATTATTTCACATATATATTTGGATTATTAAAACACATTGGACATTTCATAAAGTAAATATTTTGAAAGGATTGTGCTGAAATTTAGTGTCGTCACTACACTACATAATTTTCAGCGTCTCGTGGCACTTTCTGTAATGTTAATGAACCGTTTTTAATTCATTAACTGCGGTAATGAACTGTTTTAATAGAGTATTATTCTCTTTCCAGAGATTTTGATTTCAGATTTGACAATATACCATATCAAAAATTACACTTTAATTTCAAGTGCGAATTAGATCTGAAAAAAGTACTTTTCATTTTTCGTTTCGTCCTCAAAAAACAAACAAAATATTTCACTTCTTAAAAAAGTGAGCAAAATGGAAGTGTAGGCTATGATCCATTATAGTATGTCCCTCAAAATGAAAAGATGAAAAAAGAAGAGGGAAAAACAATTACACAGGAGATGGCCCTTGGGCACTGAGAGGTAAGCAGCATGAGGGGTCTGATTGACTCTGGTGCGCCTTTGGACCTTGTATTATCCTGGCATGAGGTCTCTTTGGCAATAGCCAGGCAATTTCCAACAGCACCTGGTTGCCCATCCCCCACGATAGCCTCTGTACCTGCGCCCCATCCAGTCACTCTTAAATGCATAGTTTTTTTTATGTGAATACACAACTCTTGGAAAGTAATGCTTTGAGGAAATTAATCATTACCTGCATGAGCTACAGTGTGAATCTTCAGTTGGGAATCGCACAGGTCAGGCTAACAGTAATTAGCAGGACAAATAACGTGCAAAAATAATTTAGCGTTTTACCTTTGATTTATAAAGTCCAAATTTGGGAAAGTCGAGACGTTCGGGCAACATTGTTTAATAATAATTCTACTGATTAAAACCGTAAAGCCAATCGGTCAGTGTGTATATTGTCATCTTTTATTGTGTGTTTATATTAGTAGTTTTTGAGAAGTCTTAAAATGAAGGTCATGTTATGTCAGCTGGAGTAGAAGTGATACTTTCGGTCCCAATGATTTTGCCTTTGGTATGTTGTTTCTTTAGTCCCAGTATTTATTTGGGCTTTCACACCACCAGCCACTAGCACCTGCTCACTCGCCCCCTGCCAGCCTCTGACCCTTGTTTGCAGGGCAGGCTGAGAGAACTGCAATCACTGTGTGTTTTCAGGTAATATGATGTAAGTTCATGACTCTGCATAATGAGAATCTGCCTTTTCATCACGTAGATTAGTCCCTTGTATCCAGAACAGGGTTTGTTAACGGTAGCTCATTTAGCTAAGAAAGTCTTGTTCGTTCCAACTAAGGCTAAACGTTCCAACTCTGTGGAGAGTTCCCAAAACATAACTAGAGTCGGACATAACTGCAGCACCAAAGTCTGCGTAAACATTTATCGTAACAAACATTAGGAATTTAGGAAGAAAGGTTTAATGAATAACTAAGCTTTAGCGCAAAAGCAAACAATGCACAGAACGATTGAAAACTCACTCTTTTGAGGCGTAAATGTGTTCGCTGGGCACTGAAATATGACGTTGATAACTCATAACATCATAAAGAGGTTCGCTCTATCCCTCATACCTCTTTTTAATGTAATGAAACATTACATCAACACTTCCCTTCTGCAACAGTAATGGTCATTGGTCTAAAACAATAATAATTCTGCGGGGCTTAGTTTGATGACGTTTATGTTGTTAGTAGGTTATTGAGTAGGTTTTTATGGTTCCTTGGGTCTGTGCTCATGTAATTAAAAAGTTAATTAGTCCTCGTTTTTTAAGCTGGCTGTTTTGGCGCAAAAATACCACACGGTATTGCTGACCACGGAACAGCCTGACACAAATAATGAAATGTTTAGTAATTAGTCCGAAGTCTATTTTTTTACATCAAAAAAATAGTTTACGTGCTCTACAACCAGCCAAATTTGCGTGGTTATCACTCCGGCGGAAATAAGGTCATTCCTTAGACCACCAACTAACTTAATATAACGAAACAGGTGACGCATGTTGGAACTTTGACGAGTTGATTTGTGTTGGAATAAAATTTCAATTGTTTTTTTTCATCAACTTGCTTTTAAATCAGTTCTTTATTTCAATGGTTCTTTACGAATCATTGAGGTAAATGATGGCCCCCTTTGCCTCCCTTTAACATCACAATAGGCTTGCAACACGTCCAAAGACACATCCTGGATTAAGTCATATTGAGCACCTTTACATATTCATCGCTGTTCCTGCAGGTGAATAATCATCGTAGAACTGAAAAGGGTTAATTGACGTGCAAATTATCTCTAACGTCCACAATAAGGCAGCATTGTTTGGTAAATGGCGAATTGCCTACACAAACGGTCAAATTCACTTAGCTGTACTTTGTAAACGTAAAAACGTAGCATGCATGTGTGGAAAACATTTTTACACGTAAATTTTACTTTATAAATAAATCCCTCATTTTGTATGATTCCAAGCTAAGGTAAGCTATGGTTTTCTCTTAAGTCGACAGCATTATAAACGAATGTGTATTTTGAAAATGCATATTTAAATGGAAAACGTTGTTGTTTACATTTACTAGATATATTTCAGCATTGTAAAAACACCTTTTATGGTCTGTTAATTATATGACGTATGTTACAATGGGTATTTGGATGTTTCTAATATTTAAATAAAGCTGAAAGATTTGCATGCTACACGGACAATAAAATAGCTCGTGAAGACATGTCGTGCAGACTACAGCACGTCACGGTAATTTGGCTTCTGAGTTTATTAGATCAAGTACTTCGTTGCGTGACAACAAAGCTTTTGAAACCTGCTCATGTCGGTTTATCCTCTTAGTGCCACACCGCTTAGACAGCAAAGCTAGATGGAGTGGGGTTTCGGTGAAGGTCTAGGGACAGAACCCTAAATTATAACCAGTCAGAAACTGTCTATTAACACCTCAAAGTTTTATTTATTATTAATAACAAAATGTTGCGTAATTTATGGTTGTTTTAGGGACAGTTTAGGGAATTTGATCTTAAAATCAAATTACTCAACTAGAAACCGCTACTCTTCATAGTCCTGCCACGTGACTGCCGATGTGGTTTCTAATCATTTTCAGACTTCATTAGAAAATGCTTTCGTAGTTTTCTTTATGTGGAATGTTGTGAGGACTAAACCTTAAATAAATCTCCGTCAGTATGATATTTTGTTCTCCCAACATTAAAACAGAACGAAAAATCAGAGTCTGCCCATTTGCACAAGCTTAGCCGGTGCTTCAGTGCTCCTCTGCAAAACAGCCTGCGCCATGTTGTGACGTCACGACGCACGTCAGAAAAGCAGGGGAAGATCGCTTGAAGAGAAAAGTGAGAAATCGAAAAACTGCGTTTGCGCAGAAAACATCAAGGATGCGGTTTACATGAGTTTGTAAAAGTATATGGGGTTGGGCTAAAATACTGCATACCGAGCGACAAAGGAGAGATGAGCCAGACAAGCAAGAAACGATGTTTCTATATGGACACTTTACTAATGCGTGAACTTGGTGCATACACGATATTTTATGTTCAGAATAAATTCAGATATTCTTTTTTTAATGTCTACATATAGCATATTGAATTTTATAGATAACAGTATCTGTATTTTTACCATTAATATCCTGTTAAGACTTCAGACCGTGATCTTAGTCCAGTTCTTCAATAATGCAGTAAATCATGTCGGTTTTTGTTTTTAAACATTTCTATTAGGCTGCATGTTTTTAGTTATACTAAATAATATTTTGCAATAATAGCATGTAATGCAATATGTAAACCCTGCCATTTAGTGAAACCTGTCTTTTCCATTCTTTTTAAATTTGTTTTTTAAGCCCAGTCTATAATTATCCGTATCTACAGAATGGCGTAGCGTATCTCGGTAACAGGTTTTAAAATTGAGCAGTTTTCTTGCACGCACACCTTCAAAGGCCATTCGACAATGTTGTGTAGATAATCACGGCTGTTAGGCAGCGTTGAAGCTACGCAATCCCAAACTTTTCGTCTCTTAAAGAAACAGGATGCTAAAATGGCGGCATCTTGCTGTCAAGTTCAAGTGTGCTAATGCCCCTTGGAGAATGGTGTAAGTTCACGATTAGAAGCAGAAATACAGCAAAAAATAACTGAAAAAGAGGAGCTGAGGTCCTCATTTGTGACATTTCAGGATTTGTTTTAATTCCAGTTCGAAGTTCTTTTCACATTTGGTCATACATGGTCTGTTAAACAAACAATAAGCATACTTCGAAAAAGTACAAGATTTTGTTGCATTTTGAACAGGTACGTTGAAGTTACATCGTTGGCCTCAAAAGTGGCAGAGTGACAGTTCATCATCTGAACATTTGCGGTTCCGCTTGCGTGACTCATTTCTTCAAGAAAACGATACAAAATCACATTCAGGTTCCTGTAGTACATTAGATCCGTATGTGAGATAAGGGGTGACAGTTCATCGAGGGTGGCTGAGATAAATCTTTTTCTTTAAACGTAATGTATAGAAAACAGTATATAAAACATATATTCAATAAATGATTTAAATAAACCTATTGATATATCACCATTACTTACGAGGTACTTTTTTAGGTTTGTTTTTAAAAGTAGTGCTGGTGGTCGGAAATCATGTTCATAAGCACAATATATTTTTATGCATATTTTTAAATTCTTGAAAAATACGTAGCAATGCAGTGCTGTAACTCATGGTGTCACTGAACACACATTTTCCCTCCGTGAAAAAAACTTTAAAACGTCTACAAAAATTCATCCACGCATACAGTTCGACACTTGGAAAATTAATCACAAAAAACAACCACGTGTATTCAAACTCTTCTATACGCCCAGTACTCATAACAAACAGCACGCTATTGTTCACAGAAGAACAACATTTAAAACCGACAGACAAAAAGTTTTATTTTGAGTTTACTGTTGAAACAGATCATTGCTCCTCTTTGACACATTTAACACAGTCTTGCATCCACAAAGGAAACCATCAAGAATGGAATACCATACCGATTCAAATGGTTGTACTATAAAACTCAGGAATATAACGTCTTTAACACTGTCACACCGAGTTCAAAGTTCATTAATGAAATCTACGCTCTTGAATTTAAGCGTATACGTGACGTGTCGATGAATACACTGGTCAGTGGGTCTCTTGAATCTGTATCTAGTGTTTTATCATTGAGCATCAGAGTGTAGACTGTGTAATCTCTGAGTAAAAGACAAGAAAGGGGGGAAAAACAAAGGAAGCAATTTGGATAATAACCATAAACGCCTCGACATTACTCCTTGTATGCCTGATTCATGAATGCATACTTAAACTTGTCATGATATTAATATAATTAATACTTTACGCCCAGGTAAGACACACATATTGGTTAAAAAAGATACAATCGTATCGTGGAAACGTGAGAGCTGAGTCCCTTTTTTTCATCGACTCAAAACTGTACAGTCTTGTTAAAAAAACATTTTCATAAATATCTTTTAAGATTCGGCTCTTTTGCCGATAATTAAATTATAAATTGATAAATATGGCATCATGGATATGTATGTACATTGTTATTAACAAAGGCAACAATTCAAAGGTAACAATCGTAATCTAATACCACATATCTCCAGACTCGGACAACAGATTTGACTCCATCAAACAAGGAAATACATTCACGAGTAGGGCTATATACTTATTTCGTATTTATTTTTTGTTCAAGTTCAAAACAAAGACTTTGGCACGTTTATTAAGACGGAAGTTTAAACAATCGATCACGGGTGACGCGTCACCGCAATAAAAAAACACCGCGAACGATTCCTTTATGCGTTATTTTTAAATATTTTTTTCTTCAGAAAATACATACAGTGAAAAATAAAATAATCATCTGAGATCTGAAAACTAAAGGAAAAACATTTATTCTTAGAAAGTGTTATTTTTTGTTATTTTATGCGTTGCTAGATTCCTTCGAACTCGGAATAAAGTCAGATTTCGAATCCTGAGAATGGACGAGGCCTGCTGGCGAACTCTCATCTCCTCCTGTCGTTGCGATGCCATATTGTACGCCATCGAGTAAAGAGTTTTTTAAAGGTTTCTTCAACCTTTTGGTCCGCATTGGGAGTCTGCTTGGAGCTTCAAACGTACCATTCATTAAAATTTGGTGGTAGTCCATCGCTGTGCGCAGACGTGTTTTGCACCGCGGACGTGGGTGTTTTTGTCGGATCTTCGCCGTTAGCCGAAACCAGCGCAGGCGGCGTTGAAGATTCGTAGCCAGAGCTCGCAGCTGGAGATGATTCCGAGGCTTGTGATTCGTGTACCTTCAATATACACAACGTAAACATAACGTTCATAAATATATAAATTACAATACCACTTTACATGCGAAACATTTATTTGAGGCCTTGTATTCTTTAGTTATGTTTGTAATACTAAAGGGTGTTTATTAATTAAACGAATGAAAAATTGTTTGCGAACTGTCCCTTACCTTCATGTGTTTCCTGAGAGAGCTGGGATGTGTGTAGGACTTGTCACACACTTTGCAGATATATGGCTTGTCAGATGTGTGTACGTGCATGTGCTTTTTCCTGTCGCTGCTGTTTGCAAAGCGCCTGTCGCAGCCGTCGTAATCGCATTTAAATGGTTTCTCACCTGCAAGTGACAGCAAACACCGACATTTGAGGGAAAATCATTTTAAGTGGAGAGTTAATATACAACCTGGCCTCAAGTTATGTAACACGGCATTCTAAAATATAGGTCATGCTGCACTCCCATCAAATGTTTGGTTACACACATATCACTCACAAGAGTCGCTGCTGCTATGGCCTTTATTTACTCGTCGTGTGCGTCTTTTAGTTTATTTTTATAGACCATGTACCGGCATGCAGAATACAATTAAACTGCTGAACAATTCGTGCGCTTTTCCTGTCTGCCAGGACTAACCACATAGACGGAAAAACAGCTTGCTTTACACTGCATTTGAATCTCAAATGAGATCCATTATTTAGACACAAACCCAGTCACCAGACCTAATGCACTTTGGCTACTCCACACTTTATCGGACCAATTGTTGCATATTTTATTCATGCGTTTGCAGCGTCCGTGCACGCCGCACGCTGTTACTATAACTAGGCCACAGGCTTTACAAACGCAGAACGGCCCATTCATAATTTCTCTGCGCAACCAGGAATGCAGATTGCACGCTAATATTTCCATCTATTCTTCTTCTGCCTAAAAAAGCTGCAATGTATATGTTTGACAAATGTATATTTGACCTAACCGAAAAAGAAGAAAAACAAACAAAACATTTCATTTACGTTCGTTATTGGGGTCGCGCGAGTAAAATAAGTAAACAACCCCTAACACGTGACCAGTGAATTAAACTTTAATGAAGTAGCTGTGGCGATATTTCCTCGAATTACTAAAAACTAAAACGTATTTATTGCATTTATCAACTGCAATTTACGTATAATTGTGTTTGTTTGCACAAGTCTGGTGACAGTAACTTACCTGTGTGAGTTCTTTTGTGGATTTTTAGATTTTCTGATCTTGCAAAAATTTTCCCACAGCCGGGAAATGGACAAGGGAACGGTTTCTCTCCAGTGTGCACTCGGATGTGGTTCACCAGTTTGTATTTGGCTTTAAAGGATTTCCCTTCTCGCGGACAATCCTCCCAGAGGCATACATGGGTACTCTGCTCTGGGCCGCCAACATGCTCCATGGAAACGTGTGTCACCATTTCATGCATCGTGCTAAAAGTTCTGTCACAAGTCTTTTTGGGTCTGTTCATCTGGTTCTCGTCTATCCATTTACACGACAGTTCTTGTTTAATAGGCTGCCGCATGTATCTGAAGAAGGCCCCTGGACCGTGGTGTGCGGGAACGTTCATCCCCATGTTCATATTGATGGGATGGTTGTAGTTATGGAGCTGAGCGGTGCCGTAAGGATCCGTACGAGGGCTCGCCACAGATCTGTACGGATCCGGACGGCCAAAAATGTCCCCGCGTAAACCCAGGTGCATTTGGCCGTTTACAACATGTCCTCCAGGTGACGTGTGGCTTACGGTCTGGTCGTGAAGTCCTGGAAACAACAGATGTCCCGGGTTGTCTGAGATTCCAGGGGGTCCGTGTAGACTCCCAGCCGAGGCGGCAAAGATTCCGTGTTGGGCACTCGGGGCTGCGGTCTCTCCGATGCCCCTGTTTCTAAAGAGAAAGTCCCTGGTCGAATTGAATGCTCCACCAGCGTAGGAACCAACTTGCCCTCCGTGGTGGTGTCCAAGCGCAGCTGCGTATCCAGTAGCTTGCGGAGTGAACGCTGATGTCTGGCTGGAGGCGATATCGTGAGTAACGGGACTGATCTTGAAAGCTGCCGAGTGAGAGGAGTCTGCGAAGGGACTGAGACCCAGTCCGTGGTCTCGGTTACCCAAGTCATGGTGCCTCGGCGTTCCGAATCGCCCGACTCCTAATGACGGGAACTGAGGAGCGCTATCAAGCAGCATAGTCATTGGGACCAATAGATAAAAGTTAAAAAGAAAAAAACGGGAAGCTCCAGGTTAGTGGAGCGTAGTGGGTGGTAATAAACGCAGTGCAATTTTACCCAATCTTGAATAAAGGAATCAAGAGAAGAGGAACGAAATAATAATCCCGGGTCTCTGTAAACGGGAGGACAAACTCCCGTAACTGGGATCCGTGAGAAAGAGGATCAAACTTCCCCCCCTTTCCAGACGAATGATGTCCTTGGACTGATAAAGTCAATCACTCACTCCTTGCACATAAATGAGCACGGGAGGCAGCCCTACGCTGGCCAATGAAAACGCAGCTCCCTTTTTGAGTCACGTGACGGCCACGGAGGATGCTCATTGGCTACGTGTTGGTTGACTGGCCAGCTTTAGTATTGATAATGGCAGTTCGTTTCAGTGGGTGCATCTGATTGGTTGGTGTTGGCATTATTTGCAGGTAAAGCGACCGGTCTTATTTCGGTTCAGTAAGAAAGGCTTGTTCATTTCCCGTGCTTAGCACGTCAGCTGTTCCCAAAGTTACATAAACTTCTCAGGAGCTGTTTGACAATTGGTCTCACAAAAAAGACATTCAAAACAAAGATTAGTAAATTATATAAAAGAGAAAATGACATATCTAAAGCATACTGTTGGGCTATATATATAATTGTTTTTTTTATAATTGTCTATCTGTCTGTCTGTCTGTCTGTCTGTCTGTCTGTCTGTCTGTCTGTCTGTCTGTCTATCTATCTATCTATCTATCTGTCTATCTACAGTTATGCATCTATCTGCAGTTTTGCTTTAACGAATTTTCGGTAAGCTGGGCTAGTTAAGATGTTTTTTGAAGCAGCTCGAAAGTTAGAGATATTACTATGGTATTTCTTGCGCACTATGTAGTGAAGTGCGCAAGAAAACGAGAAAAGGAAAGACGGCAGTAATTATACTACCCCGAGGATTTTTTCACGTCGGTAAATATTCTCGCTATTGAGGCAGTGTCGCAGGGTTGCCGTTAACTCGCTGCAGGACGTACAAACTCTGATCAAGTTCACAGACGGGTTGAATGTTTCAAGCCGCGCTTTTTATACCTCGAAGCCATTTCACGACCCCTCTGCCCCTCAGTCCCCCAGTCTCGCCTCGAAAGAGCTCCCTTTTATAATTTAGAGATTAAAAACAAAAATCTTTATAACAGCCTCTCATTCTGCTCCAGTCCTCAGCTTCACACTTTTACAAGCATAAGAGGGGGCTAGTCTAATATTTTGTGAGGTGAGTGTTTCGTGATTTTTATTTATTATTACTTGTTTAAGTTTATCATTATAAAAGTGCTATTTTAATCAAGTGCAGGTCTGTAAATAAATTAATCCGTGTTGCCTACGCATTCAAGACCAAAGTAATGTAAACATAATTTTAAATCGTTTTCAGAACTGATTTGAAAAAAATAATGTTTAATGTTTTGGGTATTTTTCTTAATTGTTTTTAGAATTAGCACGTATCTCGATGTTTTTTTCCACCTGCACCGAATTGTGCAATAATTGTGCACTCGCACACTTGTGTCTTTAAAAGACAACTTCGAAAGGAGATTTGTCGCGATATAGACATCCATTTCTCCTCATATTTCTGTGAGCTCTCTCCCCCTCCTTTCTGCTCCATCTTTCTTTTTTGCTTTTTCTCTCTCTCTCTCTTACACGAGAACATGTGTGAGTGTGCTGTACTGCCGGATTGTTATAAGGTTTCACAGTATACGAGCAGTTACTTACTCCTCACTGTTCCAGATATACTGCTGCTACCTTGCGTATGTAAATTAGGGCGATCTTAATATATGAGGAGACTTGACATTAGCTGTCAAGGCGTGGCATAAGAACGTAGGAGGCGTCTTGCGAGGTTCTGCACGGAACCAGGAAAAATGATCCTAAAACACATTTTTTGTGTGCAGTTATTGCATATTTTCTAGCCATAGCTGTACCGGCCGATTATTCAAATAATCAAACAGCGTTTCGTCAAAATATGTGCGTAAAATGTGCGTAAATCTGCTGACATAGACTTTGATAGCTTATACCTGTATTTTATTGTTATTTTTACATGTTTTAGTTATATCAGCAGTTACTTTAGAAGATGGTAGTTCATTAATACACAATTATAAAATTCAATATGTGACGTCAGGGTCCTATAGCAGGGGTCCATATTCATGATCATTATCGTACTGCTGTGGATCATCTAGATTCTGTTTGCAGTTGTGCCAATCTCGTATTAAACGCATTTAATATATCTAAATATAAAATTGAACTCCATCTTTTGAACTACAATAGTAAAAGTACTAAATTAGGTCTGTCCTAAACTGCATACCGCTTCATTACCATAATATATTCGTTCGTTTTTGCGTTTTTTATGGGTCTACCCCTAAGACACAGCATCATTTCCGTATTCTGTCTTTCTGTTGAATTTTATAAAGTGTTGTGGTGTAATCGGCTGTTTTATATCCGTTGTTTTTAGCTCCCAAGTCTTATTGTGTGTCACATCAGCAGTTCTGCCGAAGAATGGGCCTGTTTGTCTCAAACGCTTAATCAGTATCGAGTAATTAGATAACTGTGACACCTTTAATCAACATTTGTGTCTATAAAATGTATTACTTGGGTTTAATGACTGGAAATTGAATTTGTCCGGGCCTTGACGCAGCATGTAAATGGGATCCGCTGCTTAGACTACAGTGCTGTGCGCGAGCCCAGAAAAAATAAAACAATCTCCTTCTGCGTTTAGACTTTATAGGTTTTTGTTGTTGTTTTAGCTTATATCTCACGTGTTTATTTTCCACTTTGTTTGCATGTACACATTTAATGACATTTAGCCCTAAACGTGTAAAGTTAAAGACCTGTTAAATTCATTGCAACTGGAAATTATTTTCCTGTAGCTATTAACCCAATAGATACCGAATTCGTTTGCAAAACGAACGGCATCGCTCTGCCAACATTTTCCACCACACGTTCCTATCCTAAAACAGATTACAATTAGCTGACATTTAATTTACGACTTAATTACGGTTTTGAATATGAAATGTTTGATTATACTGATATTAAAAAGCCCATATTTAGTTATAATCAACAGACATAGGCCATGTAAAGAGAAAGAGTTTGGATAATAGCAAACAGACCGACTGGCAAAATTGTTCATAGTGTAAGCCGGATATGTAAGTCATAATTTTACATGTATAATTTGTACAGAGTGAAATTTCATAAGTAGTGTTAGTCATATAAATGCAAAAATGCTTCTGTTCTTTTCCAGTAATGAAGACAACTGGAATATCAGCTGGAAGACTTGTTGAGTGGTGTGTAAAAAAATAAATAAAAATTAAACGCCTTTGTTATGATGATAGAAATCACGGCCAGGGCAATTTATCTGATTTGCAGCTTTGTTACCTAGACGTGCTATAACGGTGAACAATTGTTAACCCAACTGTTCATTTATTTTCCTCGATTTGATTCTGTTAATGTAAGTAATTTACTTACATTACTGTTGTGAATACAGTTAATGTGGCTCTCTCAAGTAAATATTGCTCTCTTGTAATGTTTACACTGATTTGAGAACTTCATGTGTGGGAAGATTTGTCAGTAAATAACCCAAGTTTGAAGCACTGAGGCGTATTATTTAATTGTTAAATTCAGAGTCATGTGAAGAGTACCATCAACTTTTGTCTTAACTTGATTCATGATGCTGTTGGCCGCATGGCAATAGTGCTCTTCCTAACGGTATTTTAATCTGTAAGAGCGGGTTCTAAACTCGAAGTCTCATTTATTTATAATCTGTTTGGTTAATAGGTAAATTTGTGGTCAGATTGCACCTCAGACCTGTTTATGCTTTTGTCACTGTATATTTTGTCAGCAGTCATTTATCTGTTCAATTTACACGTTTGTATCAGACAAAAATGCATCAGACGTCAATTCACGCCTGGTACGTCGCATAGAACAATCCACCGCCGGTGGACACTCAACACACAAAATAAAAAATAGCCATATAGAATATTTTACGTGGATCAAATGCATTATTAGCAAACAAAACGATGTAAAAATAAGCATCTCTGCGTTTGCAGGTATCACAAACCTCAACATGGCACCTGTGTCTCTCCAATGTACGTCATTATGAATTTAACTGAAATGATGACAAATAATATTTTTCCTCACTTTTTGTACAGGAAATGTGAAACACGATTACACGAATTATATTTTGTCACATTAACCTTTGGCTGAATAAAAGTGTTTGACTTGCTTGTATAGTCGCTTGTTGTTTATATATTTCTGGTCAAGTAGAACGTTTAGCAAAATGAACGTAATTTTGCAGGTATGAAATGGACGTATTTCCAAAGTATACTCGAGTACAGTCAGGGAAATATTAAACCACACACAGAAACGTGACAATTGTGTGACTTTACAAATAATTGTTTTCTTATTAAGCTCTGGTTATTTCTAGGGAACGTCTGATAGGCGCAACCATTCGATGCGGAAATATCTGTTGCTTACCATTCATGTCACGGATGTACTAATAATTCGCATATACGCGGTAGAAATGTAAACGGTTAGATGGTTTAGCCGAAGATATTGCATTATATTGCCTTTAAGTCACAGAACAAGCAATATCTGGCAGTGCGTGAGCGGCACGTATCAAAGCTTTTTCACTGACATTTGAAAACGGAGTCGTGCGGTGAAAGTCTGCGTGTCCCTTTTAAAACAAATGCAGCGACTGTCAATCATCGCGCGTTCCGACCAATCCCAAAGCCCCGTGTTTTAAAAGCAGGTTTGCCCGCTGTGCTTTTATATTGCGGTATGGCCTGCTTCGCAGCATTTTACTACCACGGTTATTGCCACAAATCAAGAGGGCAAAGTGAACGGCATGGGACTCGCACCAGTTTTAACGGGTTCGACTCCTGCGTCTGCGAGGTTTTCAGGCAAAAACTGCACGTGCAGATGATACACCAGAGAAAATGAAGACGAGGTTTGTAGGTAAATCTTAAACGTTAAGGTTGGTTGATTTAACAAACCCTCGGCCAAACTTGCAACAAAACATGACGAGCCTGTCGCGGTTTAGTGGCTGCCCTCATTCTTTCGTCAACACGGGGGAGAGCAATACTGAACCCAGCGTGGTGCTGCCACCTTTGGCAGAGGAGCACATGGGGCACCCCACTGGCAGTTCTTTAAAACTCTGTCCCCAGCAACATTTGCGACACTACCACGAGACGAGGGCCAGTGCATATGTTGACCATTTTCCAGACCCTGGATACACCAGCCACCGCTTAGAACCCAGAGGCATTATCATTGGGGCAAATCTGTCAGGAACAGACATGGCACCAGTAACCGATCAGCTGGCAGCGAGACCTAACCACCAGAGCACCATTGGAAGGTACCGTGACCTCCACGGCTACAGGGATGGCAGGAGTCACGCGTTCTTCTCGACCTACCAGGAGCAGGCCCATGACTCGACAGACGCAGCCCGGGATCTCAGCAGCCAAGTGATGTTGAGTCTTCCAGGAGATATTCTCTCACGGACGCACCCATATGTGCAGTCGCTCAGTTGCCCCAGGGCCAACAGCCAGCAGCTGGTTAGCCAGTTTCTGGAGTTCTATAAGCCTCTAAATATGGCCATGCAGCGAGGAGGTGGTGATGCCTACCTCAGGTGCTCCAGGCAGAACTCAAAACACGAGCTTGTCTGCAAGTGGAGTGACGGCCAAGGCAGCAAGCTGCCCTGCGCCAGGAGTTTTGGGACCATGTATGAGCTTGTCACCCATGTGACGGTTGAGCATGTCGGAGGACCGGAGCAGTCGGACTACGTTTGTCACTGGGAGAACTGCCCAAGAGACAGAAAACCTTTCAAAGCCAAATACAAGCTCATCAACCACGTCAGAGTCCACACAGGAGAGAAACCGTTTCCCTGCCCGTTTCATGGATGTGAGAAAGTTTTTGCCAGATCTGAAAATCTCAAGATACACAAGAGAACGCATACAGGTTAGTTAACGACAACAACCCAATAGCTTTTATTAATATGATTATTATTGTTATTATGAAAAGTTAACCTTCAAAGTTATGTAGTTGTGAATTTTGTTTTCAATTTGTTTGCTTAATATTGATTCAACACAAAATTTGTTTGTCAAAAAAAGTCAGGACAGAAGAGCACAGTGTAATCAGTGCTGTTTATTTGCTCCCTCTGTAACGCTAAAAATATGTTTTTGAACATATTTGTAAGATCGTGTTTGCTACAGAAACGGCATGTTTAATCCAATCAGTTGAAGTTGTACACAGCAGAATATTTCCTTCAGCCTATGTAAGAATTAAAGCATCCGGTCATACTAATTGTTTTGTTCATTCTAACGTTTGAAATTTATATTAGTGGAATGATTATTCATTTAGTTTCTAGCGTTGTGTTGCAAGAAACTTTTGTGGTGGTGAACACGGATCCACAGTCGTTTGGGTGCTTCTCATTCATGCAGTGAAAATAAATAAATTGTGAGGCACCGGTGAGCTGTGACGTAACGTTCTCGCAATGCACAGCTGAATCTCTGCAGCGGTTGCGCGCACTCGCTCGAGCGAGCTGTCTACGCACGCCACGCTGACTAAACTCGAAGGTGACGTTGTGTTAACCCTTAGAGTAAACAGATCCATGATAAGTATGCATATTTTGTATACTACACACCACATTGCGCCTAAATAATTAAATAGAATCTTTTTATTACAGTTGATTACATTTAGATGATATTACATAGATGTATAGAATAATGTCTGTATTACTGTGATTTATTAAAGTTGTTGCCGTTTACTTTAAGCTTTAAAGCCTATTTTTGTACTTTTGACAAATGGATGTATGAAATAAATGGACTATCAGAAATGCACTATTCTTGCGCTCTCATTGGTTTAAGCAGAAACTAAGAATTAATCAGCGACACTTCCAATAAGTCAATTGTTGTCTGTGGATTTAAGAAGTTATATATATATATGACTGTTTGTTATTTTAAATGTAACTATTTATAACAGTTAAATAAATATACAGTTCATTTTTAAGTTGCAGCTGAAACTCTGTCAGAGGCTACAAATCAAAATACTGAAAATAGGAGCCATTTTATTATAAAACAATTATTGATATTAAAAGACTGTCCATTTTTTTTTCATTAAAAGAGAATGGCAAAAGGTTTTGCACCATTATTTGAACAATGTTATTTAAATCAAAACTCGTATCCTCTTCTGATATTCTGTATCGTACATTAAATGACACCGTGCACTCACAACTGATCAGCCATGGCTGTACCTCCCACCCGTAACTCGCGTCTCCCCTCCTCTGCCCGTTTAGGTGAGAAACCGTTTAAATGTGAGTTTGAGGGCTGCACTCGGAGGTTTGCGAACAGCAGCGACCGGAAGAAGCATTCTCACGTTCACTCCAGCGATAAACCCTACACGTGCAAGGTCACAGGCTGTGAGAAATCGTACACGCATCCCAGCTCCCTGCGCAAACACATGAAACTGCATTGCAAGGCCTACGTTGCCAAAATGGCTGAGGACGACGAGCACCTTGCAGAGGCCCGGTCTCCTGAGGTGACAGAACAACAAGACCCACCCTCTTCAATGGCCCTATCCCAAGAGACTCTGTTCCCTGAGACAGGAAATGACATCACTGTGAGGTCACGTTTCCATCACACGTTTGAAAACGGTTTGGACTATACAGCACACAGGTCACCGTCTCTATTGGACCCTCTGTTGCTACAAGGGGGCGCTTACAGACCTGAACCCGTACAATACCAATGTAACCAGCCAAGCCAGACGTTCGCATCCAGCCACAGAACTCTTGCGTCCAGCTCATCTTTTCAAAAAAGGCTTGTAAATGGCTGGTACACCTGCCACAGCACAGTGGACACCTTTTCACCCAAACACTGTAACAGTGACTTATGATGTCTGTAAAGCAAAACAAATGGGTCATGGGTTTGACCGACTGAGAGCTAAAGGGTTCTCTAACAAGGAAGACTGTCCCAAGACCGACAGTAGAATAGTGCAATTTGTTCATGTGAGCTTTATCTGTACATTGTTTATTATGTGTATTGACGATTTTATTGACTATTCCTGTAAGTGTAAATAGCTTGCCTAACCAAAATGTTCTTCATTTATTTAATATAAAATTAAAACAAACAATATACTCCAGAGTCAGTAGAATATATAGGTCAAAATAGGTCATTTCTGTACAGGATGAAAAATGGCGCATTATTTCGAGGTTCTGTGGTGGAGCATTGTGGTTTTGTGTATTTTATACATGACCAGACTTTTTTGTAGCATCTATTTAACCTAATATCCCAGAGTTAAGTCCCCTGTATGAAAATTAAACTGTTTAATTATAATTGTACTGTATATACTGTAAAATTAATTATGCATTCAAAGTTTCATTAAAGTCTCGTTATTCTTTTTGATCAGGCGTGTGTGAATATAATTGTTTTCATTCTCAAAGAAAAGTGTTCGAGTCCAATACAAAGATTTGGAATTTATCTCCATATATTTATTTGGCCAGTTTTGGCTTTTTGGAATTCACGGAACCCAATGATTAACCGTTTGTAGTTACTTTCTGAGCACTCTTCAAATTATAAATGAATATTTTTTAGAAGTTTCAATTCAGTTGTTTAATAAGAAAAAGTGTAGCATGATTTTACTGCTGGAATTGACTTAATTATATTAAATTATATTGCTTAGCCCACATGACTATATGAGAATGTTATGGCTGCATTGTTAAATGCTGGTTTCTGGGCTTTGTAAATGGATCGTGCAATGTGTCAAGGTCGGAGCGGAAGTGTGATCGAGGATACAGGACTCAGATTTCTGATCGCACTTGGACTTGAAAAGGCCTCAGTGGCCCTTATTTTCCACAGGAAACGTGGAGTGGCTTACAAACGAACGCGTAGGTTTTAATCGCCGTTATGTTTCTCACTTAGATTCTGTGAGCTGGAGCATTTTACTTACCGCACAAGAGCTGACAAAGTCCTGTTTCGTCAAGTGTAGTCGGCTGTAATCTCACTTCTGCCGTTAGGAACCGAATGGTGCAATTGCATAAGGAGCAAATACGTTTGATGGTGACAAAGGTTTATGTTCAAGAGAAAATACCCGCAACACAGTTGTGATTTATGAAGACCCCAGATAGCATTATTAGCCTGGCATCCATAGCTGTCTCAGTACATCAGCTTTACAATTAAATAACTACATTTTCATATTCATAATTTTTATTGCATTTTCAGTTAATCAGTTTTGTCCTTATTTCTACAAATGTTACTGTCTTCCTGGTTTTGGACGAATTCGTTGGATCGGTTTATTGAGTCGTTTTCCAATTAATTCATTGAAAAGAATTAAAATGACCTTTTGGGCCTTAATATGGCCAAGATAATGGTTTATTATGAATTCACCATTGGAATAATATTGATGCAAACATTTTCATGTGTATTGATGTGCCCTACTTGTGGAAGGGCTTTTTCTTCTGTGACGTAGTGGTGGGATAAAGCTTTTCTCCGTTTGTCATTCGGCTTGTCTCTCTAAAACTGTCTGTGCTGTGAAGCAGTTTCCACTAATGACCAGGATAGATTACACTTTAAGACACTCATTTCTCCGCTGGTTAGTTATTACAATAATGCAACTCATTCATAGTTTAGGAGCCCAATTCCCACTGTCAAAGATGGTGCCTCAGGCCCCATCATTACAACCCAGTTATAGAGAGAAACTGCAGAAAAAACAGTGACCACGGAATGCAGCTCCCCTCCCTCCCTTTTGTGGTTTACCAGTAAAAAATGGATACCAAAGCTTTTTGAACCTGTGGGGCTTCCATACATGATTCTAACGTTGAGTTACTAACTTTCTGAGTTTATTAAAAGAACGTAAGTCATGTAGTTGACATAGAATGTCTTTTACAAACATAGAAGGTCTGTATGGCACATGTAAACTGTCTCTGCCCTGAAATATTGTACAGTCAGTGCCTGAATGTTGTTTTAAAATGCATGTGCATGGAATTTGTCAATTTACTGACTTTTTTTATTTTTGTGTGTAGGTAAAATATATTGATAAAAACATAAACATCCACATCTAACTTTATTGTTGGGGTACCTTAACATTTATTCTAATCTCTGCAAATCACCCAACAAAATGTGGTGAGTACAGTCGTCAGAAGAAATCATTTCTGGCCGATTATATGTCTGTGGATTCATATTTGTTTGAACCGGAAACAGAAAGTGTAGTGTGTATGATCTGAAAATGCAGAATACTGATGTCAACAAAATGTCTTTAAAAGGAGAAGAGAAATATAACTGAAAGCATTATTTATTTAATCATTTATTTTATTAATCAGATGAAACTGTATTGGCATTTCGTTTAGAACAGTTTTTTTTTTTAGTTTTTTTTTGAAGGTGTTTTGATTTTCCCGAATAATCCAGTGGCTACAATCAAAAGATGAAACGGTACTAGTTAGCTGCCAGTCAAGTAAAAATACAACTGTGTTGTAAAATATTATGAGGTGAATGTATTTATAAATTTGTCTGTTTGGATTTACATAAAAGGTTTACCTGAGATCAGCTGCTACTGTTTATTGTTTTTCTATATTGTGGTTTTACTCTTTGAAAACTGCTGTCACTATTTCTTACAAAATTCACCCCTTGTGTAAATGTCTGTAGTCTAATGCATATTTGCTCTGTTTTACAAGTACCTTGTGGCGTTTATTTTGGATAGACTGAATTGAGATCTCCTATGAATCCCTTTAAAGTCTGATTGTGATTATGGATGATGAAGACAGCCTGACTTTGTTCTGTACATTGGCAAAGCAATAACAATGAATAACTGAATGACCACACCCACAGCTGATATTTAATAAGGTTGGTATTGCTTTGAACCTCTCACTAGTATCTCGCCTTCATTCTCTACCCTTTTTCAAAGGCAGATTTCTGCCTAGCAACAAGAACGCGTGGCGTAGGTTACTTTGCATTGTAGTCTATGATATGTGAGGTCATACAGTGTGTTTAGCAGTTTTTGTGTTTACACACACTCTATACTTTTCTATTATAGGTAGTGTGTCATAGGCTGTTTGGTGTGAACACATCGTTGCTTACATAGTGTAACCAGTTCAGATCTATAGGATCTGAATGTCTTCTGCTTTCCACCTGTTCTGAAGTGACACATCTAGCAGAAACAGTGTGAAGCTGCGTCAGACTGGTGAGGGGGTGGCGGCTGTGCAGACCGATGGGGTGTGATTTTAATTGGATTTTTGCCTTTTCCAGTCGTCCCCAGGTCAAGCCACTGGTGTTGCTGCTTTCTGACTTGGGCTTCTTTTCATCCCAACCCCCTCCGTTCCATAGCAGCCCACTTTTCCATCTTCTCATCTGCTGCTCTGCCTGCGCTCCTGGCTACCCTCGTCTCCCTTGACTCCCTTGTACCGGCCCCTTAATCTGTGAGGCAGTGTGGTCCTGTGGCAGGTGGGAGTCCTCAGTGTTTTATGAGTGTCCAATCACAGAACTCACCTTGTTTGATCTTCTGTCCTTCAGATCGTTGACAGAGATGCTGTTTTCCTCATGTTCAGCTTTCCTGTAGCTCAGTGGTTAGAGCATGGCGCTAACAACGCCAAGGTCATGGGTTCGATCCCAGGGATTGCACATACTTAGAATCAATGTATAGTATAAGGAAATGTAAGTCGCTTTGGATAAAAGCGTCTGCCAAATGCATAAATGTAAATGTAAATGTAAATGTTCATTTAGCTCTTTTCAAACTAGGGGTGTTAGTCTTTGAGGGCTCTGGCGCACACACGGGCCCCACAGACAAATGCAGGCAAATTGATTGTAGCGGTGAGGCTGTGATGCAATCAAAAACATAAAACGAGAGAGTCATACAAGAAACTGAACTCTAATGTACCATTATGTACTTTTCATGATATATATTGTAGTCAAATGAACCAAACTGCCCCCACCACTAAAATTACAGTAATTATTACAAACTTACCGTTGCAAATTGGAGTGATGTAAGGACACTGATCTGTCATGTACTTGCTCAACGACAGTTTTTTAATTAATTTTTAACTAAGACATTTTTAACTGGACAATTATCAAGCGTTAGGAATATTTACACCAGTGGTAAGAGAGTTTTAATGTGCAGGATTGTAGATGTAGGGGTTAAAATCGGACAACCATTTTGGGCAGAATTCGTGTGTAATGGGACCAGTGAGAGCGATTAGATTGGTGTTGCTGGTGAAGCAGTCGGTGGATCTCACTTGGTTTGTATCTGCAGTGCAGGGTTCTAGCTGTGGTGGTGGTGCCAGCCCCCGGTGTAGCTCAGCTGGTACCACAGCTTATTAAATACCCGTCCATTCAGTTGCTGGACATTCCGCTCTCTTGTCAAACCTCAGCAAGTCCCCGGAAATGAGGCTGGTATGTTTTTTCGGCAGGTCTTTTCTGTGGGACCTTTCCATTCAGCACAGCGGCGCTGTGGGAGTGGGAGGAGGCCCCGCCCATCCACATATCTGATGCATTCTTGCTCTTTGATGCATATTTAGGATTGCGATTCACCCCCGTGGATGTTTCTTTAAAAATTCTTTAAAAACTTCATTTTCACACCCTCTCTTTTGTCCATTTATTATTCATGCCTTACACAGGAGATTTATCCCATGATTTCTGAAGATGGCGTCCCAGGGCGCCATCAGAAACTACACTCAGCCAATCAGCTTACAGGTGTGGCTTCCATACTGTCATAGGATAACTCACGGCAATGGCAACAATAGGTTATGCGTTGGTCGACTTGTCACAGTGACCCGTGAGTTCCAGAGGGAGAAAAACAAAGAGAACAGTTCTCTTCCTGTTACTCGCAAAGCCCACTTGTTAAAGTGTTGTGGATTTGCCCCTTTTGAATGGGGCTGTCTTTGAGGACGCCCCCTGACTCTGAGCACCAGCGCTTTGCTTTCAGAAGGGTGACCATGGCCATCTCCTAGCGCCTCTGATCTCCCTTCCAGATCCTATTCAGTAAAGATCAACTGGAAGAGCACACACTGTGTCCATCTTGGCAAGGGCACTTTTGGCAGCCTTCATGTATGTGTGCGGCCAGCTGAACATGCTTTAAAAGACACACTGGAGCTAATTTATCTCCTATATAGTGTCATAACCTCAACAAAGAGTCTCATCATTTTCTCAAGCAATTTTTTTTAACATTTCAATTGGTTTTCATTTTTTTATATCTTCCACTCGGGGAAGTACATGATACAGAATTAATCTTGAATGCTTCTAAAATAATGTTAAGGTGCCTTTGATCTGAACAGCAGGAAGAGCTACATCATTGGATTTTAAGAGAGGATCTGGAGACCTCCACTCAACGCTTCCGGTTGAGCACTGTGGCAAAGGTATCACGTTTGAGTTGTTAATGAAAAGCGTTGCGTTTTTAAATCGGTATTCAAGCTGATCTGATCCAGGGTGTTTCAAAGCAGCGTGTGATTGGGAGTGTTTCATTGTAGCATAGGGGCTGTGTGGTCATTCCTGTGAACTGTTTTTCTGATCACTTCCCCGACTTAAGTTCAGTCCTCGCTTTTTAACAGCTGGACTGATATATAACCGACAGCTTCTATTGCTGTCTTGCTTTCTTCTTATGTCATAGACGTGCATTCCTGGGCCTGTGGGCCATGTAAAGAAAAAACAGCACATGCGCGTCTTTTGAGTAGATCTCACTGTTAACCTCAGCATTACACCGGCACCGCGGGGCTGCGCGAACAGTGATGGATGGCGGAGTGGATAAAACAGGCTCAGGGGGCCGACCAGCGCTGAGCGATTCTCCCCAAGCTATTTCAATTACAGATCGAGCAAGCATGCTCTCTGTGTTGATATGTAGCTTAAAGGCCGCGACATCAATGGTTGGGACGAATCAGATTCGGTTTGGTGCTGACCCGCCACTCTACGCCGTGCAGCGTGAGTGGATACAGCGTGATTTACAACGGTGCGATTCCAATGCGAGTCCACAGTGGGATTCACACTCTGATGTATTCAGACTTATATACACATCAGATCTATTAATATTACACTGCACATCTGTCTTATGTTGCTTTATGTTAACCGTGTAATATAATAGAGCTGTCAGTGCGATGGGTATATATGAAAATTATCTGTCGCGGTCATAGATGCGTTTAAAACAGACCGGAGGAAAATGTAGCAATATTATTATTCACTGGATAAGACGAAATAAATCTCATTTTTCGGTGTATTGATTGAGCTGTGGAACAGAAATCCATGCACATGGGAAAAATGGAATGCGTTTCTTGGAATTCCATTTAGTCTCCTATTAGAGCCGAGGTAATCAACACATCTATTCCTGGTTTATCCCCTGTATCTCCTGCATTACCATAAACCAGCATTACTGCTGTGCTAAACGTCACAATAATTTTCCGACGTTATGTACGTTTGAGTTACGCAATTTCATTATATATCTAAAAAGGCTCAATTTTCAATCTGCTAAAAGAAGGGTGAAAAGAACTGTAATGTCACATCAGAATGTATGCCGTGATGTGCAGGCAGCAAAAACACCCGTTGGCATGGAAGATATCAGGTCACTGCAGTCGCTCGCTGAGATTGGTGCAGCAGTTTCTGGAGGGAGGGGCCTAGATGAAATAAAGGTGGGCTTAGGCGCCGGTTTAAAAGCGCTGCACCATTTTTACTGAAGTTGAAGTTCGAGAGATATTTCAAGGGAACAGGGAACATTCTCAGAACGTTGCCTAGCATTCTTTAAGCGTTTTCTCGGTTATAAAAACATTCTTAATAAACATTTGATAGTATGTTTTTGTTAGTGATTTTTATGTTAGTAAGTAATGTTAGTAGAGCATTTTTTAACATTATGCATCATATACATTAAAAATTATTTTTCAGTTCAAAATGTTACGGAATGTAACATGAAAAAACGTTTTGAACGTTCCTAGAATGTTCAAAATAACATTTTTAACGTTTTTGTTACCGAACGTTACGGAAATGTAATGGAAAAACTAAATTATGCTATCGTAAAATGTACGTATACATGGACATCACTATTACAATGATGTTTCAGCTCAGGTTTTTATTTTAATGCCTTTTGAACATTTTAAATCACTGGTCTTTTGTTTACAAAGCCTAGTAAGGCAATGAAAGCTGGATATAATTAGGTCTGCTTGTGTAGGGCCATATTCCCTTTCAATCAGTGGAAACTAACTCTGGTAATTAATCTTCAGTGCTCTTATGTTCCTCAAATCATTGCCTTAATAGCGACTGGCTTCCTTAGATCTTAACTCAGCACTGCATATTTTACTTTTTTACTTTTTTTATTACTTCATTACTTTTTTTTATTTCCAGTTGTGCTCTTTTTCTCTCCCTGAAATCCCAGTGACCCATATATTAAACCTACAATATGAAATACGCATTACATTAAGGCAGGCAACACGTACAGTAGCATTCACTATTATTAGTGTACTTGAGGTATATTCTCCTTTTGGACCTATTAAACAGTTGTATGCTTTTTAAATGAAAACATTTGCATGTCATTTGAGTCTGAGAGAAGCTTTGCGATGACCTCGTGAAACTGGGACTTTTGCTCCCAAAGTGCTTTGAGCGAAACAACAGATATCACTGAACGGTGATGTGTGCATAAAATCACATTGATCACATTTATGCATTTAAGTGGTGTCTTACTTGCGTCACAATGTCATTTATTCTTAAAGGGACAGTACACCCAAAAATGATCATTCCATGGTCATTTACTCACCCTTAGTGGTTTTGTGTCCATAAATAGTAGCCAAAGGCTGCCACTGTTGTGTGGTGACCAACATACTTCAAAATATCTTCTTTTGTGTTCCTCACAAGCGTCAAAGTCATACGGTTTTGGAATGACATGGGTGTGAGTAAATGATGCAAGAATTTTCATCTTTGGGTGAACTGTCCCTTTAAGTGGCATTTATTATTTTACATCCCAAAACTAGACAACTTAGCCCTAATTTTCTGTCTTGAAATCAGAGTCCATTTGACATCACTTTAGTTGAGTTAACATCAGTTAAAGCAAACCTGACTCTGTCCATTGCTGTTTGTTTATACGTTTTGTCTTTTCAAATTCAAATGGAAATACATTCGGTGTATTTTGGTGGTTTACGTATTACGTAGTAAATGCTAAGCTTCTGTACATGGAAAAACGTGTCGCTTCAGTAATGAATAACCTTTCATGCCAGCTTGATTGTGACTGATTCTTTGTGCTTTGACTACAAAAGAACAGTAAATCTTCTCTACATGTTTACAAACGTCTCGACCATTGTAGCGGATCCTCTATTTATTTAATACGATTGTGCTATGAACAGAAGAAAAAATAAACAGACGGACCAAACATTGGAGTCGTCGTCTTTTTGCCAGTACAAACTCTCTGTACGGACACAAAAGGGGGACGGTTCCACCGCCGAACAGTAATTCTTTTGAAGTGGAACTAATCTTCTGACGGATGGTTCTCGTTGTCCTAACAACGCAACTGAATTGGAATGAGCCTCCCTTTTACTTGTATGTATGTTTTCGCTCTTTCATTCAAAACTGATGATGATAGTAGTTTCACGCCCTGTCCACCCACATTGTCAGCCAGAAGTTTTTTTGTCGATAAGTCCTTATTGAGAGACGCGCACACACGGCTGGTGACTCTTAGGCTGTGACGTCAGCCCAGCTCTTAAGTCTAGAAATCTTTACGCCTCTTAATAGCCTTTTAAATATATATACACACACACACACACACATTTTTATTTGTGTATATGTGTGTACATACATTCTCTCTCTCACACACACATATAGTGTTTATATAGATATATGTTTGTTTCATGGGTGGAAACCGGACAAGGTTTGTTTGTTTGTTTATAAGACATTTCTCTTTATCTCACGTTCACTCTCTACTCTAACACAACAACAAAATTTAGTAAAACACTCTCATGAACACACAACGTTTATACATTTGCGTGCCCGTAAGTCATAGACAGACTTTAATAATTAACCCTGCACGACTGTGCGTTATAACGCACCTATAAGTGTCTGTGGCTTCCGTGACCTTTCAGTCAAGAATCCTTAATTAAGAAGTCTCTTAATTACCATTACTAACTTATTTACCATCACCAACTCACCTTTTGCCTCGCAACGTTATAAACGTTTGAGATTTCATGCAATTCCGAAGAACCGAAACATTTTATTGTCACCACGGGGTCCTGAGTTCAGACAGCGGTCACATGCTGGAATCGTCAAACAGTTTGTGCTCAGTGCCAAAAAGGACACGAAAGTTGTTTTTAACAAACCAACGTGTAACTCGTCTCCATTAAATTACATACACTTGTTTTTTTATTAAACGGCTCGTCTTATTTCGCAACGTTACCCAATAACGAGTGACAGAATAGATACAGCAATACAGTCTGTTGTTGAAGTATTTTGTTCTTCAAATGAATTTAATTTTTATATTTTGTATTATGTTTATTTTTTATGTTTAATAAGTTAAATTTTGGTCACGTTGGCATCCCTTTCTTATTAAAAAAATGAAAAACTATATCTACCGTTCAAAGATCCTCGTGAATACATCAGATTGACAGAACTGGCAACGCATTTGTACACTCTCGTCCATATTCTGTATTCGTATTTTATTGTCTTTTGTTACTTAAAATGATTCTGAGAATGATTTTTCTCAGAGTACAGGTGGTTTCTGAACGTCTCTCGGGGCGTATACCAGTTGAGTGATGTTGGTGTTGAGCTGTGCCACTCGAACCCTCGAAGTACAACAGATGATGTCACACTTGGGAGGTACCAAAGTGAAGCGCGTGAAACAGAACAGGCTCAATCCTATTGAGACCAAACGCTGCGTAGAAAGAGACAGTCTTGGGTGATGCTGAGAAAAAAGACGTAAACAAACGAGAGCAAAGCTTTTGCTTTTCAGCAACTCTCCGCTGAGACCCTATAGCGCCGGTGGCAAAAGCACACACGTCGGACAACAGCTTCAGCATATTAAACGTGTTCTGCAGTTCACTTTCGAGTCATCGTCAGCCAAGAACGGCGTAAAAAACTCGGAAAGCTTAAAGATGTCAAATCTTAAATCGGTACACATGCAACACCATTGACGCACTCACGTGGTTATTAAATCGGTCCGTGACGTAAAAAACAGAAATCAAAAACATCACAAACATTCGTTTTAAACAGAAGTGTTCTGCTCTTGGTGATCGCGTGATGTTTGCCCGGACAGAATAAAATCTCTTGGCGTGAAAGTATTTTTGTCATCTTTGCACGCCATGCGGTAACTGGTTGTCATTGTCGCTGCGGCAGACGGAGGGCTGGGAGAGAACACCCGGGCTGTGCCAGCTGGCTCGGGCTCTTGAAAACAAGAGGCAGACGCTGCACGATTCTAATCTTAATCGTTCCAGACATGAAGGTCACTCTCGACTGGACTCTCATGGCGCTCACATTGTTATTTCTTTCATTAAGTAAAGCGTAGATTCTACAGCGTTAATATTATCACCCGTACCCATTACCACAATAATAACGACGCTTGAACTTAACGTAAACCTTGCGCTTCGTGTGCGTTCGTTGTTATGGATGCAATGAATTGCTTGTCTTTACAGTGGGCGTAACCTCACGCAAGTCACAAGTTAACAGGCCCTGACACCAGCGATTTATAACAAGCGATGAAAGTTCGGCTGGAGGTTGTGCAAGCGGATTGGTGAGCGCTGGCCCTGGAATACAGCTTCACCCGAGGGCATGGATGCGGTCCAATGGCAGAACAGAATTCCTTCTCGGTGCACGAAAGCATGGGGTCAGCACAGCCCCCATATATTATAATAAGGTTAAGCGAACGTTGCAAACGACGTTAAGTGATTGCAACAGTTGGGAGTCGGAATGCAGGCTTTTTATTTACTTATTTATTTTACAAGGAGGGTATTTATTTCTCCACCGGAATTCTGGGTATTTGCCTGGGCCTTTAGCGTCACACGTAGCGCGCCACATTCAAGATGGCGTCAGACGTAACCTGCACTTGATCTATTTACGCCACAAGAATAGTTATACAAAGCTAATGTTTCTATTAAAGCATTTGTGATCATTACAATACAGTTCACATTGTTCTTTATCAGATACGACACATTTCTAAATGAGCAGTCTTGATAATACCCAGAGCCCATTACCAGCAGCTCTTGCTCAGCACATTTTGACATTTATTTGAGTGTTAGACTAATAATGGCTAATGAGCTCCCAGTAACACGCACCCAAGACACCCATTAATGGTATTGTTGCTTAAACGAAGGCAAATCTACACACTTACGATTAATCTCTCTCTCTCTCTCTCTCTCTCTGTCTCACCAACTCACATATGTGTTATCACTTAAACCTACATTAAACTAAATGAAGCTAAAATAAAAGCGAAATAATTGTGTATATTGAAGTTCAGGTCAACTCATTTCCATGTGGAAAGGGAGAAAAACTGGAAAACAACTAGCGTTTCCACTGCCGTTTAGCTTCTCTTACTACAATGGAAAATGGCAGCTTCTGTATATGACCAACGCAATCTGTTGATAAATCAGTATTTATTGCGCTTGTTTAATTGCAATAATCTGACTCGAACCCAGAAAGTCGTAAAAATGTGTATTTGAAATGTTTTTTGTTATCCTGCAGCTTTCTGAAAACACTTTAAGCTGTCTGTAAGTCTCCTAGCAACAGCAAACAAAGGCAGGGCACATTTCAAGTTACCCGCGGTGCGGCCGGCCCGCCGCTGTCTTTGATCTTGACTGGGAAAATAGCTGAGTGGGCACTACGGGCATTTTCCTTTCATTTCCCCCTCCTCCTGTTTCCAGAGCCCCTTGAAATACCCCAATCTTCATCTCCCCCTTTTTAATCGCCCATGTCTAAGTGTTCTATTAAATCAGCACATCGTTTTTGGGCAGGTCTGACAATATGCTTAAAAATATTAGGGTGAATGGAGGGCAGTACAAACCTTTAAAACACACTATTGCTTTGGTTAAATAAGGGACACGAGAAACGGTATGTTTTACCCCTTTGTGAGTCAAAGTGGTGTTATTGTTGATTACATTGTCTTGCTTTAGCTAGTTTTGGGTGCTTTGATTCTCTGCCTTAGTCATTTTGATTTGATTTGTCTCGTTATTCTTCTCTATTCCCCTTTCGTCTCTGACACATTACGCTTTCTGTTTTTCGATGGAGCCCGGCCTGCTTATCTCCTAAGTAACTCGGGACGCCCGCAGCTCGCTAGACAAATAATGGAGCTGCGGTGGATTTTTAAGGTCATGGGGCACCCACAGAGCTGTCTTGCTTAGAATTTTACATAAAGTGAAATGTGCTTTGAAAAGATTTTTAAAGTTAATTCTTGCAGGGAAATAATGCGCCGCTGGTTTGTCCTGTGGTGTGAAAAACAGTCTGTTCTGACAGCTAAGTAAATAAAAGCAGCGATATGAAGAACAATATCTGTAGGCTATAGAATGTTATACACAGAGCCGGGTTTGAAGGAAGAATACAAATATTGGAATCATAATGTACGGAATGAAGCGACAAAGGAAAACACAAACAGCAACTGCTATGGGCATTTAGGTTATTTAAATGACATTCCATGTCTTTGTGATTATTGTGATTATTTAATGGCTGAAAATGTGATTGTAAACATCTTTGTTTTTGACAAAAGCACCTCCGTTTCCAGGTCTCGCATATTAAATTTGCATTGAAGTTACCAAATGCATTTATCTGTTTTACAACAAAGTTTGACACATGTTCGATATTCATGAACTATTCATATATAGACAGAGCGACATTTATGATACCGAAGGCATTGGGTTGGGATGCCTCTCATTGGTTCCCTCATTGGGGTTTATAGTGGGATTAAATATGACCATATTTGTCCCTATGCCACACATTTTATTTATAAAACTGTGAAGTCTGTTCAGGGACGCAACATTTTTTACCCATGGAGTGTGTCTTTTGCCAGGGGAGGAAAATGTGAGAGAGAATTCCCACCCCCAATCCGTCTGTAAGCGTCTTGTTGTTTCCAAGAGGTAAGGTGGGAACGCGAGCTTTGTCAACCAGGAGTTGATTCCTATCAGAAGGACCTTCTTCTCTATGGTGTCGCCCATGTTAAAATGTACTGGTAGGCTAATCTGCTGCCCTACCTCCTTATAGCTTCTCGACAGCCTCAATTGCTTATCAGTTGAAAATTCTGCTCATGATTTAAAGCAGCAAACCACAGCCTGGTTATCCTCACTGATTAAGATGTTCTGTCAGAGAAGCACAGCGCTGTAACATCCTAGAGCCTCTTTATGCTGCTAACAGAAGCTGAGGGTTCTTTTTGAGTGGTTTGTTTGCAACGTTCTTAGAACATTGGCTAACATTCTCAAAACCTTCTCTCAGCGTTCTTAAAAATGTTCCTGCAGTAGTGTTAGTAGAACTTTTTAAACATTTTTTTAATCAAAAACATCATTCCTAAAATTGTAAGTGAAAGATTTTAAAAACAGTACAGAATTTAAAAAGTTTACATTTTTATAACAAAGCAATAACGTTAATACATACACAATATAATCGAGTTCCAAACATCCTCGCTCACCAAAGCTTTGAGGAGCTTGTGATGTCAGGAGCTTGTGATGTCAGGAGCTTGTGATGTCACGTTTTAAATGATGGCGTCTTCACCCTGCACTAGTAATAAACCATTTGCCACACAATGCATTTTAAATCAAAGCTGCCTTGCCATAAGACGCCTTAGGAGACATTAAGCCGTACTGTCACTTTCATGTGTGATAGCATGACCCCTGTATGCTTTGAAGTGCTCTCTCTTTTTAATGCCTTATTAATAACACCACACAGTCTACCTCTAACTCTCTCACTCTCCTCTCCCTCTTTAATGCAGGTCTGCAGGGCTGTGTTTATGGACCAGCGATTAGAGAGCATATAGGCTATTAGATGAGAGGTCGCAGTGGAACCCTGTGCTAGGAAGAAGCTAAAGAACGCAGGTGAGGTGCCTTGTGTAAAATAACATTTACATTTAGGCATTTGGCAGACGCTTTTATCCAAAGCGACTTACATTGCATTATACAATACATCGTTTCTGAGTATGTGCAATCCCTGGGATCGAACCCATGACCTTGACGTTGTTAACGCCATGCTCTAACCACTGAGCTACAGGAAAGCTACAAAAAATATAACTGCAAAGTAAATACATTACATTTACGTATTTGGCAGACGCTTTTATCCAAAGCCACTTACAGTACGTTGAAGTTGTACATTTTTGTCAGTACGTGTGCTCCCCTGGGACTCGAACCCACAACCTTTGCGCTGCTAACGCAATGTGCTACCAGCTGAGCTAAAGGAACAACTGTATAGAGTAACAGCCCTGTTATATAAAAGTATATATACTTTGTGTCTTCTAGTCAAATCATTGAAATTGCATTTGGTTCGTTAAAAATACAGAATCAAGATTTAATAATTGAGCTTTCTTCATACATGAGCTTATATACAGTGACAATACATGTAGAAGCATAAAATAAACGGTAGGCTTTAGAGCAGCACTGATTGCTGTAGAGATGAGTTGTTTTGTTTCTTCTGGTCCAGCAGCTCTCTCATGCCCGTCTGTCATGAGGCAGGGATTCCAGTTTGGCTGATGAGTGCTGGCCCTGCTGAACTGTGGGGTCAGCACACCTCCAGTGTTACTCTGCCACACCGGGGGCACCTGGCACCCCTCCCTGCCATGGCAGGCCAGATCAATGGTAAGATCCATTCGAGCAGAATGACCAGCGGTCGACATCAAAGGCCCCCCGCTTGTTTTCCTGCCACCTGGAGCTCAGCGAGGGTCACGGGCCGCCCAGGCCACCACCGCCTCCTCGCCGCTTCAGCTGGCTGGGTGTGCTGAGTGGAACCCAGGCAGGCTGCGATCTGGCTCAGTGTTGGCCCAGCAGCCCACATGGGGAGAGGGCCAGAGGTCAAGCCCCTCAGAGCACTTTGCTCGAACTGATGAGAGGGTTTGGTCTGGTTTTAATGAGGTAACACTTGATTCCGCATCACTTTATGCATGTGAGCAGATGTAGTCATTCTGTTGAGCTAATGCTATGATTTTCTGTCTCATCAAAAGACACAAGAGGAGTTCCCTCGACCATTGCCAGGTATGTTTAAATACCACCTTTCAAATCTCATGTCATATGCATGTTACATTTTTTATAAGCTCTCTTCGATGATGTAAACTAACATCGTTCTTCGCATAATTGTTAACCAAGTTTTTAACCCAGATTTTAACCAAGCTAACAATTTTAGGTTGTAAGAACATTTCCCTAATGTTTTCATGAACTAACAAAACAAATGTCCAGTTTTTAATGTTGTATTAACGTCATTGCCTTGTTAAAGTTTTTAAAATGTTCCACTAACAATTTCAACAACAACAATTTTTATGCTAGCGTTTTTTAGTGTTACGCCAACGACACACAACATTACTGCAAGAATGTTTTTTGAGAACTTCGAGAGAACCTTTATAGAACATTAGCCAATATTCTGAGAACATGTCCTGCATGCTGGGAAAATGGTTCATTTCAGTAGACAGTAGACGACCAGTTCTTGCAGAACATGTGTTTATTTATACAACATTTCTCATAGAACGCCGTGGCTCTCCTCACCAAAATGTTGGTCATATGGTGAAAGAACAGGCAATTATTTTCATGCAGCTGTCAACACTCTGAACAGGCTAATGGCGTCTAATTAAATGTCATTTCTCAGGCCGCTAATGAAAATGAACAACTCTGAGGGGTTTTTAATATCGCCGTGAAGTGTTTCAACTTCTGCAGCCCCGCAGTCGATGACTCGATGCTTCTGTGTCCCTTTACTTCAGTGATGAGGGATGAACAGGGCCGCGAAGAGAGAGACGCACAGAGCCAGAGAGAAAAAAGGCAAGTTTGGCAACAAGACGAGTGAAGGGGGAGACAGATGGCGTGAAGTCTGCGACTCTTTGGCGATGGGCGCATGGCGCTAAAATCTTCCCTCTCACACATTCCAACAAATGCAAGCAGGAGGCTCAGGAGTATGTTCCACTGCTCTCGAAATGAAGCATCTGAGCAGGATAGAGCCACATATACACACACACTGTTTCTCACTGTCTCTCTCCCTCGTTCACACACATACACACACGCATTCACACACTGTCGGTCACCCGTAACCCATCCAGAAGTTTACATTTTTATTAGTATGTCACCCATTGCGGAGTTTATTGGCTTGTTAAAGCAGGAAGCTTTGGGAGCTGGAGAGAGAGAGAACATGAGGCTGTGACTGGAAATATTGCAGCAGAGGAAAAGAGAGCGAGTGCCATTCAAGTGTAAAATCTCATTGAGTAAACACGGGGACGAGGCATGGAAACAGAGTGCACTCCATCCATCGGCGGCGGGAAAAATAAGGAGCTTTGCGGTTAGGAACGCTGACCGTGATAAATCGCTTGCCGGTTTGCCGCCGAAGTTTTACAGGGTTTTTTTAGCTGCTCTAGAAGTGCATCTAGAGTGCATCTAGCTGAAACAAACATTGTAACGTACCTCAAAATCGATCAGGCTGCTTCAGTTTAGTGCCCCTGAAATGTAGCTGAAATGTAATGCTAATAGCTGTTGACATATAAAATGACCAATGTGTTCCTCCTGTCAGCCAGATGTAAAAGGCGCCAGATGGGATTTTACTAAATGGAGCTCTTGATAGCAGACAATTCATGTGTCTTTGATTGTTTTCAGTACTCTTGCATTGATTCTGGATTCAGTACTCTCCCATTGGTTCTGGATTTAGTACTCTCCTATTGATTCTGGGTACAGTGCTCTTCCATTGATTCTGGATTCAGTACTCTTCCATTGATTCTGGATTCAGTACTCTCCCATTGGTTCTGGATTCAGTACTCTCCTATTGATTCTGGATTCAGTACTCTCCCATTGATTCTTGATTTAGTACTCTCCCATTGATTCTGGATTTAGTACTCTCCTATTGATTCTGGGTACAGTGCTCTTCCATTGATTCTGGGTACAGTACTCTTCCAGTGGTTCTGGATTCAGTACTCTCCCGTTGATTCTGGGTACAGTTCTCTTCCATTGATTCTAGATTCAGTACTCTCCCACTGATTCTGGATTCAGTACTCTTCCATTGATTCTGGGTACAGTTCTCTTCCATTGATTCTTGATTCAGTACTCTCCCATTGATTCTGGATTCAGTACTCTCCCACTGATTCTGGATTCAGTACTCTTCCATTGATTCTGGATTCAGTATTCTCCCATTGATTCTGGATTCAGTACTCTCCCACTGATTCTGGATTCAGTACTCTTCCATTGATTCTGGATTCAGTACTCTTCCATTGATTCTGGACAATTCATTCATTAAAGGCATATAATCAGCCACGGATAAATCTTGTCAGATGTGCCAAATCATAAACGAAACGTTTCAGTGCCTCTCCTTCCAACCTCCAGGGCTAAGAGCTCTTTCTCCCTCTCTGGCTGTTTCTCTAGCTCTCTCGCTCACTCTCTAGATGGATGGCTGAGTTCTGCCTTCTGTTTGCGCTTCCATACTAATGAATGAGTCAGCTGGGAATATGTGATACTGTGAAAAGGTCATCGGAGGCATGCGTATCACATTACTGTTAATGATAATAAAAAGAACAATCTGCGCATCTCTGTCTTTTATTCCTTCCTACTGTGTGTGATTTTATCTGTCTGTTTCTCTCCTCAGGAATTATTGCAGGATTTACCTCTCGTTGCATCTGTTGCACTGCTGGTTGTCTGTCAAGCGCCTGTCAAATGGATGCGTGGGTCATCGTCTGTGTACGACGCATGCTGCAATATTACAAAATATCACTGGCTTCACTGTTGTTACAGATTGATATTAAAATCATAATAAAATGCACTTTTTTGTCATCTTGCTTGTCAAAGATCTCATGGTCTGTAGTCAGACAGGCCGTGCTCATACAATGACTGTTATATCTAGAGGCCCAGCTGCCATCATGCTTGTGTGCCATATGGAAGGTCCCATATCCAGAGTGTCACAGATCGGGGCTGCTGGATGGATTTTGGATCGTCGTGCTGATCTGCCGACTCCTCATTAAAACCCATCTATCTCACTGTCTTAACCTCTACCTAAAAATTTAAGAACGTTTCCATTAAGTAACAAAAACATTCAAAATGTTATTTTGAAAGGTCTAGGAATCGTCAAAAACGTTGGTTGTGTTAAAGATTATTGCTTGGCAATATGAACGTTATTCAGACTTTATAATTCTGTAACATTTCCTGTCCTGTCTGTTTCCTCAATCATCTTATTTTATGCACAAATCTCTTTATCTCTCATTATTATTTCATCTGTCATAACGGAGGAAGATATGCGGTTAGCTGCAGTAAGCTTTTATATGCTAACAGCCACGAGCGTTAAAAGGGTGTCCACCATATTATTTGCTCTCTCTTTAACTCTTTCACTTGTGTTTTGCTTTTCACTCAGTTTCTGCATCCCATCATGTTTTTACGCTTTCCATCCCTCTCTCTCCTCCACTGTTGCTCTCTGTGAAACAAACACGTACATCCAGGCAAACACGACCGTCTCTCTTTCAGGTTGAGTGTTTTCCTGCCACTCTGACCTCGTCCTGTAACAGTGTCTGTAATTAAGAGCATTCAGTATTTGTTACCACTTGCCGTTGCATTAGTATGCAAAGCTGGCAGCCGCCTAATCTGGGGAAAAATGTTTGTTTCTTTAATTGCCCTCTTAGATCAAATGTGTGGGAGGGGAAATGAAACGTTGGAGGAACGAGGCCCTAGTGTGAGTAGAGGATGTGGCTTTCTGACACAGAGGTTACGTTTCCAAACTCCGAATAATGAGGCCAGACAACACACACATACGCATATCGGTAATTAAAGAAGTTGTCGCGCAGTAACATTTTTTCAAGTTCTGTATCTTAGTAACCATACTGATGGTTCTGAATGAACAACCATTCTGTATCTGTATGTTAGTAACATTCAGACTGTTGGTTCTGAACAGTCGAGTTACAGGTTTCTCTTTAGCGGTGACTGTTTATGCTGATGCTGTTATCCAATGTTACATACAGTTAATTCAGACTGTATGTTTATCAGCCTGTGACCGTGACATGCTTATCTACATATGTAATGAAATGTATTATTATTATTAAATTATATTGTATTTATTTAGTATAGATCTTAGCCAAAAGTGTTAAACTGTTTTCTCCTGACAACTTTTTGTTTAATAAATGTATAGTCAGCGTAAGTTGTCACAAGTCTTACATGTAATGTATCAAGACATTTGTTTGCAAAACCTTTGTACCTGTCATGAAGCGCTTCCTTTTACTGAAGTAAAAAGTGAAAACTAGCACACGTGTGAATTGCTCTGTGACGGGAAAAAGAACACGACATCGTTTCACAAAAGTGCTTTATTACGCAAACAAACACATTAAAAAATAGAAAAGCAGGGTTTACAGAGTTCTAGAAAGTCAACGTTTTGGTCACAGTTAAAGTAAATTGTTGTTAATACATTTACATAAAGCTTAATATTACAGCAATCGAAAACAAACCTTGATCTATATATTTAAATCTATAATCTCAATTTCTATGACAAACTATCTGTGTACAGGGAAAGATCGGACCAAATGACTAACGCTAACCGGAAAACACCAGCCACTTTATAACTTGTAATCTATAACAAGATGATAATTACATGATAATTACCTCACACTTTATGGTCATATATATATATATATATATATATATATATATATGTTACAAATATGAAAATATGGCTGTATGGAACATAGAACCCTGAAGATCACCTGATTAAAAAACCTGTTAAAATTTGACATTTGTGGACCTACAAGCAATAAAAACTGGGACACAGAATTTTCCAAACACACCATCCACGTGACTGATCCACGCCCGCTCCTGTCTTTGTTCTGTTCAGTACCCTAGATTAAACAGGAACAACACCTGGTCGTTCAGAGTGTCTTTCTGATGAATGAAGTTAATATTTCGAAACATTTAGTAGAGCAGATTGAACGTACATGAAAATTAAAAGATTTTTTATCAAACTAAATTTACATGTTCCACATTGTTTCTATAATTCGTTACGACCCCATAAATATTTTGGTTTAAATGACATTTATGGCCACGCAAAAACTGCCAACAGACGTTTGGAAGTGCTTGTCAGCTAAGTTCAAGTATACAGCATTTTATATTTCGGTTTTTAGGAAAATAATTCCAATGTGCCAAAATATACTTCACCGTGGATTTATTATTTAAATAAATAAATTACATAGCTATATTCCTGGTCACTATAATAATACTCTTCATAGTTTTACCATTTAAAACCATATTTCAATAACATTTGTATGCTATTTTGCATGATTTTGGATTTGTTTTGCAACCAGTTAACTGGGTTATCGAATGACGACTGATTGGAGTTTAACCTAGTAAAGCGCTGCAGTTAAGCTGTATTTGACAAACTAATATGTATTATCAGAAGAGATATAGCTTCGTACCTGGATCTCTGTTGCGGCTGCTCCAGAGTAGCTAAAACAACGTAAATGTTTTAAGACGTTCAATTCGTACCACAAACATTGGTCAGTGCGCTATCAGCCCTGATACCGGAAACATCTTTGCTGTGCTTTTAGAATATAATAACACATATATATATTAAAGAATAAATATTTGTAAAAGAAAATAAACGTATAAAGTTAACAGAATGGTATGACGTATTATATTATTATATTATAAGGCTTTCCAATAAATATAAATGTCACCAACAAAAGGCAAAATAACCGTCTATATAATTAAGCTTAAGAAGTTAAGATGAGGTGGCTTGGCAGAAGACTTCAGTTAAGTCGTGTGTGTATTTTAAGTGTCCGCTGTTCCGCTCACAAAGGCGAGATAATCTGAGTCATTTACACAATACACGGGGCTGTGTTTACTCGGTGTAGAGAAGGGCCTTGTCTTTTCACTCCTGTCCAACTGGAGCATCTTATCAAATCGAAACGTAAATAATACATTTAAAAGCCCTTGTCTGGTTTGCTCTGAACCGGTGCTATTGACCGGCTCTTTGACCTGCTGAACGTCACTTCCTGTTACCCGTGCGCCAACGTCAATTAGATACGTGGATCACCCAAAAGAAATTATTTAGAGCCGAAGGAAACATTTCATTTACATTTAGGCATTTGGCAGACGACTTACATTGCATTATACTACACATTGAGTATGTGCAATCCCTGGGATCGAACCCATGACCTTGGCGTTGTTAACACCATGCTCTAACCACTAAGCTACAGGAAACATTAAAAGGATTTAGAGCAGAAAAACGTTATGTAACAAATGTTACGCAATTCCACACGACTGTGACGATTATAAACGCAAGAAAAACGCCAACGTTACTTTATGCAGAAATTTATACAGATTTAGTTCTGATTATCTTTATATAGTCTAATTGGCATTACCATCATTTTTATAAAATCAGTTCTATTTTAACACTTGGCAAACGGCGACAAGTAAACAGCACTGACTGACTGAAATGTTAATTTGTTTATTAATGTCTAAAAGTAATTATTTATACCCATTTAATTGGCATAAACCGCACACACAATATATGTCTTAAGTTAAAAAAGTATGTTAAACGATTTTCTTCCCAAACCATAATTGAGACAAGCGCATCATACAGTTTAATATAAAACATCAAACAGACATTCTCGTTTAAAAACAAACGAAACATCTTAAACAGGAAGCAAATAATTGAGATTGTGTATAACGTAACCAAAGATTCAGTTTGATATAGAATATCGGGAGATAGTTAAGATTAGTTTCAATTTAATTTAAATTCGTATAGAATCTGAATAGCATGTACGGCTGATTTTATACCTTTATTTTACCTGTAATCTACACTAATAAAGATGACTCGGTCGCACAGGTGCTGAGCTACAAAAGCGTGATCGTTTCTTGTTGACAACAAAAACAGACAAGTCTTTCATATATATGAGACATTTTGATTTGGATAAGACGCATATTTTTACTAAACAAACGCTGTTCTCACAAAACACAAAATCAAAAATAAACACGAAACAATGTTCAAATCTAACTGTGGATGCATGCATTTGTCACACAGAAAGCCAAAGACCAGTTCTGGCTCCATCGGTCAGCTTGTTGCACATCCGTCCAGCAACTGAAAATAATACTAAAAACCAAAACTATAAATAACTACATTTCACCAAATGCAAGAAGTTATTGAAACACCACTGCTCGTTTTGTATTTGTTGCTGTGACATGTTATTCGTTTTACAAAACAATAAACAATACTTACCTTAAGCAAAGCTATTTAGACGCGGTCTCAGTAATTAATACAGTAAAAAGTACAGTTTTCTAATATAGGTGTGTTGATGACTCTGACTTGTTTAGGTCTGATAAAGAACCGTGACTAATTCGCAGATACGTGTTTATCCTGTAAAGACAACAGAGAAATAAAAAAAACAATAAGTCAAACAATACAAAAACTTTGAAAACACGCAAAAGTTTTCAGGAAAGCCGAGCAGCGAAAATAAAATATAAAATAAAAATAGCGCATCTTAATAAATTTGTCACACACTGGTTCATGAGGAGCAATGGGGTTCTTCGGCAGACAGTAAGGTGAGGGAGAACGCTGAAACATGCTCTCTGGGGGACTTTACTTCAAAGCAGGTGAAGTCACACTCCAAAAAACTTTTAAGAGCTACACTGACAACAGAATAAGAAATGTCATTTTTGTCAAACCGAACCTAGTATGGAAAAACTACAAATTTAAAACACCCGAGCGCGGGGTGTCAGAACGGGGGCGAGATCCTGTCGTGAACTGTACTCGACTAACAGCTGGGGACACACCACATCAGTGTCGCCTGCAAAGACTCGGATTTAAATAACGATGCGCAGGTAGATTAAGTCGCGCATCCTTCGGTGAAAGGGGCACGCTGAGGAAAAAGAGATCTAGCTGGCTATATGAACGTTTAAACCCATATGTTTAAATGGGTTGTCTGAACGTGTTGGTTAGGCGGTAGCTCAAAAAATGTCCCTTTAACAGCAGGACAGCTTCGGTGTTTAAGTCAAAAACGAAGACATTTGATCTCATTTTTCCAACTGTGACTCTCCCATTCAAAGTTAAGAGAATACCAAGAATTAATGATCGAGCAGCTCAAAACTTTTGGGAATAGTTTATAGTCCTCCAGTGTAAAGTTCAACAGGTTTCATTATAAACAACTCTCAACCACTTTTCCGTGGCGCAATCTGATCTTCTGCCTATCCAAAATATTGCGCCTCCTTTAAATGTGAGAAATGGTATCTGAGCGCTGTCAGTCTCACACTTTTTAAGATCAGACGTGTGTGACGGATTGTTTTTAACTCTCGATATTTTTGTTTTAAAGGAGAGGAAACCAACAGGCAGGCTACAAAAACATTTCTTTTTTCACATCGACACCCACGCCAATTATAAAATAGTTGTTGTTTTGTCAAATAGTTAAATGTAGTTAAAATATTTTGCTATAGTTAATAGTTACAGCTATAGATTGTAATAGTTAAAATAACAGTTAAAATATTTTGCGCAGGACATAAAAGTTTGCAAACTCTAGGATAAGTTTTTTGTAATAATAATAATAATAATAATACATTTTTATTTTATGTATTTATTTCAGTCCAGTATTTTCGTTAATCCACGTTTCTCTCTGATAAAGCCATTTTATGCTGTTCATTTTAAAACAATAATTTCAATAATTTAATGTGAAACAATTTCACAGATAACCTATACTGTTAACGACTATTTAAACATATTGGTTATTTTTTGATGTAAGTTAAGATCTGTTGAGCATCGCTTCATTTCTGTCTCCATCAAACGATCAAGGTAAGCCGCCATAAACGCGGCCTAAGGCTTTCTCGAACTGTATTTAATATTCATATACTGTATACAATAGCTATAGGCTACATGTCCTCAACAAAAGTCTGTTAATATTTTGGTTCATGGAAGAAATCGGATCCAAATGGTGTTTAAACCAGCAGATGGACCTGCAGACGTGGACTTGGAAATGTGACAAATGATTGTTGAATTTACGACAGGCGTTATAAAACAAAAAGAGCGCATCTCAAAGTTGTCATTCAGTCTTTTGAAGGTTTGTTCATTTTTTAGCTGTTTTCCATGACTGTACGCTGGCGTTTCTAATCCTCATACACTATCTGTGGTATTTGGCTTTGTGCTCGTCCCTCAGGGTCGCAACCCTGCAGGAAATATGGGCTACCATAGCAACAGGAAAATGGCCTCTGATGGCTTAGCATTATTCCGCCCTAATAGAAAAATAACAGCGGAAGCTTATTTGACAGACAGACTCCCACTTGTGATGTATAGATGCCACACCACTGGAGAAATACCAGCAGAAAAAGCCATTTTAAAACTGGGTTAGGATGGGGTATGTGTCAAACAGGCCAAAATCACTCCGCGGCTGCAAACAGCAATGCTTGCACGAAACAACCCTGCCAACAATTTTACGTTTCCGCAACGTTTCCATTAAGTAAAAAAAACGTTAACGCGATTATTTTGAACGTTCTAGGAACGTTCATTTTTAGACGTTGTATTAACGTTACTGCTTGTTTATAAGAACCTTATTCAAACATTTTTTAATTCAGTAACGTTCCACTAACTACTTAAGAATGACGTTTTTATACATTAAAGAAACGTTCAACTAACGTTATTACAATAATGTTTTGATAACTTTAGGAGATATTTTTAGAGAACGTTAGTCAACAAATACAATAACTCTACTTTCATTAAATGAATAATTGGCCTAAACCTTCTCAAAATGTGAAATTTATGGAAACCAAAATAAGTTTGAAACTAAGACAGGACTGTAAAAATATATATTTTTTGTAGTCTCAGTCTATTATAAATCACCGCTCTGTACCAGATTATACTGCCCATCACAGCCCACAGCTTCTCCCATTATCAAACATGCACATTGAATATAATGGCTTGCACTGCACTTAATAAAGTATTGTATAGTTTAATATCCAATGCCCGGTGCACTTACTAGCAGATGAAGAGACTAACCAGCAGTCAGCAGCAGAAGTGACACAGGGCGACTAATGGGAGAGTTACCTGCTAAAACACAAATCAACACATATTTGTTTTAATGAAAGAGGGGAGTTAAACAGCAGTGATTGTGTAATAGACAAATGATGCTCTGCAAAACATTGTCTACACTCTAGGATCATGATTCATTCATGCGTATACACATGTGTGTGTGTACATGTTTTTCCACCACTGTAGGGGAGGATGGTAAAAGTCACTCACACCTACATTGTGGGGACAAGTCATCGGAGGGTTAAGTTTAGGGGTAGGGTGAGGGTTAGGGGATAGAATATACAGTTTGTACAGTATTAAAGTCATTATGTCTATGGAAAGTCCCCACAAGGCATAGAAACAAGTGTGTGTGTGTGTGTGTTCTTCAGTCATTGAAATCCATTCCTGTTTATTCTGTGTCAGTTCGCAGTATTTTAACATCTGAAAGGCTACCAAAATCGCATCTCTACTAGAACACAATATTATTGTTCCCAGGACATTTAGAACGTTTCCTTTTGTTGATTTCTGAGGACTATTTTGTTTTTTCGGACTGTGATCACCTGATCGCCTGTTGCTGTTTGATTCAGTTTAGTGTTAAATGAGGTATAACAGGTGACTTCAAGGGTTTCTGGACGGACACTTCTCAGTTCTCAGTGTTGGTTCTGGAGGATAAACAGTGGTGTAATTAAATCTGTACAGAATGCCCCCCCCCCTCTGATCACAGAAGGGAATCTTACCGTATCTCTCCCAAAAACCTCCTGATTGAACGTTTTAAAACCGCACACCTTTCCACATCAAAGCGCTCCGCAGCGCCCGCTTCTCAACGACTCGTGTCTTTAGGAAAGAATGGCCTCTGCTTAGAACCGGACGCCGCTGGTTTAATTTGCCTTGCATGGCCCTCCCCGTTCCCCCAGTGTATGTGCAGCCTGGGCCTGATCTGACACCGCTGTGGCTATCTGACGAGATCACATGCGGAGGTGCGGGAACTTAAAGGCGAAGAGTTACCGTGCGTCCAACCGGGAGCCTCAAAAGGACCGTATTAAAATGCGCTCAATAAGTCGGTAAGACCTTTCAAAGTGCTGCATACCCTCCAGCCCCGGCAAACTCAAAGGGCATCTGTGGGAATATGGCCCCTATTAATTTAGTGAATCCAGGGTATTAGTATGCTTAAGGAGCCTCCTATTTCTATCTGTGGTGGAGTGCTGTGCAGAACTCCACTAACTCTAGAGTGTCGAAGAAGACAAGTGGAGAGAGAGGTTTATGCTCAGAGGAATTTCCAAGTATATACACAACTTAATACATAGTAAACTTTATACACTCACTCTTCTATACACTATAGAACATTCAGCGCACAGCGATGAGTGTCTGGTGGAATCGTGAGAGATCAACACAACATTTGCCACTCAGACCTGCTAATATATATTTACAGGATAATCTTAAAGAAATTGGGCCATCGAAATCATCAAAGGACGATAGACAGGGAGTATATATTAGCATAATTTCACACCCGCTCGGCTGTGAGCTGGGAACATGCTGGCGGTAGAGATGGAACTGTGAATCTCAACTATGTCTCTCCCATCCACACTGCAACTGGACTGTGTTAGCTCAGCCTCTGTGCATCAGTGTGTTTGTGTCAAACAGAGGGACGTATGACGCATGCAGCTCCATCCTCATGATGGTGAAAGATCACACACCTGAGAGCGATGGCTGGTTCATCCTGATTTTAATGTGTTTGTGATAGCTACCTGTAAAAGACTAAGCAGATACCCAGCAAACAGGGAACGTTCTTGGAACATTTGCTAACGTTCTCCAAAAGTTCCCCTAAAGTTATAAAAAATGTTCTTGCAGTAATGTTAATAGAACGTTTTATGACTATTATAGTTGTTAGTGAAATGTTTTAAAAATGTCACAGAATTAAAAAAATTGAACAATGTCCTTGTAGCCAAGAAATAACGTAAATACAATGTCTAAATATTTGGATGTTGTGAACGTTCCTAGAACATTCAAAGTAGCATTTGTAACGTTTTGGTTACTTAATGGAAATGTTAGGAAAATGTTCTTACAACCTAAAATTGTTAGCGGGGTAGTGAAGTGTGCCAGACTTCTAAGGTCAGGAAGGTGCAGCTGCTGGAATTCATTAAACACACAGTAACAGAACCTCTCTAAGTTACACATCAAAGGTCTGTAGGCTCATATCTGGGGTGCAGGAACCTGATGTCACCAGGACCGAATGCATGCTGGGCCACAGGCCTGACCCCTGGTCCAGAGCTGGGTTAGAGCTTGCCATCAGCTCGGCTGGGGCCAGGCTTACCTGTGCTTGCCTGTCTATTCTGCTGGAGAAAGGTGATGCGCCTTCATCTAAGTTTGTGCGGGGACTCTGACCTGGAGTGCAGAGAGACAGAGAGCAGAGGTCAGAAGTCAGCTGGGGAGGGCAAGCTTAAGAGAATCACACATGCGGCACGTTTAACAAACACTGTCTGAGGGTAACATGCTTTTTAAACTGATATTGCTCTTCATGAACGCATGAAATGTTCAAGCTGCCCGTGTACTTGCCCTCATGAACTCCGTTAAAGAAGAAATTTGCTGCTTAGATTGATTGTTTGCTGCTTTACTGCGATGGCTAATTATCAAGTTCAGTCATTACCGAGACCAAGATGATTTCACATTTTAAAGACAACTATTGTTGACTTGATCTGGAAGACCTCACAGCTGCTGGAGAAACTGAGCATTTGGAATAAACGTCATTAATCTGTTCAATCTGTAATTCGGTTATCTACTTATTCAGCCTTAACATGCAAGTTTCGGTAATAGTTTGACAATGTCTGCAGCTCTCCCTGTTTCTACTTTATAGTTGTCAGACATCAGAACGTGGTGTTTCTTGCCAGTAAGTTTCAGAAAATTATTTATTTATGATTTATTTATATTAATAAATCAATATAAATACTAAAGCTTTACAAATTGTGAAAATTGTGGAAGGACTAAATGGAGAATGTCGACGAGAGAGCACCGTCTCTCTGTGATTCAACTATCTAGTAATGGCTGTCCCCAAAAACACAGTCAGTGACCTAACAGACATAATGTCATGTCTAATTCAACTTTAAACAAAACTAAGCATGAGATTGTATTTAAAATACACCTGTTTATGTACTAGTAGTCAATAACTGTACATCACCCACGTGCCCTACAGCTGTAGAAAACAGATCGAACACTGTGCTCTGTGGAGGAACAGCAGCCCATGGTGGAATAGATATTGTATTTGGCTGTTTAACAGATCCCCAAAGGGAAATTTAAATAAAACGTTGACTGAATTTCACATTATAGTGTTGCGTGTCACCGCGGCCAATCAGGCTGTGTTCTGTAGTGTGGCGTGAGGGCATCTTTGTGGTGGTTGTTTGGCTTTGTGGCACAGCTGGTTGTGCGAGTTCCCGCGTCAGACTCCCGCCTCAGACTCCCGCCTCAGACTCCCGCCTCAGACTCCCGCCTCAGACTCCCTCAGCAAGCAGTCATGTGGTTCAATCCCGTTACAGCCATCCTCCACCATCTCTGCTTGAGCTGGCCTCCCCAAAGTGTGCCATCAGCGGATGTCTTCATACAGCAGACCAGAGGCGAAGGGAAAGGAGAGACTTTGGCAGTGCCTTTTTCCTCCTCAGTCTTTCAGGCCCAGCAGTCATTTTCAATTTGGTTTCCAGTCTTCCCTTAAGTCAAAACGACTGCTCGCCTCAGCGGGGCAGACAGGAGAATACAGTCCAAGAGCGAGACTCACTCTGCCTGATTCTGTTACAGGCCTGCGTCTCTCGTGTGGATTTAGAGTTAATAATTCATTAGGGTTCTTAACTCCGCTCATAAGGGCTGGTTTATACTCTGAGGCTGGCATCTGAAAGTCATGAGGATGTCTAAATTTAGCGCTCTGCTATTAATTAACCTCACATTAACAAATTATTGCCAAGATAAACAGTAATGATTTAGTCCACTGTAGCATTAGATTACAATGACGCCCCACAGCAACAGTCCGATTAGAACTCTGATTATTATTATTATTACACAACTCTGGTAACAATATCATGTTTAAACAGTGAGTTTGGCTTATCTACAGCACAAAATGTGAGTTTGTAAATGAGTTTTGGATGACGTGACAAAAACATTATTTCAATTAGGTCAGTGTGTCAAGCAGCCAATAGGTAAGACGAGGTGCCAATATATATGCCCTAGATGGATTTTTGTATATTGTTTTTGCCACAAAAAGCTTTTAATTTTACGAGCATAATTTTACTATGATGTGTTCTGAGTATTGATGTGTGTGTGTGTGTGTGTGTGTGTGTGTGTGTGTGTGTGTGTTTTTCTCTGCCCACCATCTATCAATATTCTTCTCAGACAGAAATCAGCACAACAGGTGGACAGCACATGACTTCTTATTTTTACTGCATCATTTACAAAGAACATCTATTACAAATTCGCGAAGCATATTCAGAAAAGATTCAGCGATTAAAAGTACTGAAAAAGGTGTAAGAAAATAACCCTCGTGTTTTACACACTCTTTCCTATTACATATAAATTATATAGCTGTAAAAACAGCTAAATTGTAGTATACGAACAAAAAGATCTATTAAAGGAAAACCACACACACAGAGCTTTTGGATTCATATCCTGATTCTCTGCTGCCGGACTGAAGCCGGTAACAGCATTTTGACCATAATGAGTTAAATGTTGTCTTAATGAAAAGTGTGAGGTAATATTATCATGCTCAGCCGTGTAAAGACCTCTTCGCTGCTCCACAAACAACAGTATTAAAATAATTCTCTTTTTAAATAAACCCCCCACACGCAAATATTCTTCCACGCAAATAACAGAATCAAAGTGTTTATGATACGCGTGACCTGAAACAGCGCGTGTCATTATACTCGACAGATATTTTTTCGGCAAAATATCAAAACAAACACGGAATATGTAAATGCGAAGGCAAAAAAGCCAGCAATGATAACAACATCACTAAACTACCTCAGAGTGAAACGTGTGTTTAAATCAGCACGTTCACAATGCGAGAACGTGATAATAAGCACAAACAGTCTTTTTATTATGGATGTGTTTTCACACCTCTACAGAAAACACCTTGATGTGGCACTTTGCATTGTGCTTCACACTCCGCAGTAATGGCGGCTTCCCCCGGCATTGTGAGCAACGAAGCCGCGCTCGTGACTTTACACTGCATGCTGAGGTCAAAGCCGACGCCTCTCTGTTGTAGGGCATTGTGGGTAGGGGCTGCATCTATTTGATATCAGAGGTACGAGCGCCTCAGTGCTAATTTAATGTTAATCTGACATTAATGGGCAGAGCCACTGTAAGGTAGGGCTAACCCGTCCCCCCTCATCAGCCATGTTTGTTTTTGCAGGCACTTCATTATCAAAAGGCTAACTGCTTTACAGCGCCTCCTGCTGCTCCTCCCGGAGGAAACCTGTGTGTGTTTGGACTGCAGCTCTCAGATTTAAAGGTAATCAGAATGGCCGGTTTTAGCATGTTTTAAAATGCGATATTTCCACATTCTGTTATTAAAAAATATGGACTGAGGTCAGTCTTTCCTGAGATTCTGCACATGCAATCCAGTTTTTTGTCCTTTACTAAGATTCTTGTGGTCTTTTGATCAAAAACGCGCTGTCTGAGAAGTTAGCTGATAAACACTTGCTCTTTTCCTGATTGTTTTTGAACATGTGAGCGTTTTTCACTTCGGCATGTTGGGAAGTTTGTGGAATATTAAGGAATTTCCTCAGGAATGTTCAGAGTTTAGATAAGCATCTACTTTCCTGGAAGTAAATCCCGCAAGTGTGTCTGCATTTTTTTCCAGCCGGTTTTGAGTTTGTTCATGTCATTCCTCATTAAAGCAGACGAGCACAGTGTTTTGGTGGAACTCAGCTCAATAACCATTTAAAAATGACATTTTTGTTACATATGTAATGTTTGAAAAAACGTTCTACTGACATTTCTGCACAAACGTTTTTGATAAAGAGAACTTTTAAAAAATGTTAGCCAATGTTCTGAGACTGTTCTCTGCTCCCTGGGGAGGCTGTCGGCTTTAGGCAGTCTGGAGGTGTTAGGTGAGCGGCTGCTTTAGGGGTCCTGGCCACAGCCTCTGGTAGCATGAGGTACATGAACAGAATGCCTGTGCCCACCATGTGTGACCACTAATGAAGACACTCCCTGACAGGACCCTGTCACCCTGGCAACAAGATGTCTCCATAAACAAGCTGCAGGAGATTGGCAGGCCACTTCCTGGTTGTATAATGCAACCTGCTTCCTGGCAAAGCCAGATCACAAGCCTGACTTAGGGGACGGAAGCAAATTTAAAAGCTGATAAAAAACGTAAAAAAATGTTAAAATGTTAACCCATTTTGTTATATTATAAAATATTTCTATAATATTTTATATAATATTTTTAAAATATTATAAATATTATAAAACTTTGTTGTCCTTATATGTTCATGTCTTAAAAATCCAGTTGTTTCTCAGATTACCCTTAAGCTTTCCCAGCTAACAATTTTGAGTAAGAACGTTTCCCTAACATTTTCATTAAATAACAAAAACCTAAAAAAATCTTGAAAGTTCCAGGAACGTTCAAAACGTCCGGTTTTGCAATGCATTACTATTATTGCTTGGTTTTAAGAACGTTACTCAAACATTTTTTTAATTCTGTAATGTTTTTAAAACGTTCCAGTAACAACTAAAGAATAACATTTTTGATATATAACAAGAAAAAAATTCTACTAACCTTAACCGAAAGAATGGTTTTGACAACAGAGAGAATGTCGAGAGAACTTTTTGAGAACGTTAGCTAACATTCTGAGAACGCTAGGCTGGGTTTCCTCTTACCTCAACTCTTACCCTCACTGCCCTCCTGTAAGCACCACTGATAGACTGATTGTCTGAACCTGTTTTCTAACAGAACATTGACGCACAGCCAATAAACCTGCATGTCAGCAGTCCACACGCCTCTTCCTGCTAGAGGGCTTTAACATTTAGCCTCAGCCAGTTTACACTTAGATTTGTCACCTGCTAAACACAAAGTGCTTGACAACAGTGAACCATGGGATGTGTGTTTTTGACAAATCTAACAGGGAAATCGTAGCATCTGCTGTGATGAAATATGGTAATACATTTAAAATGGCCTTGCCAACACATTTTGTTTCTGACATTTAGAAATACAGGCAAAAATGACAGAACATTTGTGATATATTTTTGTTCATTGTTTTCACATTGGTTATGTTTTATGCGGTTTTTAAATGTAAGCGACTAGTATGCGACTATACGTGAAAATATAATCATAAATACATCGATTTATGATTATGTATCATATTAAGAACGGAAAACATTTGTTGTTTTTAAGGCATTAACATATATTAAACATATAAACGTTTAAACAAACTAACTGTAAATTTTAGCACTTATTAATGCATGAGATACACAAAGCCAGTGAAGATACATTTGTGAGCAAAATTATATATTTTTTTATAAATGATAAGTTTTGATTTGTTCAAATGTAAGCTGATTCATGGCAGGATTGTACAGGTCCTTTGAAAAATCAAAGATAAATTTGCACGCTAGTTAAGCAATTTCTTATTTGTCTTTGGTTTAAAAAACAGCATTTTAAAAGGCTGTTCAGAAATCTTTGCTTAAGTTATCGCTTAAACAGTTAATCACTATTAAAATAACAACATAAGAAGTCATTTGTAAACAAGCGAATGTGTCACATATTTCAACATTTAAAAATTATTTTTGTTTAAAAAGACGCAGAGAATAGAATGCATCACCTTTATTCTCAAATGCTACTGAAATGTAGGTGAGCTTCGAAATGAATCAATTAATTAGTGTATTACAAATATTTGAAAACTGCAATGGCTCTCAAATACTCAAATAATAATAAGTTAATAAGTTATTTATGAAATGAAAGTTAAAATCAACACATTACTTATATTTTAAATTGCTGTGTATTTTTTAAATATTCAAATAGAAGGTAATTCTAATATTTTGAATAGCTTTACAGTGTACTGCAATATTTTACATTGCTTTCCTGCAAGTGTTGGACTTTTTAATTAGGTAAAGTTTGTTGTTTGTAAACAGACAGTCGAAACTTCAGATGCATTAAAGAGGTTTGATTAAAACAATAGACGTTCATTAGCTTTCCCTGAAATCCTTTCAGCTTTCAACAAATGTTGTGCTGTTTTTGATTTCTCCATCTGTTTCCGGAAATGTTCCTGCATTCCTTGTACTGTCTGTTTTCTTAATAAAAGTTGATACTCAACATTTAAAGCTGACTAGATTTTTTAGGTATTTTGCGACGAGATCTAATTGGAACTTTCTTCTGTTCCAGTGAAACATTTGACATTTTCAAGCAAACAACATCACTACATGGTTTATACGAGTCATAACTAATCACATTTAATGATTGGAGGAAATGAAACAGACTCTGAGGCCCAATCAAAACTCCCCTTTTGTTCAGATGGTCCCTCTGTATGTGAGGGAAACTGAATGAAAGCACACCATCTGTTTATCATGTTCCTCAATGTTGGGGACATCAGACCCTGTCATCAGTTCATTTTACACTTCTTTACTGAGTGGCACTCAAAATTTATCTCCTTTAATTGATATTTACACTCGTCTGTTCATTCGCATCATTTCATTGGTTCGGTACATGCGCGACGGAACATTTGCACCAATCAGAGATGCGATAATCTCTCGCCTGCTAGGGGTATGAATGTGCGCAAGTTCCGTCTGTATGTGTTAGTATGCGCTCATAATAATTATTCAAAAATGGCCTCCACACTTCCATACTACAGGAAGTCCACATGCAGTTTATAGTATTCGGAACGGGTCTTTCCTCTGCTCACTCATGGTAAAGTCTTAAAGCAAAAATAAGTTCTTACTGTGCTTCCATCCCCTTCCTACAGTTCTCCAGGCCAAGGAGCATTTAAAAGTGGAGTAAAGGTAGCTAGTTTTCTTTCCTTCTCATTTAAACCACAAAGACAAACTCTCACGTGACACCCCAGAGTTAACTTCACATAAGAGAGGGTGGAGAACAGCATAAAGAGTTTTTTAACTCTCATTCTTTAAAAGCTTTCAAGAACAACGACTCAAAGAGACTCACACGAATATGTCGCGTTTTACCAACAACTCGATCTTAATGAAATGTATTTTTTAAGTGTAAGAGATGGATTACTGCGCAATATTCCTGTAGCCATAAAACAGGCCGGCGCCATATAAACATGCAACAGCTCACAGTGGGTTAAATCAATTCATATTTTCATTTCCTTTAGGTGTGAATTTAGATTTACCAATAGACACAGTTCAGGTGTGTTAAGATCCAGTATCATCTAAAGAGGGATACAAGTTTAAGTTGTAAGAATGTTTCCCCAACGTTTCCATAAAGTAACCGAAACATTAAAAATGTTATTTTAAAAGTTCTAGTAATGTTTCAAATATCCCGTTTAGACAGTGTGTATCTGTATCTATAATCAGACCTTTTTTAATGATACATGTTATACTACATAAAATGTTTCCCTGTAATGTTTTTAAAACGTTCCACTAACAACTCAAGAATAACCTTTTTGATATGTATGACGTATCAAAGTTCTGATCATAGATACAGATTTTCAAGTCATGTTATTGTGTAAAAACATTTGTATTTTTGTGTGCTGTTATTTAGATGGTGGGAACGCAGCTACAAATAATTGCTACAAATAATGTAATGCTCACTTCTGCACAAAGAGTCGGCCATTTTGTCTGGTTCCCTTCGAATGCTCTCCGTTCTCATACAATGCAACATAAATCGTTATTTTAACAACATTCACAATGCCATACGAACACCCTACATATCCTTCAATGACTGTCATTATGCACATTCTGAGGTTGTACAAATGATTCGGCTGTGTTCTCATCTTCTGCTTAGAATGTTCTAGACACTGTTGTAATAGCTACACCACATGCTTGTCTTCTTTTCTTTTGATTTCACACACACACACACACACACACACACACACACACACACACACACACACACACACAAAAAGCACCCAACGTGGGACAAGATGAGGCTCATTGAAGAGCCAATCTCACACCTGCTCCCCCACCCACCACGCACGCACACACACGCACACACACACACGCACACACACACACACACACACACACACACACACACACACGCACGCTCTCACACTGGGCTTGTTGTCCAGCGGTGACTTTATCCTAAATTGACAAACTCAGACAGAAGAGAAAATCTAGAACAGGCGGAGAAAGGAGAAGTGAAGCTAATAAACAAGAGTGCAGCGATTTATGCGATTTTTTTGAATGCATTAATCAATCGCTGATTAATAATCTTCGCATAATTAGGCGTGAAGGCACGTTAATTTTAATTTTATGTTAATTTTGTTATGTTCATTTTTTTATCTCATCTAACGGTAGGCTGGCAAACAACTGGGGAATTTCTGTGTGAGCGCCCACGCTGTTTTAAATACTCTAAAAGAAAGATTTAACTTACAGTGATACTTTTTCTTTGCAAATTAAAGTATTTAATACCCTTTGAAGATGCCATGTCCTAATTTATTACAGATCTTTCAAATCACATAATTTGGGAATATTTTAACGGGAATCGATACATTTTTAATTCACTTCTTGACAGGCCGGGTCGGTGCTGAAGTTTCTAAAGTTTTTTTCACTGGAGAACATAAGATCCATGTACCAACACAGCAAAATGAGAATCCATCATCTGCAACTCTTTTAAAAAAATATGAGTAATATAATGCCCTCAAGACAAAATACATACGTCTGTAGGGCTTGAGTTGATATTGTTGATGGCAAGCTGCATGTTTACACAGAGGTATTTGTTTATTTATCTAGAGTGCATTTTTAACAAATGCAACTTCGGCCTCACACTCATGTACATCCAACACACTCAAATACTGTACGCACAAACACAGATCCACCCACTAAACTGACCTGATCTATCGACCACAACAGACTGCCATGACTAGATCTATAGAAGATCCATGATATCTCTGATCAAGACCACAACAACATTTACACATTAAAAAAACATCCCCAATGACATATATAAACACTCACCTTAGTCACGTTTTTTTACACTTCCAATATAACTGACAGTTTACAATGAAGTGTGGCTACCAACTTCCAGAACGTACATATACCAATAGAGACCAGATCCATTCTTCTTAATCTCTTGCAACTTCTGGCAGCCTGCCTCTAAGTCTTAGCCCAAACAGAAGAGTAAGGCACCGAGCAGAACTCCATAAATCTGGAAAGGCCAGGCCTTCACTGGTCTGGAACGCCATGGGAGTGCCGAGCAGCTCTCAGCTGGTGTTTTTGGGCAGGATTATGGATTGAGACACACAGCTGAGAGGCTAAACGTACACGTTTTTGTTCCAAATTCAAGGGGGTCTCAGTGCTTCCTGGAAGCCAGATTCCGGACCTTTCTTTACGCCTCTTCATTGAACATTCCAAACTTGGGTTAAACTGCTGATTCCTTATGGACTCGTTCATAGCATGGAGCTGTTGATAAATGTGCCCCATTTTTTCAAGTGCAATCTGTAATTTTTGCCTCTCTACTGCCATCTCTGTTTGAACCATAAAAATTGCAGATTACTTTACATACTTTTTATTACGTATATTGAAGTCAACAAAAGCCAAACTGACATTTCCAGGGAAATCATACCTGATAGCTCAAATTACAAATCATTATTATAAACTTGCCATTGGGATTTGGTAAGGAGACAGTTTTGAACACTGATCTGTCATGTACTTACGTAATAACAGAGTTTTGTTCATTTTACCCAAATAAGTTACAGATTGCAGCATTAAAGAAAAAATTTAAAATACGAAGCAACCAGATAGAAGGAAGGAGAGACTTATGGCAATTGTTAAATGGTTTATTCACCAATGTAAAGAGAGAGCACGATGCCCCCTTCTGGCTTTTGTTTTTCTCTGTCCTTCTATTTTTTTCCCTTCTCTGTTTTGAAATGCAAGTTATTTTTTGATCCGCTCTGAAAGCAACAGGGCTTTAGGATTTGTGACTGTGACTCTGCCAAATGATTTGAAAGGACAAAAAATATCTATAAAAACAAACAGGGCTCCAATAAACACTTCATGTCTTCTGTTGCCTCCAGATTCACTGTACTGCTCTCTGTAATCGGTCTTCTGCTTTGCACAGCTCTGAAAATGTGACAGTACATCTTGGGAGGTCACCTCAGTATTGATATAACTCACTTATTTTCCAGCTGGATGGAAATGAAGACTTTTCTGTGGGTTTGATTGTGCCGTAAATCTTGGCCACAAAGAATATTCCCAGTCATGGTGTTGCTGTCTATACTACTACCACTGATGTGTCAGTGTGTGATGTCAGAGACCCAGCTAACAGGGAACGTTCTCAGAACGTTGGCTGATGCTCTTTAAAAGTTCTCTAAAGGTTATCAATGAAGTTCTTGGTGTAGTGTTACTAGAACATTTTGTTATGCTATATATTATATATAAATATCAAAGACGTTAATCTTAGGTTGTTGATGGAACATTTTTAAAACGTTACAGAATTAAAACGTGTTACTGGATGTTTTGAACATTCCTAGAACTTTCAAAGTAACATTTTTAACATTTTAGTTTCTAAATGGTAACATAATAGAATCTAAAATTGTGGGGGACATTGAACCAAACTCTACATACGTGAATATCGTAATTATGAGCTGAACTGACTGGTGCTATGAAAATCAACACCTCTCTATCTGTATGTTCAGTCAATTGAATCTGTTCCTACAGGGCACGTTGACTCAGTGTGTTTGGTGTTGCTGCCGTGGAGCTGTATAACAAACCATTACCTCTCTGTCTGTGCTGCTGCGCTACAAGCCTGAATAAACCTATCAACTGTGGTCTGTATGTGAGGAGAAGATGAGTCGTGTGGCACACAGCTTCCCTTACATTTCCATGAAATAACCAAAACGTTACAAATGATGTTTTAAAAGTTCTAGGAATGTTCACAAGTGAGTGTTTTAAACATTGTAATACAAAGTTCGTCAATTTGAATGTTTTTAAAACATTCCATTATCAACTTGAGAATAACGTTTATGCTACGTGATATTTAACATTAAAAAGTGCTACCAACTTTACTGCAAGAAGGTTTTTGATAACTTTAAAAGAACGTTTGAAGAACTTCTGCCCAGCAGCCAATGCTTCAGACCAGGCCAGACTTAAGCAGGATTACCAGTAGCAATGACACCAGGCTGTGGTCCTCGGTGCCAGTTGTGGTGAAGGACCAGGATGGAGAAAGATGGAGGGATGCCTGGTGGTTTCAGCATGCCCAGGCTGGGTGTGAGTAATTACTGCGGGGAGAAGGCGATTAGCCTAGACCCGAGCAGCGCAGCGAGGGGGACGGGCCCACACCCAGCGGGGAGGGGAGTCTTGCCACGGTGAAGACCAATCAAGTGTGAAGCCCGGTGCAGACCCCTGGCCCTCGATTCAGTGAGAAAAGGCTTGGCTGACAGTTCAGAGCACCACAACTTTCACGGATTAGTTGAGACTCTATTCTGGCGGCTGAAAGGAGAACACAGCACGAGAGCAGAGCTTCAATGTGCGCGCTTGGGCTTGCACAAACACACATGCACACACACACATACACAACCGCCCAACAGCTGGGGAGAGAGCTGCACCCTGCACCCTGTCACCATGGCAACGGCATATCTCGCATCCAAGTCAAAATAAAGACATTTTGGGTGAGAATTGAAATATTATTCCCCACCTATAACGCAGCGCTTTTCAGTCGCATTTGCTTCATTTACACTGAACATGTCACTTCTGACCAACAAACAAGGCTGAAAAAAACATTTTACATTTTTTATGCTGTTTTTTATACTATACTATCTATTTTTTGACTATTCTGTTAGTGGAAAAAATGGCGCTGCTTTTCATTTCTCTGGTGAGAAAACACAAAGCGCTTTTTTTTGTGGAACAATATTACAGCTTGATAATAGGTAAAAGACACACACACACACATACACACACGCATACACACACACACACATACATACACACACACATCCAGTTTATCACACAATACCCATAATCATTCCATTACACATCTGCCACGCACAAATTGAAACGCTGCGCTTTGTTATTCGTGTTTATTTATTTATTTTTCTTTTAGCTGTCAGCCTGACACCTGTAAGAGCACTAAGAAGCAGAGGGTACAATAGACGTGCCAAAATGGAACGCTATCCGTCCATTATTGAGTGATCTCCTATCACTTCCAGCCAAGATAATATCTCATTTAGCTTATTATCTATATTCAGGTCTATAACTCGAGTCTATATTATCTATAACTCAAGTTGCACCTGTTTTCACGTAATGTGACAATTCAAACGTGACAGAAATGGAGGATAAAATGTTGTATTTATTTACAAAAACATTCAGGTTTGTAGCTGGTTGTTTGCATGTACTGATTTTAACTCGTCTAGTTTAAAAAAGCAGCTGTTTAAAAGCACAGTTTTGCTTTTAAACTGGACCGTGCAGAAGGGCGACCGGTGTTCGTATATTTTCGTGTGTATCTACACTCTCCCTCACTCTGTGTAATGGCCGCTCTTTAACAGCCTGCTGATTCAAATCTCTGATGAGGTCCCAAAAGCTTCCGGGGGACTTCTCTTGCTCTCTCTCTCCAGTCATCATATGTACTGCTTTCTGTTTCTGTGTTCTGTTCATTTCCATACTTTGAAGTCTCACTGTTCTCTCTCTCTCCTTCTGTCTCTTTATCCCTCTCGTTTTCTACTCTGTTCTTGGCTGCTTTTGATGCATTTGGGTTCTATGAACGGTTTTTCTTAACGCCCGCGTCCTCATGAATCTCTTTTCTCTCCGTAAAACAGAATCTTTTTCCTTTCAAACAACGTCGATAAATTACAACCTGTCATTTCCCCTTTTTAAGACCATTTTGGACGTCTTGTGCCTACCGGTGTTTTGTATTTAATTGCACCAGTAATAATGCCCGGAGTTTTATGTGTGTAATTTGTGTATATATACCCCACTGCGTTATGAGAGATATGATAATGTTAATGTAAAAAAATGAAAGGGAAGGACAGTGTTCGTGAAAAAGCAGCACATAGGAGCCCCCATTGTATCTTTCCTATACAAACAGTTTCATTTATTGCATGTCAGCAAAAGCCAACAACCTTTTATTGGCCAACAGTAATTTCCCATATGTTGAGTGTTTATCACCACTGGGGGAACTTAGTAGGAAGTCTAGGAGCTCTTAAATAAAGCTAAAACTGAGAGATGGTCTGAATTACCACAGAACTCCCTTACTGGTCAGGACTATAAACTAGCATGTGAACGTTCTGTATTTTAACACACAGTAGATCAACACTGTTACTGACATACTGCAAGTTGTTGTATTGGGGCCGTAATACATTCCAGAATGTTCTGTGTGTTCTGAAAACATTCACTGTTAGCTGGGATGACACTGGAAGCTCATTCGAACTTCTAATTTCTGATTTCAGCCACAAATTTTGGTCTCGTGCTTAGATATTTCACCTTGAAACTTATAATAGGGTCATGTCCCCAGACTTCCCTTGCACGAACAGTTTAGCAGTTTTTAAATACAATGTTACAATAATGATGGCATCTACAGAACATTTCTGACCTAAGAGACCATGAGATTTTCTTAGTCCAGAACGGATTTTTGTGTGAAATCTGCTAGAAGCTAAAGTTCTGGAATGACTGAAGTGTTTCGTGGGTGGTGAGAACTGAGAAGAGCCTGAGTCAGCTTGAAAGCGTGAGATGAACGGACAGCAGGCTTTGGCTAGTGCTGGGGAAACCCACTGAGCTGATTGATCAGCAAGCCATAGGCAGACAGTCTGTGGAAAACCTGTGTGAACTACTCAACATCAACTCACTACATAGCCTTGGTGGCAATGCTGTGAAATACTGTATTAGTGTTATGAGTAACCTAGTTTTTGGGCCACAGCTTGAGGTCCATTCCTGAACCCATTCCGCTCTTTTCCACACTGTCTTGTTAAATGAAAGCAAAAAGCTCATTAAAGTGACAGCCCACCCAAAAATAAAAATTCTCCCATCACTTACACACCCTCGTCATTCTAAACCTGTATGAGTTTTTCGCCTCTGTGGAACACAAAAGATGATATTTCTGGCAAAAGAAGACAGTTTTCTGGCGATGTACATTCTCTTGCATTTCTGTAAAACAGCTTTAAATAACACTGTAAAAAGTGCTATACAAATATATACGAATATTCTAAGAAACGTCTCAGTGGTTTTGTGTCCATACAGTGGAAGTCAATGGGTGCCACTGTTGCTTGGTTACCAACATACTTCAGAATATCTTTTCTGTGTTCCTCAGAAGCAAAAACGTCATACAGGTTTGGAATGATGTGAGGGTGAGTAAATGAGGGATGAAGTTTCATTTTTGGGTGAACTGTCCCTTTCAATAATACCAAATGATAATGCACATGGTTCCCCATTTGTTTTGAAAAATGTTGAGAAACATTTGTATTGACTTTGAAAACAGTTTCAGAAAGAAATCAAGACACGCGGGGCAGTTTCATTCTGCTGTGTTTTTTTGCTAAATAAGGGAGTTGATTTGCTGCCTCATTAGGCCACAAAACGGCATCAGATCTGTCCATCATTCTCACAGCATCCGGCCACGGTTGATCTCAGAGATTCGCCTCCACAGTCCATTCCGTTCAGCCCCCCCCCCCTCGCTAAATGACGTGTTCTTTTGCTCTCTGGCCGTGTACAGTGACCACCGCTGCGCGTGTGCCAGCTGTGTTTGATCACGTGTCACAAAGCATCAAGACACTCTGGGACCGTCATTAAGAATTCAGCTCTCATGTGGCAGAATGACAGAAAGTCTGAATCATGATTTCAGCTCGTCTGCAGTACTGCGGCTCCTTATTCATAAAAAAATAAATTAGGTCTTGATGTTTAAATCAGAGGCAGTGCGCAAATCTCTTTAAATCCTTTAATGCTTGTTAGACAAAAGGATTCGTCTATGGGAGCTCGTCTTTTAGTTTGTTATGGGAGAGTCTGAAGTCCAGTCATTTTCTGCTGTTTGGTATGCACGCTCTAGTATTCTGTTTAGATTATTTCTGATGGCTTTACATACGTATGGCGTTTATTAGCAAAATTTGAGCTGAATGTCTGCAGTGTGACATCAGAAGCGCTCTGTTCCTTTTTGAGATTTTATTTTTCTTTCTCAGACTTTAAAGCTGCAATCTGTCACTTTTGCCTCTCCATCGCCATCTCTGTTTGAAACGTGACATTGCAGGTTACTTGTGGAGTTATTTTCTTAATGCAACTGTAAGCTTAAATGCTAAACATCTGCTGTAAGAACAAGCAACAAAGCCGCACCATCTACAGTGTCCCGGGCGTGCGATACAGTAGCCAGATCTGATTTCTGTTTACAGATGGACATTTCCTAGGAAATCCGACTCGAGAGCTCAAATTATATCATAATTATAAACTCACTGTTGCGAATCGGGGTAATCTTAGGAGATCGTGTTAATCTGACACTGATCTGTCATGTACTTGCTCAATAACTGATTTTTGTTCATTTTTAACAATAAAAGCTGCAGATTGCAGCTTCATGCAGAATCAACGTCCCATCAGATAGAGTTTAAGTGGAGAAGTTTATCCGAAGTCACACACCACGATATAGTATTACAAGCTTTCACATTTCACTAATACCGTAATTACACATGCAATTGTGTGCGATTCGATCCTGTTCACACTCATGGGTAACCAATGCGCTCTGCATCACAGATTAGTGCTGTCGCTGGTCAGGTCTGAATTAGTCAGGAGTGGAGACGAGTCACAGCCCGACCAGCAGCATGGGGGATTTTTACTGGACCTCCAAAATGAAACAAACAGGCTATATTTGCTCTGTCCTACTGAGACACGAGGAAATTATTAGCCACAAAGTGCTGCAATAAAGATGTGATTTTCCAGGCCTGATGAATCCAGCATGTTCCAGCTGAGGCTGCTTCTCCCGGGCAGCAGTGACCCACTTTATGGGCACTAAGAGCGGGAGGAACTGGAAATTGGATCTTTAAAAAAGCTCTACCTTTCCCTGCAGCCTCGATGGCATTCATATTGTCGTATATTGACGTTAACTGTATCCAAAACAGACAGGAAGACATCGGGATGGTGAGAGAGTGTTTCTCTGGATTGAGATGTAGAGAAAGGAGGAAACGTGCCCATCAGGGAACTTGCTGAATGGTTAAGCCTCGTTTAAATATTAATCCTGCATAGAAGCTTCATCATTATACCATTTTCCTGAAAAAATATTTCAGAATCCTTTCATGTCTTAATTACAACACAGTGAGATTTGTTTTTGCTGAATCTTTTTCACAACAAAAAACTATTTTTAACTTTATTATTTTTAGATGCGCTTATTAATATGGATTATCTCAATTATTTGCATACACTCACCTATATACACTCATACTGTATGTTTTTGGCTTGGTTCACTACGGTTATTTGTGGCAATTTTGGTTCTATACGACACTTCCTGATAAGGGTCTTATAGAACCATATGGGGTCATATAGAACCATATAGAACCTACAATATTTACCGTCATATATCAAAAATATTCCTCAAAATTCTGGCCCTGATGCGTATGTGTTTTATTTATATACATATATTAACCCTGAAAGTGACAAATTACTTTATATGTTCAATAATTAATGTTCAATGTTTTTTTATTTTAATGTTTTTCTTTGAATGCTCAAAAAAGTATAGTGAACTTATATAAACTATATGCTGTCGCCACATATCAATTTCACCATATGTGATGTGTCCATTATAAAGATTCAGGCTGTCATATTATGGGTGCTCATGAAAAACAAGTGATTCTAAAATGAAAATATATTCTAATAAACAGTCTGGCACCAAAATCAACCTGCTAGATTTAGGCCTGTAGCCCTGAAAGAGAATCCAGTGCCAAGAGACTCGTTCATCTTTCCAAAGAACTGCGTTTTCATTCCTTCCACCCCGCGCGGTTCCGTAAACAAGAGGTTTTTGTCAATTCCCAGTCCAAACAAGTTAGTGTTCCGAGGCATAAATTGTTTAAAAAGCTCTTACCACACTTAGACACACAACACAATGGCAGTCACTGAATTTAAAGGACGTGTACGCAGGAAGCATTTTAGCTAAGGCTAAATGTCCATCCTGGCTAATTAAGTACTCTGAAAGAGGGCACATCAAAAGGTGGGGTGTATCTGAAATCGCTTGCACCTCCCCTCGGGTGCAGAGGTCGGCCTTCATGGAGAGTAAAGTTAGGATATCCCAACTCCCTCTTGTTCTGAGCGCATTTCAGAAGATGAATATAATTAATATCTTGGAGTTGTCATGCGTCTGAAAGGCTCTCGCTGCGCTGCAGTCTCTGTGGTGCACTAGAAGAGAATGATTTGATTAAAACAGACCTGAGCGTTCTGGACTGGTAGAGAAACTGGTAGGGAAAGAAAGGCCTCTTTCTCTCATAATGGCTCTAATGAAGTGGCTGTTGCTCCTCCGTTCTGGCCCCGGCCTTCGACAGTCACAATCTGTTTAATGATGGAACAGGACGGGCAAGTGCACCGAGACTTCCCAGGAGAACAAAAGGAGATCACAGCCCTCAATTTGAACAGGCTGAGGGGTTTAGTGCCCATCGACCTTATGAATTTGAACCCTGGTCTGAGAAGCAACTTCCTGTCTGTAATCGTCCATTTTTAACTCTGCCAGAGAAAGAATATTCGTCTGTTTCTCTGTGATCTGTCAGTAATCGCGATTCAGTAATCATGATTCTTACTACATATTTTTCTTTTTCATTATAATTAGTCACACCTGGCAGTAAAATGCGTCTTAAAGGGACAGTTCACCCAAAAATGAAAACAATTTAATCATTTATTTACCCTGAGGTCATTCTAAATCTACATATTTGTTTTGCCTCTGTGGAACACAAAGGAACATTGTATGAGAAATGTCTCAGTGGTTTTGTGTCCATACAATGGAAGTCAATGGGGGCCACTGTTGTTTGTTTACCAGCATACTTTAAAATATCTTCTTTTGTGTTCCTCAGAATTAAAAAAGACGAAGAGGTTTGGAATGATGTGAGGGTGAGAAAAAAATGATGGAAACATTTTCATTTTTGGGTGAACTGTCTCTTTAAATGCATCTCCTAAGAGCACTTTCGAGGGGGGTTTTGAGGGATAGTATTTCTAATATACACACACAATTATTTCTTTATATTTTATTGGGGCTCGTGTAGCTGACAGAAGTAGCTACAGTCCTTCAGACTGTGGGATAATTAACGCAGTGGGATGTCATTCACATCAGAAACGCCTCTATTTCCATCATTTATTGAATGACCAATGCTAGCAACTCCACTGCACGAATCATTGCCGATCAACCATCTCATAATTACTCAACATACTTTTAGTCAATGCGGTGCATACATTACTACGCCCATTTGACTAAATGGAGGCAAATAACGGTTACCACAATGGAACTCGCAGCTGCAGCCGAGCAGCTCGGCTCTTTCATGTGTAACCCTTGATCCCATCACTACCACGTCGTCATCACCCAACAGAAACATTCCACATGTGCTGCATTTACACAGCACTGTTGCTGCTATAACCAACTAACTTACAGTATAACCAACCTGCTCAGTGCTGTCTATCATTGTCTTCCAGTGACTGGAGGGGAGGGAGGAAAGGCAAAAGCGAACAGTCTGTTTTCTCCCTCTTTTTTTTGGCTATTCTGCTTATTGTGAGTAGAGTGTGTAATGTGGCGGCACGGGGGTAAAGAGTCTGATTGCTTTAATCTTCGTGTTGTGAGTCTTTGGTCTTTCATGCAGCTGTGTGATGAAGCGCTCCGGGCCCTTCTCCTCTCACCCGCTCATTGTTCCCCACAGAAAATCCATTCTCTCCTTAATCCTGTCTCTCGCCGGCCACAAAGACCACTTGTGTGCGACCCGGCAGGACTGTGGACCGGAATGATGCGGGTGTCTGCTTGGATTCCAGCCCTTTCAGGTAACGCCGACTCGCCTCGCTTTATAGTGCCGAGCGCGGGACTCAACAGGAAGACACTTGCGATCATAATTTCCTGCGGAGTGCCGGCTGGCCCCTCCCCCCACGCCCCCAGACGAGTTTTAATTGGGCCCGACAACCACAGAGAGAAGGGAACGGTCTGTAACAATGGCCGCCCTTCTGAACAGAGGACACACTGACCACAGTCTTTACTATATAGTGAAGCACACAGAATAAATGATTATCATAATTATATATCTCATAGCAGTTACTGGATACCGATATTCATTCATTGTTCTAAAACAGCGCACCGTTTTTATCATAAAAAACTGTATATAATGCTCATCGTGGGTTATGGGTGTAGAACCAGCTAACAGGGAACACTCTCAGAACATTGGCTAACATTCTCTACAAGTTCTCTCAAGTTATCAAAAACTTGCAGTAATGCAAGTAGAACATTGTTAACGTTAAATGTATATCAAAAATATTATTCTTAAGTTGGTAGTTTTAAAAGTGTCTGAATAATGTTTTTGGAATGTTACAGAATTATTTTTACAACCTAAAACTGTTAGCAGGGGATAAATCAGTTTTTAATAAATAACTGTAATTGCTCTTTCTACACACTTCCTGAGGGTCCTGGGATCAAATCCACTGTTTAGATGCTGGGAAAACAAAAGGCAAACGTCCAAACAACTACCAACAAACCCCCAGGCCCTCATGGTAAAGCTTGTTCATGTTTCAGGCAAAATTTTAGACATTTTGGATCCTGTTTACCTCATTTTTTTCTGCTGCTCTTGATACTGAATTCCTACATGAAAACCTTCTTGCACTGTGTGACTGCTGGACTTCATCACTCTGCTTTGATGGGCATTTCAACCGAACACTCGGTTTACAGTCAGTTATGTATCTTACAGAAAGAGAAAAATAAACCTGATCCAGAAGAAAAGGATTTAGTCTGTGGAGGAGGTTTCATTGCTCTTCCTCCTCCACACCTCTTCTCTGTTTCTCACTGAAAAGACACAAAGACGGAACCCTACCGACTGAAAACTAGCAGAACAGTGAAACAACAGGATAGAACAGATCACTCATGCATGGTTGGGATTAGGATAAAAAAGTATAAAGAGGGCCGAGAAGAAAGAGCGCAACAAAAGGAACAGGGGACTGACTAACTTTTTTTTTCTTTTCTTTTGAGGTGAGTGGAATAAAAACAGAAGGTCTGAGAATATGAAAAGATAGACAAAGATAAACAAATACCCCCCTTGGTTTTACTGCTATCATTTTTTAGCACAGGCAAGCCCGCCGTGAGTCAAACTCTCAGTAGACAGATAAGACAAAACCATTTCACATTAAATCATTGTTACATTTAACTTTAAAGACTTCCATTTGTGTGAATTCACCTCTGTGGAAATGTTAGCATGACACCAGAAGTTTATTGAGATTCTGGTTGACCAACAGAGTCTTGAGAAGTCTTTATGACACACAAGCTAACAAGACGAATGTCATTTCAGTCATCGCCTGAACCCAATGGATATAAGTGATATATTTACAGAAATACTTTGCACATCCAGTCTGCCTTGACCTTTATCCAGATTGCACTCTATTCTTTTTAATCTCACTTAATAAAAAGGAAAAGATGTAGGAGATTAAAATCTGTGCCTTTTTTCTCTGCCACGTTTGAGCGGGCAAACATGAATGAGGGGAGGTAATGACAAGCCCCTCTGTGACGCTGGCAGCACTGAAGGCTTTGGACAACGTCTGTACACAGACAGGTGATCCTAAAGGGAAGGGGAAGGAGCATTTGGGTGTGTTGAGAGCTCTTCATTCAGTGTGTTGTGACAGTCATGCTTTCCAGCAACAATTCTGCGTTGTAAGAACGTTTCCCTAACCTTTCTATGACTAACAAAATATGTTAAAATGTTATTTGGAATGTTGTGGGAATGTTCAAAACAATGTTTTTAGACATTGTATTATAGGTATTGCTTGGCAATAACAAACCATTATTCAATGTGATTCAAACCATTATTCTGTAACGCTTTTCAAATGTTCCACTTACAACATAAGAATAACGTTTTCAATATACATGACAAATAACTATAAACAACGTTCTACTAGTGTTACCGCAAGAATCCTTTTTGATAACGTTACAAGAAATTTTAGAGAGCATTAGCCAACATTCTAAGAACATTCCGTTTCCCACAAACGGAAATCTAGAACTTTAAATTACTACCTGCACAAAACAGCAGCGGACAGTCAAATGTAAACTATATCGGTGGCACGACAGATGCAGATTTGTACTTATTCTAACTTTCCCTTATTGATCTACAGTTCGGTGGAAGGAAGTTGCTAATATCACCATTTAACAGATGCTTGTTGCCATGTGACACACACACACTCGCCCGCTAAACACCCTAATATCATGCAGCTGTTTCATTTGAACTGCTGGGATCTGTGCGACTCTCTCTCATTGGCAAAAAAGCGATGCTGACTAGCCTAAAGCTACATGCTCATTAGTATCTCAGTGTCATAGTGAACTCACAACCATTATTTAGTAGTAGACACACATTCTGTTCTGTAGCAATAATACATGCGCTGCTTGTCAGCGACGAGGATCAAAGCATGCATTTTTAAACTACACACTCTAAGGTTTACTATGAATCACAAATACACGTGTTTCATTCAATACTTGTTCAGCTCAAAAGGAACCCTTAAAAGCCAGTTGCTTCTTTATGAGGACACATTTTTATGGCGCTTAAGACATTTCTTGTGAAAGATTCTACAGTACTATCTTTCATTTGGCAGTTGTAATATTTATGAGTAATAGGACACAACCCTTGGTTTCATTTTTAGCTTAAACGTGGCATAAGCAGATATTAAATGCATGCTGTTTTTGTTTGGTAACATATACATATAGTTACTTAATTCATATGCCATTTCTGCCGGTAATGATATTTATTCACAACTATTAATGTTTTTTCAGTAAATAGCAAAGCTCTCGTCAGCTTATATTGTTTTACTGGATAAAACGGAGTAAAAGATCAATGTTTGTTTACTTTAATGCCTTGATTTAATGCAGTCTGAGCTTAATGCGTTTACATTTCTTAATTAGAATATTTGCTTCAGTGGCAGAAAATGACCATTATCGTCTCACTGCATTGTTTTAAATCCGTCAAGGTAAATCCAGTAGATCTCCAGTCACAGCGCTGAGGTCAAAGTGACATTCTGCATACTGTACCCCATCATCACGTATCTGTCCTGAGGGGGCTAGGCCGAGCAGCCAGCAGCCTGATTAAGCCAACCCCCTGCCCCCTCAGCTGCTCAAGGGGGCTTCCAAGAAAATGAGATACGGACAGGTTAAAGAGGAATCTAATGAAGTTACTGTCACGCATGGGCCTGGGGGTGCCACATGGGTGGAAAATTGTAGGAAAGGAGCTGAGGGGTCTGGGCATCGGGGTCTTGGCGACAGGGGGTCTCTCCTCAGGGGCCAGTGTGTGGGAGGGGCTTTCTGCAAAAGCTGTCGCATACAAGCTCTGCTTTGTTTAAACACAGTTAGACTTTAGCCGCTGACAGCAAGACTACAGAAATACCTTTAATGCCATTACAAAGAGGTGCTGTTGTAACTACTGATGGAGAAGCCCATCATTTTCCTGCCTCACTGTTCTCTCGGCGTCCAGGTGAGGACGTGAGGGGGTTTAAAAGCCCATTGTGTTCATGCATGACTTCGCATTTACTCTATAGTAAATGTATACTAGTATAGTGCAATAGACGTCTACATAATTACTGGTTTGTCATTTATATTATATTACTTTAAGGGACAGTTCACCAATTAATGAAAGTCACAATTGACTCTCATGTCATTCCAGACTTTTTTTGAAGAATCCTTTTTTTTTATCCTTTTCCCATATGAAGTAAGTGATGAAGTTATAAAATGACAAAAAGCACCATAAAAGTACATGAACGTTGTCCAAATGACCTGCATTTCTACAATACTCCAAGTCATTTTTAAATCTGGTACAAACTGAAATTTCTGTCACTATTGATTAACTGTCTTCCATTGCAAAGAGCTGTGAGTAGATACGTTTGGGGTAAATCACAGATAACAGGGAATGTTCTCTGAACCTTTGGCTAATGTTCTTTGAAAGTTCTCTTAAAGTTATCAAAAATGTTCTCGCAGTAACGCTAGTAGAACTTTTTGATCGTTACATATCATACATCAAAAACATTATTCTTAAGCGGTTAGTGGAGCGTTTTAAAAACATTACAGAATTAAGTCTGAATAACGTTCTTACTACCAAACAGTAACATAAAATACACTATATACATTAAAAACTTTCAAAATAACATTTTTAACATTGTAATTAATGGAAACGTTAGGGAAACGTTCTTACAACCTAAAATTAAGTCATTGTGTATTTTGTGTTTAACGTCTTGTTTAAATTGATGCAATGACTCATCAAAGCTAACTACGTTTTAACATACCATTCATATGCAATTACTGTTGTCCTTCTATACTTGCCCTCTGAAGCTCAGCAGCTGTAGCACTGCGGCTCTTCCTCTCAAGAGTGCAGTTAATCAGCTCTGAGCACTCACTCACCCACTCACTCACTCACTCACTCACTCACAGCAACTTCAGCCACCTCAGTAGTGTGTAGTATGAGAAACGCTTACTGTACTGTCATAGTGTGCCAGGAGTACAAACAGGGTGTAGTACACAGGTGTCCACAGAAAACACCTCATCTCACTGACAGAATTTATACCTTTTTAGCTTTCCGTCATGTCAGGTTAGCATTACTGCAGTTGTATGTTTGTGTAATGTTATGACGCGCTTCACAGCGCTGGTTTATTTGTCCCTCGCCTGTCTGTTTCGCTATAGTACATACTAGCCGCTCTAATTCTTAATCATTTAGGCAGGGTGATCTAGGGACGGTGATCTGTAACCTCAATAAAGTTTAGCTTTCACTCGGCTCTCCCAGACAAACAAAAACAAGGGCACAAAAGCCAGAGGGTGTGTGTGAGGGCGTTGAGGGCAGATGGGTTACACGCAGTCCTTTGAAAGTCTCCCCTATCAAGCCTATTCAACAGGCCCTATAAAACTGACACCCTTCTTAAATACCTGACACAAGAAAAGAGGGAGAGACAAAGAGGAGAAGAGGACAGAACAACGGCAAAAATAAATAAGACGGCCCTCTGTGACTGATGCGTAAAGCATTAATAAATGTGGCTGTGGTCACAAAGGGCCACACTTTAAAAAAAAGGGAAAAAGGAGGAAATAAAGGGAAAAAGAAAACAGTGAACGTTGCCTCCAGCTCTAAATTCCAATGCTTATTCATCAGCGTGGGGAGAGCTTGCCTGCCCCATTTTTTTAATGATGCTCTCCCTCGGACCCCCTCGTGGGTCTTTGTTTGTCTGTGGAGTCCATGAGAAAAGTCAATTATAGATCATCAGCCGTGCTTAGTTAACACCACCAATCTTAAAGAATGCCATTACTCTTAATCACTGGAGGAGGGGGCGAGTGGTTCTGATTCGCCGCTTATCTTCGGTCCTTTACGCACAGAGAGAGAGAGAGAGAGAGAGAGAAAGATGTTAAGCACGTCTGGGGCGGCAGATGATAAATAGAGAGACAGAAAAATAAACACTGGCCGGCGATTAAAAATACATATTAATGCAACTCCAGTTTGCCTTGCATAAGAATTTCACACATTGGTTTTCCTGACTCCATTTGTTCGAAGAGAAGGAGCACAAAAGGGAAAAGTAAATATTTAAATTAGTTTAAATGTTGTTATCCTGACCTAATGCATTCGCAACCGTAATCACTTATACTTGCTGGGAAGATGCTAAAAGCAATTCAATAAACACAGAATGCAAAGATGAACAGCCCAGCTAACAAGGAATGTTCTTAGAATGTTGGTTAACATTCTCCTAAAGTTCTCTCAGTGTTATCACCGTTATTCTTGAGTTGTTAGTGAAATGGTTTGAATAATGGTCTTATAAAAAGGCAGTAACGTTAATACAATGTCTAAAAAACTGGACACTTTGAACATTCCTAGAACATAAAATAACATTTTTAATGTTACTGTTACTTAATGGAAACATAAGGGAAACGTCCTTACAACCTAAAATTGCTAGATGGGAGGTTGCAGTGTGATGAAGAGCATTTTTGCAGTGCGACAAAGGGCCTTTTTGCAGTGCGACGAAGAGCCTTTTTGCAGTGCGACGAAGAGCCTTTTTGCAGTGCGACGAAGAGCCTTCTACACATTTGCAGTTATAGAAGCCTACTGCTAATGCCTGCACAGACTACAGCTACACACAGAACTCATATGATATAATTAGTAGAATCTTGGACTACCGTTGACCACACACCAACAATTACATGTTTATGTAATACAAGAGATCACCTACACCAGGCATCTCAGCATCCTTGTTTTGCAACTCGCGCAAGATTGTTTATTTGCCTTATATAAGCTTTTCATTTGTCTCGAAGGCCATGGTACACTGTAACTGTTTTTGCCTTCCTGGTATTGAAGGAATACAGCATAAAAAACCTTAAGTCCCCATCGAAACAGAGACAGCTTAAAGTCAAGAGTCAACAATAAATGGCATGTCGCTCTTTGAGAGTGTGTTATAAATCAGACTGATGACATACGGCCCTGTGGAGAGCTCCCTGCTCGGGCGTCAGAATAAACTCGTGCTGAATCCATCTGTGCAGTCTCATCGTCATTATATCCCTGCTGTTATCAGCGCTGGAAATCATTCAAACGAACTTTAACCCGGTCTGCTTACAGAACCGTGTTTGGCTACTAACAGGGAACGTTCCTAGAACATTGCCTAACATTCTTTTAAAATTTTCAAAAACGCTCTCGCAGTTACCTACATTAGTACAATTTCAACTATACCACTTATATAAAAAACATTATTTATAAGTTCTGGAATATTTAATATGGAAAGTTAGTGGAATATTTTAAATATATTACATAATAAATACACGTTTGACTAACGTTCCTATAACCAAGCATTGAAGTTAAAGCAGCACCAACGTTTGGAACATTCCTGGAACTTTCAAAAACCATCTGTAATGTTTATTTTACTTAACAGAAACATTAGGGCAACGTTCTTACAGCCTGAAGTTTTCTTGTTTTCTTGCATTGACTAAAGAATTACACAGCGTCATCTCGCCGCCATCGATTCAAAGTAGAATCAATGTAAACGAACACAGGTAAATCAACCTCGCTTTAATCATGCCAAAAAATAAAGCGATCAAACGAATTTCTCCTCCCACGTGTGATGGTGAGAGAGTTCAGGCACACAGGTAAGTGGTGGCTTCTGCTCACGTTTCACCAGTTATCTAAAATGTGTTTGGGAAATGATGTGTGTTATTCTGGCTAATTGACTGTGCTGTTCTGTGATTCTGTGCTGTTCTGTGATTCTGTGCTGTTCTGTGATTCTGTGCTGAGATATAACCGGCTTCTTCTTTAATCAGAAGCTCACCAGGTAGAAGTAGATTACAGGGTTTGTGAAATTAAACTACATTACAAATAGCCTTTAGGCAGAAATGCTTGGATTGAAAATTAACTGTATGCAAATGGCTAAAATTACCGTCACTAGCGTAGGTTTTTAATTGTGCCTCTACAATTAAAGGTTAAGCTTTAAAATAGCTCAGCACGTTACACTGCATCAGTAAAGGCACAGATATGAAGGAACATAAATAAAGCATTTATTTGTTTATGCATTTGGCAGATGCTTTTATCCAAACGGACTTGCAGTGCATCCAAAATATACATTTAAATATACATTAGCAAGTGCGCCCCCCTGGAAATCGAACCCGCAACCTTTTGCACTGCTAACGCAATGCTCTACCTATTGAGCTACATGAACACCACAGAACAAAACATTAGAGACTAAAGGAACTATGAAGGAACAAAAATGGAAAACTAGTATGTCTGCTTGAATTGTAGCAAAATTGCATTCTAGCAGTTTTACGCCCAAACACGTGGTACAGATAAAGAAAAGATCTGATGAGCAGCATCTGACGAGCAGCTGCTTGTTGGGACGTGAGGAACGTTCCTCGGTGTGAACACAGCACAGGTGTCGGAAGCGCACCAGACAGACATGAGGGGTCAAAATGTGCTCGCAACACAAGGCACCCTGTGGAGAACAAGCATGTTCGATTGTCCCATGACGTTGTACGTGCGTGTGAGAGAAACTGTGGCCTCTATGTCTAGTCCACGTCGGCACGCATTGGTGTAGTGAACGACAGAATACTAAGTGTAGAATACTACAAGCTGACAGTGTTTCTAAGTGGCTAGCAGCGCCCTCTTTCGGTTTTGGCGAGTTATAGCAGAAAATAGATGTTACGCTAAAGCGCGTTCTGGTGGCTTTTTTGTGTTATGGAAAATATGCCATCTTTTAAATAAGACCTGTCAGCTTTTATATCGCATTTATGTACAGAATCTTTTTACATACACAATTATAATGGTCGTTAAGCTTTTTAATAAGAATACATTACGATAATGAACCGTTTTCGTGAATTACTTCTCCTGTTTTATCCATCATGCTGGCGGTGACAAACTGACACGACACTAGATTGACGTGTCTCTCGTACTCTTAAGTCATGTGAATTTGGGTCAGGCCCACTGAGTGTTTTTGTATTGTTTGGGCTTTGGGAGTTCAACTTTGGCGTTTTGTAGTCAAAATAATTGGACTGGCGTCATTTCATTTCTCAAACGCAAAATTCACAAGAAGTTTTGTGCAAACGAACAAGTCAAAAACGCCTCGCGTAGTTATTGCAAATACAGACTCTCTAGAAACAACATCGTTTGACAACTTTGTGCGGAAAGTTTGCATCACCATTTACCGAAACTTTCCGGCAGGGGGTAAAACTCAATTTAAAATCCGCTCGAATTAAACGTTATTAATTCCGGTGACATTTTACCGACGCAAAATAAACGCGTGCTAAGCGTTCCTATGCTTCTATAACGCCTGCGATTTTAGTGCGAAAACAACAGGTAACATTTATCATTATAAGTTTGCGCCGTGTGACGCACAGCCTCCCAGTGTGCGCGTTACAGTATTTTAAGAAAAGTTTAACACCGAGACAGAGATATTATGCAAATCTACGACTTGATTTTAAAGCTGACGGGTTCGAAGGAGGCGGAGGGGCTTTGTTCTCCGTTTCCACTGCGCGCAAGAGGCTTTCGGAGCTCAGCCTATTTGAACATGCGGCGTTTTAAAGGCGCTATCAATCAGCATGGGGTCCCAGACTGAGAGAACCGAGAGAGCAGGAGAGAGAGAGAGAGAGAGAGAGAGAGAGAGAGAGAGAGAGGAAAAAGTAATCGCACTGTTCATTCAAATCTGACAAGACACAACCTTGTTACCGTGTCCCTGTTCATGCATGACAGGAGAGCCGTGCAGGAGTGGAGGGAGAGATGCAAGAGGTGATGGAAACCAGCGCTGGATTCAGGCGACTTTGACACCCCAGCTATAAACGAAAGGCTTCATTCGAGGCCCTCAGCTGTCTTTCACTTATCAAAACGATATGACACCTCTAAACGCAGAGCTCAGGTTAACTTAAAGCTCAAAGACTGAAGCAGATGGTCACCTGAATTAATGTATTCCTTTTATTCAGCTCATTATGTAATTAAGATTACATAATGAGCTGTAATCGGTTTCATAGACATCTCATTTCGTTCATGTCAACGTGACCGTCAGTTTAAAACGAACTTATTCACGCCTCAGTTAATAGACATACACAGAAAAGCCGTGTTGGGCCCGCAAATAAATTATTTTATTTCACGCTTGAAATGTGCAGTGGTATTAAAGCTTATTCCTTTGACCACAGCAGTGTGGGAAAATTAGCTTATGTTATGAATAGGTAAAACTGGTCACAACATGGTCTCTAAATGATATCTGACTATGGCTAGCGTACCGGTAGCTGTAAACTTACATTATGTAAATATAAGTTTACACGCAGGTTAAATGCGCTTGTATGCAAATTATTTCAATATTTCCAGCTCTGTGCTTTTAGGCTAATCGTATGTACAGGTACAGGTACATGTACGAGGTAAAATACAAAATAAATTCGCAGCTTTATAATAAAACGGATTATAACTGTCTGAAGCGAAAATAATGTTTTAACCCAATGTTACCTTGACTGTCGTCATAATGTCCCATCTCTGATGAACACTAGAGGGCGCCAGAAGAACAATCCCTTCCCAAAATGTTGTGCTGAATATGAGAAGTTTAAATAAGGTTGAAAACACGTTGGCTTTGTGTAAATGATGACTGAAACATGAAATCGTTGACTGAAACATGAAAGACGGAGGCTGCTGTCTTGAGGTCTGTCAAATGATGCAGAATCAAATGCATACATATAATAAAATGTTCACGCATCGGCAGCAGATCTGCTCAAGACTTCACGTAATGTCATATCTGGGTTAAACAGTTCGAGAAGGCTGTAGGCGTTTTTGCTTCTAATTCAGTGGCAGTTATCACATCATACAGCTTCATACAGAGTAACTTTTCCCTCATCATTCATCATTTGGAACTGAGCTTGTGCTGCACGAGACGTTTAAAAGACCAGCAGCAGTACCAGACTCAGTGAGGAGGGGAGGCGGTTCATCTTAATTACCCATGAGCCTCTGGGCTTTCAAGCGTATCAGGGAGCACCGCTCAGATTTAATTGAATTTAAGACCATGTGATTAAATCAGAATTAAGACCATTAAAAACAATTAAACATTAAATCAGAATTAGGAAGAGATTAGGAGGAGAGCTGAGACCAGACTAGTCTTGAAATATAAGAGGAACGTCGTGTATCTTGGTTCTGGTTTTAATGGAATACAGAATACTAAAACTATAAAATATCTAAAACGAAACGTTATTCTTACGCTGTTAGTGGACATTTAAACAATGTTACAGAATTTAAAAAATGTTTAAATGATGATCTTATAACAAAGCAGTAATGTTAATACAGTCTAAAAACTGGACATTTTGAACGCCTCTAGAACTTCATGTTTTATCGATTTCTAAATTAACATCTGCAATAATCGGTCATTCTAACTGTTGCTTCCCTTATCATACGAACCGCATTACAAACAGTTAATTCTCTCTGGTTTGACAGCGCAAGCAATTTACAATACATCATGTTGAAGTCACCTCGTTTAACCAGCAGGTGGCAGCGTAGCTCTCAGAATCCTACATGACGAAACCTCGTCGATGTAAGTTCAGTATCAGATCAGTTAGAATTTAATTAATCTAGTCCGTCCGATATATTTATACATACAGGATCGTTCCCTTTGTGTCTCGGGGAGAGTGCGCTGTCCGACTGGCAGAATATATAATATTAGTACAGTCATATCAAAGCAGGCCATTTTCAGTGATGTTGAGGTTACTGCACATACAGTTTAACGTCAATGAAATGTTTGTTGCATAAAAGACAGAATACACAACAATATTGATGGTATAGAGAAACGCTTTGCAAATAATCAGAACATGCCCAATTCACTTGCCATCAAATCATAACAGACATTAGCTGTGTAGTATAGTTCTACACTATTGTTTTGCTCAATGTACTGTAGTTACAGATGCAAATATATCATTATTTTACCTTGTTAATAGTAGTGAACTACGTAGTCTACAATAGTCTACCTCAGCTTACAGCCACTTTCAGCTCTGTTGTATCTCATGTGGTACAGGGTTGACCCCTTTCTGTGTAATGGATCTGCCTGACAGCTTTAACTCTACTGGGAATGTGCCAGGTGATGGTCTGCGCTGGGATAGACTGGAGACTTGATTATTGTTTTGCATTAAATGACAATATTTTTGTTATATTTTACTACAGTATTGTTTTACATTGTTTCGAGTGTTTCAATATTAATATGTAAATAATGACATTTCCAATTTGGATTTCGATGACTCATTTAAATCCTATTATGTTGTTAAAGTCAGTGACGCATGCACAAAATGCAAGAAATATTTTAAAAGAGCTGGATTCTAATGGTCTGTAACCCTGTACTTTTATGCTTAACAATAAAATGCATTTTTCATGCATACCTGCATAACTTTAATAATGCATAATCATGCATATTCATGTATTATTTTAACTTTTAATAATAATTTAACTTTAAAAATGCATTAATCATGCATACTTGCATAACAGAGCATTTTGTTTACTTAAAGTGCATACATTCCCAGCCATACCTGATGAAGTTGAAAATAGTTAGCTTTGTTAGCTTTGACTAGCATGCCCTCTTCTCTGTCTCTCCCGAGCCGCTGGTTTGTTCTGTACACCACATCACCATATAAATAAAAACTCAGCAGGTGATTCAGTGTGTCTGCTTATTCTCAGGTGAACCTTTGAAGATAAAACAGCTACACTGTAAGTTCCTGTCTCAGCCCCCCGGAGACATGCGTTCCGAAAGCGCAGAGCCACGACACAAAGGCAGACCTGACATTTGCATAAATCCATCAGCGTCGCCACAACAGCGCTGACTGTTAGGTCGCCATCCCTTTAACTTCAGGGCAGAGAAACAGACACTTTTGACCGGAATGGGAGAAAGCAGCCGGTGTGATCAAGCTTGTACTATGCTGCAGTGAGATAATGGCATCGTCAGGTCTCGGATGTATGCTTTTGTAAACAAAAGCAGCTGTGAGTTTTGTTATTGCCTGGAGATTCCCAGCACGATAGTCAGGTCTGCATGTGTCTGAGTTTGTGTGTGACTGCATGTTTGACTGAAAAGGCAACGCACATAAATCTTTCTGTCCACGGTTCCAGAGTGAACGCAGTGGACAGGGCTGTTGGCCTCACCTGGCCGTCGACTGTCTTAATTTCACTGGTGTCACTTTCGATTTAGCCAGCGACTGAGATGAGAGAAACTCTGTGGGCTGCACCCACATCGCTCTGAAGCTGCAGTCTCCATCTGCAGTCTCTCTAAATGACTTACAGAACACTGAATCTTCTGCACACTGAACGAATATGTCCCATTATACAGCCGACACAGACATTTCCTGGAATATGTATCATTAAAATCTGAATTTTACTTCATTTAATGGAAGTTCTAATATGGAGACATACTCAAATGCCATGTTCCATATCCTAGCAAACTGCCTACAAAGGGAGCATTTTAAGGCATCATGCTGTAGGCATGCTCCTGGAATGAAAAGTAGGCATGTTCATGCTTCAAAGAATAGAAATCGTAATTATGCTGCATGCTAACGGGACCTCATTTTAGTCAGAATCTAAGGCAGCCAGTTCGCAGTATGTATACTGCATGAAAGCAATCCCAGAATGCATTGCAACAAGCCTAGTTAAACCATAAATCCATTACACACTGAAAAGTAAAAAAAAAGTTCAGTGTAATTTAAAATGGATTACTGTACCGAAAATGAGAATTGACATTAACTCAACAGTATGCACATAACATCAAACTCTATTAAAAACCGATGTAGAGTCTGGTAGAGCTACTGAGTGTTTTATACCTGTCACTTATGAGGTTCCATGACAGTTAGTATGACGTCTTAGAAGACAGCTGCCTATGTAGGAAGTGAGGCGGCCCACTGTTTCGAAACAGATCTGATATTACAGAGAGAATGAGCTCTTTGATCACACAAGATCTGATTTATCTCCACTGATGGCACACAAACTAGCAGTGAAAGCCAGTTCTCAATGTGACAGAGTTTACTAGATGCTCCTCTGATATTGGAGCCCATGATCTGCAGCCTGAAACATCACGCCTCCTTCCCTCGTCTGCATCCTGACACACTGCAGTTATATAATCTCTCTCTCAGACTTAGACACAAGCCCTGTAATTCTTTTTAAATCTGTTTAAATCATCTATTATAAACAAGCAATTAGAACATTATCAATAAACCATTTCATGTATTTTATTAAATAATTAAAAATTAATAAAAGTTTTTAAGTAAGTACACACATCACAGATTAGCGTTCAACACGATCGCCTCACCTTACCCATATTCCTGCCGGTAAATTTGTAATACTGATTTATAATCTGAGTGGTCGGATCCGATTTCCCAGGAAATGTCAGATTGGCTTCATTTGACTTCGACATACATAATGAACATTACATAAAGTGATCTGCAATTTTACGTTTTAAACAGAGAGGGCGGTAGACGTTACAAATTGCAGCTTTAGACGTCAACCACACAACCACTATTAACAATCCTGCCCAGCATATCAAAACTGCCAACAAATCTGAGAGTGGCAGGGATGGAAGTTATCTTGGATTTATTGTTGCTGTTTCTATGAGCTGGGCGTTTGTCATTTACCCATCACAAAATCAGAACAAAAGGCGCCGTCCCAGCTAACAGAAACATTATTGCAGTAACATTAGTAGAATGTTTTTTCAGCATTATATAACATAACATATAAACACATTTACATTAACATTTATGTATTTGGCAGATGCTTTTATCCAAAGCGACTTACAGTGTATTATACTATACATTGTTTCAATTCCTGCAATCCCTGGGTCAATAACCCATGACCTTGGCATGGTTAACGCCATGCTCTAACCACTGAGCCACAGAAAAAATCTAAACACATTATGCTTAAGTTGTTAGTGGAACATTTTAAAAACATTACAGAAATAAAATGTTTGAACAACATTCTTTAACTAAGCAATAATGTTAATACAATGTCTAAAATATTGGCCGTTTGGATGTTTCTAGAAGGTTTAATGGGTCGTTTACACAGGACATGTTTTCGGTTTCAAATCCAGCTGGTATAAATGGTCCCTAATCCAGCATAAGATGAAGGTTTTTTTTTCCTGGCTAATGTACTAAAGAACAGGGCAGTGCCCACATGTTATGAGGTTTACACAATAAGTGTGTGTGTGTGTGTGTGTGTGTGTGTACTGACGGGGCAGGAGGTGGTTGTAAGACTCTAACACATTAGTCTGTTCTCCCATGTCGACCATGTCATGTCAAAGAAAAGTACTGCAATAAAAAACTTGCTGGTACAGTGAATAAAGCTTCCACACAAACAGTTTAAATGCCAGTGTGCTGTAGAGAAAACAGGGGTCAGCATAAAGTCAAGTCAATGCTTTTGAACATTTTCCATGTAATTCATAGATTATACGTCTGGTCTGTGTTTATTTTAGCCTCTGTTTTCAGACTGTATTGATGTCATTAAATCAGAATTTGCATTTAGTATATTTCAGAGGCACTAGGCAATTTAATGGACTGTTTAACAGTATGTGCACCCCCAGCTGGGAATCACCGGTCTGAAGCTTATATTTTGTGTGGGTGAACTTGGTTCCCCTCTTGTGAAAAGCTGTTTTGCACACAATAGCATGAATACATGCGCTATATACTGCAACACAAACTTCATTTCAGGGCTTTGTTGTAGATTTACAAGAGAACCCGGCTAACAGGGAATGTTCTCAGAATGTTGGCTAGCGTTCTCTAAAAGTTCTCTCTAAATGATCAAAAAACACTTCTGCAGTTATGTTAGTAGAATGTTTTTAAGTTAATTTTCATATATCAAAAGTGTTATTCTGAAGTTGTTAGTGAAACATCTTAAAGACCTTACAGACAAATAACGTTTGAATAACTTTCTTATAACCAAGCAGCAATACAACATCTAAAAAACTGAACATTCCTAGAACATTTAAAATAACATTTTTAACTATTATTTTACTTAATGGAACATTAATGAAACGTTCTGACATTCTAAAATGATTAGCTCTGAAGTTTGCATCTAAAACCACTGATATTACCAATGATAATCCAACAGGACAAAACATTGTCAAGATGTTGAGAAAACAGCGGGAACAACTGCCCTGATATCAGAAAGCTAAATGGCAGATTATCTGAGCCAGATGAGAGGGAGGGCGGAACGATAATCATAACTGGGTTTGCGGTTATTAATAATGACTTCCCCAGTATGAATATTCTGGTCATTAGTGGTGAGAAGCAGCAGCTGTTGCAGGTTTGACTCACAGAGGCAGCTGTCTGTCCAGAGTCACACTGCAACATCATTAACGTGCATTACAGCACAAGTGTGCCAAAGCTTTTACTTTAGGAATGTTGTTTGTGTGTGATGTGGAACTTGCTAACCGCATCTTACTTTTAAAACCATTGTGTCTATACGGGTCTTTAGCCATTCTTGTAGCTTAAACAGCCCAGCACGACACTAGAAATGCCGTGATTGCGCGTTTGATTCCCAGAGAACGTATGAAATGAAGAAATATGTTTTTTGAATGCAACATTAGTTGATCTGGATAAAAGCATCTGTGAACATGCGTCAATGTAAAAGTCAAGTCAAGTCAAGTCAACTTTATTTATATAGCGCATTTTACAAAATGTCATTGTTTCAAAGCAGCTGTACATGTACGATATCTTTAGGCAGAGATATCATACATGTAATATTTTTGTCTGTACTTCTGTATTTTTGTCTGTTATTTTTGTCTGTACATATGCAGATCTTAATGTGTTAGATCTGCATATGTACAGACAAAAATAAAGTGTTTAAGGTGCAACGATATGGAGAAATGCAGTTCTTATACAAAGCCTTAAAAATCGGGTAGTAATTTGTCTGAAATTTGTACTTTTTCCCACAAAAACATTCTATTTCTTGAGCAGCTCATGATGAGTCCATTAATATTGAATTACACAGCATCGTCCAATTTCCCTCTCATCAGCTGAAGACTGTGCTGAGTGAGATTAAAAGCAGTAATAAATGGGCTGAAGATTTAAGGCAAATTTATGACTGCATCACCATAAAAAAAGCACCATATTTTAAGGACAGCGTCCAGACACAGCCCAGACTGGCGGACTGAACCCAGATCAGTCAGGCAGGACATCAGGTCCTGTGCCTGTAGCATCGGCCAACGATGCTTAATTTTGCATTAAATAACCAATGCTACCCATACAAAAACATGACATTTGGAAATACACATAAAACACATATAAAACTGTTTAAATATAAAAATGTCAAAAACTTTAAAATTGCAACATTTCAAAATACTACAATATTGATCATTTTCATATACAGTAGGTAACAAAAATATGACACATTTCAATTCCCACATCAGAATTATTTCCACATATATTGTGGAGGAATACAATAATAGACAAATAGTGGAGTTGGAAATATAGACATACAGCTGAACTATCATTTTTATTTATTTATAATCATTCGTGGCCACGTATCAGATTTTTGTATGAGTAAATTGTCAACATTTTGAGTCTGCATACCATTTTTAACATGCGTCACCTGCTTTCCTCTTTGATCCATCAAGAACAGGACAGCTGCACCTCTGACACACTCAAAATCTCGGTATTAATCAGTGGTATCATAATCTCTTTTAATGGACTGTTAATGGACTCTTGGCTTGGCAATATGCTCTCTCTCGCTACAGTGGTGCACTTGTTCACATGTAATTAGATATGAAAGACTGACGGAATAGAGGCAGGTGTGTCCACAGTGTGTCAGTATCCAGATTTAGAAGGATAAATGGGGACACTGGAAACGCAGGAGCGGCAGGCTATAGTGTGACTGGAAGAGTTGTGTGATGTTGTTTGCTTTAAATGCACTGCAGGGTGCGACACTTTGGGGACCTCAAACGTCCCTTTCACATCTGCAAACCTCCAAAATCTTAGAATAATTTGCTTCTTTTACATCTCAGAGTGTTTCCACTTTCCTTGCTGTTTCTTTTAAACTTTTAAACACCTGCATGCTCATCAGAAACATAGTGACGATATTGATATTCTATTGCTCAATAAAGAGAGACTTGAGACATCACCCTCAGCCCTGTCTGTGAATGACTGCCTGCTTGCCTATCGCCACCAAGAGTCCCACCAAAGCGTGAAGGCAGTTAATTGAGAAAGGCTTGTGTGCTCTGAAATGAGCTAGAGGCTCGGTCACAATTCACTGCCTTAGAAATGTGTTCTTCCAAACTGGTTGACATGAATGAGAGGCCCTGTAAACTAAAGAGCTGAAAGAACCGTTGTGGAACCGATTTCATGGTTATGTTTTGGGAACATTCAAAAAACGTTCCGTTTTTTGAACCTTTTTAAAAATGTTTGCCTAACTACTTAAGAATAATTTTTGATTTATATATTTAATGTAAACGAATGTTCTACTAATGTTACCGCAAGAGTGTTTTTTGATAACGTTGAGAGAACTTTGACAGAACATTAGCCAACATTCTAAGAACGATCCCTGCAAGCTGGGTGGTGACTCTCATTTGACATTCTGTAACGGAGCTCTGAGGAACATATAGTGACTCACAGGAGACCTGCATGACAGTTTCATTAGGTTTACAATACTGAGCACAGACTGTGTAGGTAAGCACAGCACACTTAATACAGCGCTAGACACCCTTGTGGTTCCATGTTGAAGGGCCCCTGATTGAAAATGAATAACAGTTTGAATCAATGATTCATTCTCTTTTTCAGTCTGTCATAGTTTCAGTTGTGAAATTCCAACAGGTCTGGTACCACAAAACATATCACACTTCAAGCATTTGGGTTTAACAGCTTAGATATGATGACTCACACATCTCTCTATTCCCTCTGTTTCAGTTTTTTAAAACACTTGCGTCTTCTTTATTTCTTCAATAAATTCCCTAGTGTGATCATTACAGCAATACAGTAGAAGTAAACTCTGCATGGGGTTACCATAGAAACTGATTGGCGGACCACGTTTTGGACTCTGTTCATAGACCAAACATTAGGAAGACTTTGCAGCCTCTTGCCTGCTTTCATTAGCAGCTAATATCGCTTGGTGATAAGTGTGCTGCTCGGCAAACGGAGACGGTTGCTAGGCGGGCAGGCGTGCTGTGTGGGAGTACCGTGCGTTGCCCTCAGACCACCGATGTACAAACTGTTCAGAAGAGCTTACGTGCCATTTAAAAGCAGACTGTTCTAGCTACTGTGTTACTACAGATCTTAGACGTTCTGTGCTGCGGACACACAAGGTAAGTTATGAGTACTGAGACACACACTGAGAACTAACAACAGATTTATTAGGATGCTTAGCCGAGCGCAGAGTGAATGATCTGTGATTGATTGCATCTGTCTGCACATAGTACAGGACTCACCGTAGCTCTGGGGCGTCTCCAGGCATCCACATCCTCCTTTGACTGACTCACGCGCCTCATCCGTTTCTGCTGACTGAGGGAGGATGAAAACGGTTCAGGCTGTAAAATTATTCCCATTAGAGGATCTCATTTTCAAGGAAAGGAGGAAATCAGAATGGATGACGGATATTAATATTAACGATTCTTTAGTGCTAAAAACAGCAAGTATTTAAGAGACAGAAAAGCAGACGCTTATTCACACTTAGATTTCACTCTGTACTTTTGTAAAGAGATTGGCATACCTCCCTGATTTCGTACATATGAAGTTATTCATTCATATAACACTACCCAGCTTAAAATGTTTCCCCAACGCTTTTATTAAGTAACAAAAACGTTATATCAGTATACAGTATATTTTTGCAATTCTAATGGAGAGCGTTTGGATAAAACCAAGTGAGCGTCTGTGATAACTGATCTTCCACTGAATAAAGATAATATTTAATGTAACCAACTTTAAAGTTTTTACAACTAGTAAGGCGACGATTTATGTCTAAATAACCTCTGATAATAGACAGTTTCCGCAGTCGCCAGTTTCAGAAAACGTGAACAACTTCATATAAATCATAACAATTTTAAGGGTGGTGCAGCTAAAATAATAACCGTTGATCTAAACAGCGTATAACAGCGTCTATTTTGTTATCATATGTGTATTTACTGTTTACCGATGCTACAAAACACTCGTTTACCTGTGCCGGTGCTGTTTTCATCGCGTTAAACGCAGGCCCCGCCCATCAGAACTGCACGTGTAAGGGCTTCCCGTTATGTGACGATTCTGTGACCTCATCAGTAAGGCCACGCCCTCTGGTTTTCCCTTGCTCTACTGAGTGCTGCCGCAAGTGTCTTTGCCATTAGCGCTGCGGTCGGACCCTGTGCAGATAGCATTTATTAGAGAGCGATCTGTGCAAACATCTGAGTCTATTACGTGCAAAACAGTTCAGGGTTATGTTGTAAAACGCTGCACTTTAGGAAAATAATTGCTTATAATAAAACATATTGTAATGAATCTTATATATTTTTAAGTCATGAAACATTAAGTTTTTCATCTTTTCATCTACGTTTTTCTTCATAGAAAAGAAGAAAGATTGATTTTTACATGTTTACCGGTCATCTCAGATCATACTTTAGTTAGTGGCTGTAAATGCGCATGCAAATTATTTAAAGCCGCATGCTCTGTTTTTTTGTCTAACCTGTGACATCATGTTTACACATCGAGTTAACATAACATGAGTTATTTTAGGTTTTGTCTGTCAATTATAATGCATTGTGGAGTTACTGACATCATACGAACTTTCGTTTTACCATCACATATTCATATTTGCATATTTGAACTTTTGCTCAAAGCTTGCATTTTTGGTTTGGCAGTAATGGCTGTTTATTTGCTGCGTGTGTTGTTTTGCATTAAAGCCCCTTCGTGTGCATGTCTCAGCGATGAGATTTTGTATTCAGTAGGTCTTGACATCATGTTGCCTCTGTGCTGTGGGTGTGTGAGTGCCTGCAGACTCCCTGACGGGGTGTGATGAACTCCAAAACCTCTAAGTCTCTTTTCCTGGAGGTGAATTCATCTTTCGCGAACATGTATCCACTCACACGCGCCACATGTGCGTGCAACCATCCGTCTCTTTTAGCGCTCGGTTACCGCTCTTTGACTGGAGATGGGCCTCCACTTAGTCAACACTACTAGTTTCCCCCTGTGCCTAATTCCTTAATCGGCCCCCTGGTGAGGCTCTCAGGACCCCCGGAGAGGACCGAGTGTGCAGTTACAGCACAGGGCACGTGTGTGTTTAAAAGCGGGTCTTTGTTGTATTATGGAGAACTCTCGGCCTCATGGTGATTACCCTCACTGGGGGTCCCGCATTGTCCCGCTGCACCCCAGAATCTCACCTTTACAATCCCCCCTGCCGAGAGCCAGCGGGGGTCTCGCTGCTGCCTCACCAATCACTGTTTTTTTACAGCGAAGAGGCACTTATCTCAACCCCTTCAACACTAATGCACACACTAAACCCTCGCACTAAACACTCATTTACACACAAAGAGTGCATTTCTAAACGAGACCTAAAGCACCATTCATTACTGGAAGATTTGGGTCCTCACAAGCACTTCAACAGCCTTCCTGTCAGCTCGTCTCTCTCTGCACATTCAGATGAGAGAGGATAAAATTGACACGCGACAGTTTTAACACGATCAGTTTTAACTAAATTAACCCAGAAACATTGTTAAATTGTAAAATATCTGCCCCCTAATTTTTGCGCTACCAAGCAGTGACCAGCTACAATCTCAAACATGTTACAATAAGTCTTAGATGATGTGCAATGAAGATTTTGTGTGTATAAGAAAATCTTTTGAAAAGAAAGCGCTTGTGTGTGTATTTAAAGCTCCTAAACAAACCTTGTGGGAACTAGCAGGACCCTTCATAGCATTGGCATATACACACTGGATAGATTCATACTGTATATTAGATTGTTCTAAAAATGTGTAATGTTCTAAAATGCTCGGACTCTCTCTTGAAGAATTACACAGCACACTGTTGCCCTAAAGCGTGTAGAAGTTAGATCTGTCTCTGACAGATGGTGGACTTCCTCTGTTCAGAATATTCATGTTGTTACAACAAAACCAACCGTGTTGTACATTGACAAGCTGTACGTGCATATGTGCTTTTGTTGGAGTCATATCACATTTCCTCTGTGTTCTTACACAACCCTGACCGCTTCATCTCATGATCTTAATTAACAGTGTTATGAGTAAACTCAAGCCACCAACTGAAGTCTACTGAGACTTTTTAATTGGGCAAAGCAGTTCTATTCGAATGTACTTTTCCAAGAAAATGACCAGGTCACAAAAACAGATGAGGGTGTTTTTATGAGCAGTTATTTCAGGGCTCTGTTTGCCCTTTTGGTATATGGCTGCTCATTTGCATTTCCTTCTAAATGTAAATGTAGAATTTATATTTATCCTGTTATCTGGTTGCCCTTATACTATCTGTAAATTCTAAAATCTTTACTTTTGTAAACATACTTTTTAAGTTTTTCTACCATGACATTTTCTTTAATCTACTTGTGTTGTTTTCAGTGCCGTACAATAAATAAACATATTTGCACTTATGTTATTGCTCTTCAGTTTTGTTATGTAATTGTCAGACATAATTCTCCCGATGGGAGGGTGTACGTTTTCCATACGTCAGCCGGGTTGTTGTAAGGTTTAAAGAGAATCCACGTGTTTTTCCTGGAAATCTCAAAATCTCCATCTGGTTTGCTAAGAAGCATCATGCGAGTTTTTCCTGACCCGGAAACAGCGACGCTCCATCGTCGCCATGGAAACAAGAGATGGCGCACCTCTCCCCACAGCACTTTAGCCTCCTTCCTGACCCCCACCTGTACCCACCTCTTTCTTATTGTCCTCCACACTGGGGTTGTGTTATGCTGTGGAGGTCATTCACACAGGCATAGCTGATGAGATGAACTGATTTGCACTCAGAACTGTCGGAACATTCAGACGTCAGTAAGTGGCTCTCTAAAACAGCTTGCTTCATATCTCTGTGTGGATGAAAACGAAGTTAGCAAAAGAGGTTTTCAGATGCAGTTGTGGTGAATTTCAGGTTTAAATAGGGTAACTGACTTATATAGGTATATATAACATACCTGAATCCAGAAGTGTATAATATATAGTGTATACATTTAGAGACTTTAAAGGTAAAGTGTAAAAAAATTTCTGATTTTAAAACACTTTCTTTTATCTTCTAAAAAGGAAAAACACTCTTTTCTGTTTGTTTGAGTATTCCAGCCAACCCAACGTAACAGCACTGGCTTCTCAAGGCTTCTAAGTTTTCTCAAATAAATGACATTGTTTACATTGATTGCACTGTGTTAATAAGCATCCCAAAAAGCCCTTTATAATGAGTTCAGCTGTAACCAACAGTCAGCTATTGATCAAGAGCCGCTTTCGTGTCTCTGTCACTTTCATCTAGCAGAGCTTTATTCCCGTCCTGTCTTTATATCATCAGTCTAGAGTAAGAGACAAGGTGTGTCAATTCTTTATGGTCAGTGTGCTTTTAACGATCACGGTATGGCTGCTTTTTGGCAGTGGAGCAGGCAGGAACAGAAGTGCAGTTTTGATGCAGGGAGGCGCATGAATAATGCATGACGGGGAGAGGAAGAGAGTGGAGCAGAGCTCGGTCTGTCTGCCTTCCTTATGTAATCAAACCCCTCCCACTGCAGCAGCACACGCAGTCTGGGATTCCCTCCTGCACCTGTACACAGACACGGAGCTAAAGGCAGGATGGAGATGAGAGGAAAAACGAGGGTTATAATCGTTCTAGAACATTTCTTCTAGAGAGCGTTAAGAATGTTATGAAACACATTTATGCATTGTATGGAACACGGTTAGCGTATTATACGGATACATAGATATTGTGAAACAGTAAGCAGGAGAGTTGTGTAACTGTGAAAGCATATTTAGGTCAAACTGTCCGTGCGGCGCATCCTGTTTTTTTTAAAAGTAAAGAATGATGTCATCACCATTTTCCTTGTTTTCTTGGTGCACATAAAGCACAGGAGTCAGAGCTCAAATGATAAATGCTGGATTAGTCATTTACAGTAGATTGCGCTTTCTGGTCTGGATAATGTCCATACATTATACTTATCTGTCCAGTAAAATACAGCCTGGTGGTCGATGTGCTACTGAGGCTGAGAATTATCTAATCATTTAAAGAGTCCTTGTGTGTCTGTGTGTTTGTGTGTTCACAATATGATAACCTCTGATAACCCCAGAGAGCAAATATATATATATATATATGTGTGTGTGTGTGCATGTGTGTGAGTTCCACTGAGATTATATAGCTATTATCTGACTACATAAACAGCTGTTGTGTAACATCTCTCATGCACACATGCTTCAAATGTCCCGATCCAGTCACATTTGCTCAAGCACTCACAGACAGATCAAAGACTTTCCCCAGAGGTCAGTGCAATTATCAGTTCCTACACTGATCAGTTCCTACATGTCATTTATAAAGACCTACAGCTAAGACATGAACAGTCATGTGTCGTGTGTTGGGTTATCTAACATCGGTCTTTAGTGTAGGTTGTTTTGAAGGACGGCTGATATGCCCCTGTTCTTCATTTCTACATATATTTTACCTGCCATAGTTCACCTTCCTTTGACTATGAGAAAAAATGATATTTAATATAAAATTTTATGTATCACTTTATATCTCCAGAATAAGTGAGTGAGTTAGAGACGGGACGTTTATAATAAAAGGTCCCACAGTGAATGTGATTAAGAGAAATTACCATTTTATGCTCGTATCATTTAAATGGTGATAAATCACATTCCACACAGACAGACAATACAATAGAAGCTTTACAAAGGGATTAAACAGAAGGATAAACGTAGAAACTGTTTTGATAAATGTACAAAGTACACAGTTATAGAAATCCACGGCCCAGATTAAAACTAACAGCTGCAGTTGCCAAAAATCCAATGTGAATTTACTGTGTTTTACTATAAAAGTACGTGTTGTCTTGTTGAATATATATTTTCACCCTATATAGTAATGTGTGCCATCTGAAGCCATATATTTTAATGTTTCACACTACAGCTTAGTTAAATCTTTTATCTACATGATATGTTAAGACAGTTAACCAACTAACACGCTGTTACTACAGTATTTTTACATGTATACTCTGGTCCTGTGATCTATAAGGAATGGCTGACTAACTGAAATTCATTAACATGTAATGATATTTGTATAATTTATCCAGAAATTGTTGTTATGGGATTCTTTATATTTAAAGCATATATCGACCAGTCCCACATTAAACAAATCCATAGAGACCAGTGCAAATGTAACTGGAATAGATTTAGGTTATATACATATTTATGATTTTCACTTCTGACAGAACAACACACACACACACGCATATGTATGTTGATGAAGATGCATGTGTCTGCCCCTTTAACTTATTGACCTAATTTCTCTACCATCATATTAATTTCCTTTTCCAACTCAAATGGGAAAGAAAAATATCAAAACTGTATTTTAATTTGATTTCTCCTCAGAATAAATGACAAGCTGTCCCGGACAGTAGCTGTTTTCCTGCCCTCATAAACATACACAATGCTGACTGCACCAATTACCAAACATCCTGTTGCTAGTTTATGCTGGCATACTAGTGTTGAATAAGGAGTCCGGGCAGCGTCTACATACGAGTGGAACCAAACCAATTAGATAAAGTTCCTCTGTTGTAGCTACTAGTCCAGTTTATTTTTTTGTTCTAATTTAATTTATTATAAACCTCTGGACATGACAGCAGTATTTTAAAAACGTCTTTTGTTTTTTTACTGAATTATTGAGATTGCAATCTTAAAATAATTTTTGTTCACAGCATTTTTGTTCATTTTTGTTGCGCATGCTCATGCATTTTATTCAGATTTGTTAATGTGAAGTCTCTATTCTGAAAAGTGGCTAAGCTGAAGTTCCTGGGGTCTCCTGAGGGTTTGTCTTCATTAGGCTGGATGGTCTTTGGGATTCTGTCCGTTCAGGAGATCTTGTTCAGCTGGCTTCAGCTTGCAGCTATAGAACAGTCTGTGTTAATGAACTAAGAGTGTGCGGCTAATGAACAGGAAGACATGGCCACAGAGAGGAAATAATGGCTGTGCAGAGAGCAGAAATGTCTTACCTGCTGCTGTGGAACAGTCCGCTCATTAGTTAGTTCTGCTTACAGAGCTTATAACATTGTGACCGCTGGTGTACACTGTGGCTGCTGTACATACACTGCACCAAATACTGTAGCACAATGAATGTGATTTAATTATGTCGGCCATTGTTTCCTGTCAGTGTGTTCCCTCTTTCATCTAAAAGATCGCAGCTAACAGGAAACACTTTCAGAACGTTGGTTAGCATCCTCTAAACGTTCTCTCATAATGATCAAAATGGTATGCGGTAACATTAGTAGAACGTTTCATTAATGTTATTGTCTTATATATCAAAACATTATTCTTGAGTAGTCTGAAAACGCTACAGAATTAGAAATTGTTTGAATAATGTTCTTTTAACCAAGCAATGACGTCAATAAGGCGCCTAAAAACTGGACAATTTGAACGTTTCTTTTTGTTACCGAATGGAAACGTTATGGAAATGTTCTTACAACCAAAAATCGTTAGCTGGGATGCTACTATCCAAAGCAACTTGAAATGCATTTAACAACCATTTTATCAGGCTATACATTTCTTGGGATTTGAAGACCAAATCTTGGGATTGTTAGCTGAGCTACAGGAACAGTATTCATTACATTTTAAACATCATTAAAAAAGATTTTTGAGATGATAAGACAATAAGAGGAGACATTATTAGTTACAACTGGGAAAGATCATTACAACTCTTTGTTGTCTAATTGCATGAAACCAATCCTCTGTACAGTACTGTACAGTATTGTAAGTGTACCCTGGTGGTGGCAGAAAATGGAACACATTTTAAAAGAGAGCGTGGTCAGCTTGCCTACTGTATCCTGCATAACTCTACAGTATAGTTCTGTGGATTGTTGTAAACTTCGGAATATAAGATGAGTTTCCAATATGCAGTCCAATGTTCATATTCTGTTGTCCCAGGGAACTCTGTGTTGGTCACAGAGCTGTCTACCATCATATTGATTCATTGCATTGAATCGTTCCACAGGGTAGATGCTACACAGCGGCCTCAGCCGTACAGGCAATTAAAGAACAGATTTTTCAAGAGGTGATTTATCTTTGTCAGGGGGAAGCGGGTTTAGCCGAAAATCACAGGCTCAACTCCACCCCAGCAGCAGTCAGTTAACATCAAAAACAACATCCGCCCTCCCACTGGAGCTTGATTTGTCACCCTCTTACAACTCAGAGGTCTGTAAAGTGCTGTTTTACTTTTGTTTAGCTTGGAAATAAAACACACAAGCAGTTTAACAGCTATTTGATTTGAGAGCTGAGAGAGATGGGTATTCAATTTAATCTATCAATTTAAAGAGCAAATGAAAGATGAAAGGGGCCATTAAAACAAACTGGACTAAAATGGAAAACAAAATTTGAGTTTTATTGGCCAGTATTCCCATAATAACTGCACGCACAATGACAATTTTGTATTGCATCTAAAGTCCCAAAATTCAGTGTCAGTGTTAGCTGGGAGCTGATCTCACAAGAAAATGTAACTATTTTATAAGTTGTTGATTTCGCATGCATTCATATGATGCGTGTCTTAAAAAAATGCACGTTTTGTTTAGAAAATAAGCATGAAGGTGCACCCCACCCCATCACTAAATTTAACCCTAACTGAGGCGAAAACAGGCCAAACAAAAACATACAAATTAGATTTTATGACTTGACATGAATTAGACATCAAATCGCGTATTTTGTGTGTTTGATAGTTGCACAGAGTCACAGTTCCCGCACTTCACAGATCAGCCTACAAACCCCCAACATGTAGTTCTGCAAATTAAGCTTCGATAGGCGTGTTTTATTATTAAATAAATTAATTCAATAATAAAAGATAATTACAGTTATCAGAGGAACCAAAACACAAAGCGGACAAATAAAGCACACAGACCCGTTTTAAAAGTATATCTTAATATAAACATTTTATTCAGTGCATTGTATGTACACGACAAATAGGAAACAAACTGAAGGTACCAGGCAGAGTGCCGGTCAGTACATACATGTTGTTTATCAGTTTAATCCAGGGTTGCTTGGAACACGTGATTCGACGAGGAGTTAATACACATAACCTACATCATGCAGCTCTATTCCGCACCTGCCTGCAGTCTCCCATGCAACAGATACTGTATGTTCATTTAACATATGAAAATAACCCAGAGAAAAAAGGGAAGGACCCCCCCCACCCATAGCAGGTATTGTATGAAGTTATGTTGCCAGAGGAAAAGAATATATACTGCAGCCCACGAAATTGGGTCCTTATTGTACACAACCTGATTCGTACATGCCCTGTACAAGAGACTTTTTAATTTTCACTTTTACAAATTAGACACACCATAAAAAACTTCAACCCACTCAAATTCCACAGTATCTTTTTTTGTTTGCTTGTTCATATAGAAAACTGTGACCACTGTAATGTACTTATACACAAAGACCAAAGTCCAGGTGGGACCGTCATGTCTCAGAAATCTCCTGTAACAGTGACCAGCTTTGACCAAAGAAGAGAAGACGTGGGCGAGAAAGGCAGAAACACAAGCTCACAGACTTAAGAACCTCAGACACAACGGGCCACAAAAGATACAGAAGGAAAGATTAAAAACAGTCCTTTTAAATCACACATCCGATATCGCACCAGCTAAAGACCCCCCCCACCAATCATGTCCCGGTCCCCTTCAACCCTCCCCAAACCTCTTAATATATATCACCCATCAAAAATGTACACAAAACCAGTTCATCCTTTTCCATCATGCATGTATATATACTGGAATGGTTTAACCTCTCTGAGGGAAACCTCACACTTCTGTCTTTGGTGTGCTGGATCTCCAGTCACTCTGAGCCTCAAAACACTCAAATGAGGGAAGAACAAGAGGAAGAGAAAGAAAAGCTCACAGCTAATTTAAACAATTAGCAAGCAAGACGGATCTACGGCCTCTCGCCTCTGAGAGGTTCAACGTCTCCTCGCGTGAGCAGAATGCAGGCTTTATATTCCATGCTAGAGAGCACGCTCTCTTAGCGAGTGCGCTAGAACTCAGGAGAGCTAGCGCCGACCCCCCTCCACACACAACGGGGATGGGGGGTTCTCTATTACTTCACACTTAGAAAGCATGGAGGACAGGAGTACTGTTCCTCAGCGCACCCAAACAGCTAAACCCTCACTTACTGCCCTGAACTCTTGACAAACACATTTGTTGATTAGCCGCAATGCTAGTCAATGAACCTTAATGATTGAAGTCAAACCCAAACACGATGCTAACGGCTGTGAGGGACCAAAACGAAACGTCCCATTATATTAAATGCTACAGTTTCTTGTTTTTTGTATGCATGAAGGCTATTATAGTGGTGATCTATCAAAAAAAGTCAAGCTAAACAAAACAAACATGAGCCGAAGTTAAAGAAAACCAAGCATGTGTTACTCTAGTTTGGAAAGTGTCTTTTTTGTTGTTATGTTGTTTCATGTTATGTTATGTTTCACGTTACGTCGTCCTGAACCGCTGAGAGCTTTTTGGAAAAGTCTGTGTGAAGTCACAAGCCGTCAGAGGTTTTGGTGAAGGCGTAAGGTCGGGCTGGGACAGCCGGGCTACGTCGACTCGTTCTGACTGACAGCTTTGCCTCCATTCAGCATGGCTGAGGCACTCCGGCTTTTAGTGGGCGTGCCGCTGCCCGAGCGCGAGAACTCGGTCAGGTCGTGCAGAGACGGTTCTCTGTACATGGCCACTGAAAAACAGCAGAACGGAGAGTTTGGTTAGTTTGAGTGTCACACATTTTATGTTAGATGGTAATTAAAAATGGTAACGAGGTGCAAATATGCCTCTTTACTTAATGGAAGTCGCTTATTAAGGAGAGTGTCAAGCCCAAACTATACTTAGCAGACAGTCTGTGTCACTTCAAGAAAAAGCCAGTCAAAAAAGTACTTATTTACTTGACAAAGGTGATATAATAATAGAAGAAATCAAAAAAATAAATAGAACATATTATAAATTGTGTTGCGTATTAGCACGCTTTCTGAAAGTTGGCAGTTTAAGTCAAATTAAGTAAAATAGTATATAAGGTGATTTGTTTACATTACAATTTTGTGCAATTTTAAATATTTCAATAAAAACATTTTATTTGGGACTTATTTGTGCCTTCAGTAATATAAAAGCTTAAAGTAGAAAGTGTGATTCATTTAATTTGACTAAATAACCTAAATTGACTACATTTTGGCTAAATTACAACTGCATATATAAATATATAAATGATATACATAAAATTAAAAGTGACTGGATTTATATAAAATCTGTATTTAAATTTACATTAAACATCCATATTAATATATTGTAAAGTTGGTTATTTATATAGGTAACTTTATTGTTAAAGTTACCTATACAACATATACACAAGAGCTACACTTACATCTTTACATCCACCCGACAGCCAATGTGCTAAAATTCTGTGTTGCCTGATCAGCCTTATGATGGATGGGCTGTACAGGCAGCACCACAAAGACTTTCTTTAACCTCACACAAAGCTTCTTCTGCAGGCAATCGATACAGCACTTAAGTGGAAAGCTCAAACAATCAATACTTGACATATTGGTTGTGCGACCGCGTGTTGAGCTTCTCGCTGGAGGCACGCAGGAGTCTCAGAGACTGAAGGCTGTAGTCTGTGGAGCTCCATCATTAAAGCCACATCATCTGTGCCAAGCCAGCTAACAATTTTAGGTTGTAAGAACATTTCCCTAACGTTTCCATGAAGAAACAAAAACAGTAAAAATGTTATTTTAAAAGTTCAAGGAAAACTCCAAATGTCTCTTTTAGACGTTGCATTAACGTTATTGCTTGGTTATAAGAACAGTATGCAATTTATTTTTTAATTCTGTAACTTTTTAAAACATGTACTATGTATTTAGTAATAACATTTTTAATACACATATATAACGTAAAAAAAGAGTGCTACTAACGTTACTTCATGAACGTTTTCTGATAACTTTGACAAAACCCTACCCAATGTTCCGAGAACGTTCCCTGTTACCTTAGAACTTGCATCAAAAGATACGTCAATAAATGGTGAGAACCACAATTTTTATTGTTGTTTTAGAACGTTTTTTTGTCTGATTACAGTAATTATATTTAAATGAGGTCACCAGCTCCCTGATTGGATCGAAATTATAGGAATGTTCCTGTAGGCTGAATTTTAATGTGTGTGTGTGTGCGCTGTGGACTACAAGTTCTCTGTGAGTTAGGAGCTGGCAGCTGAACCCGTGTTCACAGCGAGCAGACAGTTCTCTAATTGGACTCCTGCTTAAAAATCTTTGTGAGTGAGAAAACTTCAGTTTCCAGCTCTCGTCTTCTCTCGCTCCCTTCTTAAATTATGTAACTCTCCACAGCAGTTCAAACAACTAAACTCATGGCTGATACAATTCTTGCATTTTTGCATGAAAGATTTTTATGCATCTGAACATATAATTGGTCAAATCCCTGTGAAGAATCTGTTCTCGAGACTCAAAATGTTTCAGGCTGCAAGTCTTCATTCTTAAATCCCTAACAGTTAGTTTGCTCCGGTGAAAATATCTATAAACTTTCCAGATAAATTTACATGAGAAGTGAGTTATGAACTTTTCTCAGACAGTGACTGTAAGTGTTTCTGTCACTTATATTACCTTAATAAATGGCGGTATGGCGGCTACTGATAACCGCACATGTCTGAATTCTGTGATGATGCAACACTTCCACAATCTGCTTATTACATCACCGGCTTTCATCATTATCCTCCCAAAGCATCATCAGAGAAAAAACACATTTACTGACTTTTTCCCAAAGAACAACAGAACACGTTTCTCAGATGCTAAATGCACATTTCCAATTATAATCCAATTAAAAACTTAGTTTAAGAGTGAAAAGTTATTGATTTCGAATAAACGTTTCGAGTAAATCAACATATTTGATTAACATTAGGTGCAGACTTAATTTCGTTAGAAAAAACAAATCCTAATTATGTGTCTTAACTGAATGAAGAGCTGGGCATTAAAAGTCGATTTGCAGGCAATACCTACAATAATGTTCATCTTTAACACATCTCTGATGTCTAAAACAAGCGTAATCTCAGCTGACAGGGAACGTTCTCAGAATGTTGGCTAACGTTCTCCAAGTTCTCTCAGTTATCAAAAACGTTCTTGCAGTAACATTAGTAAAATGTATTTTTAATGCTATATATCATGTTATTATGTAAGTCAGTGAAACATTTTAAAAACGCTACAGAATTAACAACGTGTTTAAATAACCTTCTTATAATCGAGCAATAATGTTAATACAGCATCTAAAAAACTGGACGTTTTGAATGTTCCTAATATACTTTATAGGATATCTTATGCTCACTGTATGCTGTCTGTAGATAAAAGCCATGAGGAACTTGTGTTATCTTCTGCTCTTTGTGTGAATGAAAGAGTTTTGCTCTGTGTGTTGTCAAAAGCACAGCTGATCTGTTTTCTCATTCTCCAGCTTTCTGCCTCAGACAATGTCTTAAACTGTCTGATTGTTCTGGCGTCTGCAGCGCTCCTTGAGGACTCCACGCCTCTATCCACAACGCATCACTTCAGCACACAGTCGTTCCACAGGCGTGTGGAGAAAACTGTGCATCACGCTGAACACAGGTGGAGAGACCGAATTTGTCTTTCCTGCTGTGCGCTCACAGAGTCCATTATTTAGAGTATTCAGACAGATAGTGGTGCACATCCAGTGGACTGTCATTTCCACAATGAATGAAACAGAAGCACACAATAGCAAGAAAAGACGTCTCTTCTGTCATTTCCTGTCTAGTGGATTAATCACCAGTGTTACTGCAACTCATGTCCACTGAATTTCTATTTCATTTCCATTTAAAGCTGCGATTCGTGACTGTTTTTGGTTAACAATAAACACAAAACAGTTATTGAGCAAAGACATAACAGACCATTGTTCAAAATGGTCATCTTACTTTACGGGTTAATTTGACTTCGACATACAGAATAAAAATGTTGTAACCTGCAATTTCATGTTACAAACAGGGATGGCGATCAAGAGGCAAATGTTAGGAATTGCAGCTTTAAATTTTTTTTGTTTTTACAGAGATTTTATTTACAAAGAGCAAGTGTTTGCCAGCCGAGCGTAGCTAGAAACATCCGTATTTGCTTGATATGGAAATATCTGTGTCTTTTCTATGACTAATTATCCTGAATTTTCCAGGCCTGATATTTTGAGGGTTCCTATGACCATTATCTATTTCCATTTATGCATTTGGCAGACGCTTTTATCCAAAGCGACTTACATTGCATTATACTATACATTGATCATTATACATTGAGTATGTGCAATCCCTGGGATTGAACCCATGACCTTGGCGTTGTTAACGCCATGCTCCAGCCACGGAGCTACAGGAAAGCTATCCAAGCCATATTTATTTTAAATATATCTTAAGAGTGCATTGCAATGGTCCAATGGACCTGACAAAACCCATCAAGCTTCAGTTGATGGATGCTAATGTTGCTATAGCATGTTAAAGCTGTGAGGTGGTGACTTGCCTTTCAAAGGCTTGGGCAGGAAGTGTGCGGCAGGCTTGTTCTTCTTCACATGGTTGCCCTTCATGATCTCCCCCTCTTTGTTCAGGCCCAGGTACCAGCCCCTGCCCGACTGCTGCTGCCTGTAGATCATGGAGGAGTATGTCACGTAGTAGTTCTCGAACACGGACTCCTTAAACTTGCACTCTGGTGTGAAGTGTTCCTGGAGAGACCAGATTAAAGACACCTGATTGGTCAGAAATTAACACAAGTCAGTAGAAGTAACACACTTACACATAACACACATACAGCGTTTACTAGTGCAGGTCAATATATTAAATAATTGTGTTTACCCATCAGTGTTAATTGCTCCCAATGTCCTAATTGGTGTTTTTCACCATCCTCTAAAAATCGCTGTACTTCTCATTTTCTGTCTTTTCTAATAACCCTCCATTTTCTGTTTGCTCCGCCGCACAGTCTGTCTCTCCTGAACACTTCTAAACCGATCTATGTTGTGGAGCTGCAGAAACATGCTAATGGAGTTCTGGGCAGGATCTGTCTTCAGCGCAGTGTATGGATCCAGCAGTATTGAATGTGCGAGCATTATTAAAGCTAGGCTCAAACCATTATTGACTATGTGCTTCGTTAGGGTTTTGCAAACAGAGTAAGCGGGTACATGGAGTACCAACATCACATGTTTTCGTCGTTGTATTAACATTATTTCTTGGTTATCTAAACATTTTTTTAAACGTTTAACTAACGACTTAAGAATAATGCTTTTGATATGTATCATTTATAATGTTCTACTAACGTTACTGGGAGAACGTTTCGTGATAACGTTGAGAGAACTAATAAGTATCTTAGATTTTTGTTGTTTAACTTATGAGTCATTTTAAGGCCCCCTTTGTAAATTTCTTGAGGCCCTTTAGGGGGCCTTGGACCCCTGGTTGAGAAACACGGGGTCCGTGTTTTAAACTCGTATCACTCTGAAGCAGTACAAATAAATATAGTCCTCTTGTTAATATAATTCTTATACACATACTGGATTTATTACATATGGTTTTTGTATTACTTATTATATGATCGTATTTATTGCTTCAAATGTATGTGTAAAGTGTATTGTAATAGAAAGTCATTAAAAGAAGTTAGATTAATATTCACACACTGAGGCTTTGGGCTGTACTTGCAGTCACTGAACGACTCGGTTCAGATGGATTACAGCACCTCGGGGTCCTGCTGGCTGTAATCTTTACCGTTTGAGTGCAGCAAATGACGTGGAAATATTACAGAGAGAGAGCTGTATATCAAATGATGTTTTCATCTGAGCCAGGAGGAGAAAGAAAGTGTAAACAATCTGTATCGCTCGGAAAAGATCACTAAAGGAAAAATTACTTCAACTCTGAAAGCATAACGTGCCAAAAACAGTGAGGCTCGAGATTTATTGGGGAAACAGCGCATGAAGTCGCAACAAATTGTGCTGTTCCATACTGCCTCCTATTACAGGAATTTTTGCACATGCATATTGTCGCAAGTATTTCAATATTTATGACAAACACGCATAACGTGTCTAAACAAGGAACAACGCAATAAAATGGCAAACAGTAAAAGCTCTCTCTACTGTAAAAAATTAGATTTATTGTCGCAACCGCGAGCATGGCGTGTAATGCAGCATCTCAAAAACAGGACGTTTGAATGTTCCTGGAACTTTTAAAACGATATGTTTCATAGTTTTTGTACTTAACGGGAACGTTAGCAAAATGTTTTTACAACATAAAACTGCTGGGTCCACTCACGTCACAGGGTGGCCTTCTTCACGGTCTCGAGCCAATGGGAGTGCTCAGCCTCTCAGCGTACGGACCCGAGTCGTCCCTTAACGACCATGTGACTCACGCAGACACGAGCGCCCACGCATACTAACAAGAACATTCATGATGTCACAGAGCAGCTGTGACATCGCACTTCCTCTGAGACATGCTGTCAGTGACGCCTTAAAAAAACATCGCGGAAACACCCAGAAAGTCTGGGAAGCAGAAGTGTTTGGGAAGTGACGGTATTGAAGGCCACTTTGAGGACAGAATTTAACTGGTGAGAATGTAAGACCAGGGAAGGACCTGAGATCAATACATCACCAAAATCGATTCTTGCTAAATGGTTAGACGTAACTTCAGTCAGCTATGATTATTTTAGCAGAGACACCCAGCATGTCTCAGCACCAACAGGGGAAGATATTTGGAAAAGAACAAAACTGGCAGCATCTCATTTCATCCGTCCAGTCTGTTCCGGTGAGAAAAAACACTGCTCTCAGACATCCAGACATCCTGTATCTGCTCTGTTTAAACGGATTACCGTGAGGTTCTATGTAACTTATACAGCTGTCCTGTTGCCACAGACAACGGTTAGTGTCTCAATTGAAGGTCACAGTAATTACCAGCAACTGGAGCACAAAAGCATTGTGTTCTGAGCTGGTCTCAGAAATGCCTGTAATAAACTCCTCCTATTAAAAATAATTAATCTTGATTATGTTAACAGCGTAAACATAAGGTAAGGTTATCGGGTTAAGGTAAGGAGACCGTATTGAACACTAATCTGTCATGTACTTGCTCCATAACTAATTTTTGTTTATTTTTAACCAAAACAAGGTTACAGATCTTTGAAGAACAATAACACAGGTCCCAGTGTTTGTGATGCGCTACAGAACGCTTTCGCTACTGACAGCGTACTGACATTACTAGTACTGACACTACTGACATTACTAGTACTGACACTACTGACATTACTAGTACTGACACTACTGACATTACTAGTACTGACACTACTGACATCACTAAGACAGACATCACCCACAGTAAAAAGTGTGGAGCTGCTAAATCTTTGTGCAATTACTACAAACTGCAATACGACTTACAGGTGGAGTGTTAGATGCGAGGTGCACTGTGTAGAAATGGCGAACACATTTTCCTAATTATCCACGTCGTATCATCACCAACCCTGATGAAAATTACAGCAAGCGGCAGCGTAATTTAAAAGTGCTGGAAAACAGTTTCGTACATGGAAATGAGGCCGATTTTTGGCACCTGCTGATGTCTTGTGAGGAACAGAGGCAATTAAACCAAATGACGCATATATTTACACCCGTGATGAGAACGAGAAGTGCTACTAGGACTAAAGCGATGAGGCGTTTATATTAATAAAGTTCCTCTGAGATACATTCCAGACACCTGCTGTATTTTTACGACCATAGTGGTTTAGTCACGTCATTTTTAGTTGCATGGCACTCCTCAAAATACAGATTTCAACGCAGCCTCCCAGTAAATCATTCTGTACTGTCATATTTTTAACAGTCTTTCATTTGTCTTTGCTGAATACAAATGTCCTATATTTGCCTTCATGCTTCTGTCGTTTTACGTTAGCGCTGCATTACAATCTATCAGCTGACAGAGGTTCATTTTTTAGTTAATGGCCGTGTATTGTGCAGATATTGAGGTGCTGTTCTGCTTTGTGTTGGAGCTGATTTCATCTCCAGCTTTAATGATATATCATCCGCAGTCACGCTGTTGTCAGCTCACTGATTCATATCTAATATTTTTTCCAGGGGAAATCCCGCATTGCCCCTCCCCTCCCTTCTCCCAACGGGCTTTTCCTCCCTGACAGAGAAGCATGAGCGCGTGTGTTTTTGTCGCTACAGTATGAGCGCACATCTATATATACTCTTATCTCTTCTGTTTTATTGCTTTTCTTCTCTCGTGATTCATCCTCCAGCAGATCTTCCTATCTTTTAACATCTACATCTAACCTTATTTATTTTCTCCTCTCCCTCCATCTTCCCTCTAAGTTTCTTCTACACGGCCTCTGTTTGTCTCCTGTTCCTCGTCATTCCTCACTCCATCCATCTCGTTACTTTATCCGCTCTCACTTTCTCCCCCTCACACGCTTCCGACTCTAATTCCGTTTATGGAAAAGAAGCACACGGGGAAGCTGACAGAATCGATTCCAGTCAAATGAATTTTCCCGCTCTTTTCAGTGCGGCTGCAAAGCAGGTCGCTTTACCTGCAGTTCATCCCTCTCTTTGTCTTAACCACCCATGTGTATAATCTAATTTAACTTTACTAAACTTTACTAGTCAGTCAGCTGTTCATCTGTAATACACGATTAAATCATTTATTCCTCGTGGCTGTTTTAACATGTGACATGTTCACCAGTATTATCATTTAACAGACACAGACGATATTGTGACTCCGCGCCACATGGTACATTAGCGAGAAATATAGAGAGCATGCAGAAAACAGAAACGAATATGTATTTAATTGATTCTCTCCCACAATCTGTCACACTGACAGATGAATATGTCTGCGCTGATACATACCGACTTACTCACGCGTGTATTCTGTATTTATTGCCACAAACACAGATTGCAAGAGAATGCATGTCGTAAACTCAACAGCACTCGTGTCTTAATTATGCCGAAAGCTGAAATAAGTTAACAACTTTCCTTGAGCTGTGAAAAACTAGACAAAATATTACATATGTATAAAAGACACAGAAGAGAAGCTGACAAAACAATAAAGTTAACAAGAAAACAATCCAAAAAAACTCACAGGCATCAGCCCAAATCTCACAGCAGGAATACAGAGCCCGGCTTCAAACCCCTCATTGGTCATTCACTGCCTACTTTTCATTGATTGGGCAGTTCCCAACATCACTGACGTGTGATTGGCCGACTGTGCGACTCAAGCAGACAAAAAAAGCCAATAAAGGGGATTACTCAGCTAACAATTTTAGGTTGTAAGAACGCTCCCCTAACGTTTCTATTAAGTAACAAAAAGTGAATGTTATTTTGAATGTTCTTATTCAAACATTTTTGATATATCTGATACCAGGGGCGCCGCTAAGGGGGGGAAAGTTAGGACAATTCTAAGGGCCCACGCCCTCTAGGGGCCCCCAGAGATCTGCATTATTAGTAATAACACTACTAGGGGGGCCCAACCTCATATTTTGTCATAGGGCCCAAAATTGCGAGCTGCGCCCCTGTCTGATACATAATGTTAAAGTTTGACCAAAGGTACTGCAAAAACGTTTTTGATAACATTTTTGAGAGAATATTTAGAAGGGATTAGCTCATTTTCTGAGAACGTTCCCTATCAGCTGGATAGAGACCCGTGAAGCAATTGTTTTTACACACAAATGTACTTCAAAGTACAACATAATTCTCCAACACACACACACACACACACACACAAACAAACAACAAAGCACAATAAAGATATTTCAAAATGCAAAATATTTCTCCAACACACACACACAAACAACAGAAAACAATACAAAGATTAAACAACTGTTTATACTGACAACACACACACACACACATAGACACACAAACACACTCCCGCACACACATCCAAATCACAACAGTACCCTTCACCCATAATCACCCCCCCGCTTCAGCTGCCTGAAAGCTCTCCACACCTGTAAGCAATGATTCGCTTTATCACAAGCTACACTGTACACGGTAACATCAACACCCTCTCCATTCATCCAAAAACACCTCTCACACACCCATTATGAGTATATACTGTCAAATTAAAGATAGATCTGATATTAGACAATATACGAGCAATTATAACTGAAGAGGATGCGGCTGTAGAAGCTTTTGAAATGGAATTAAATACAGTAAAACTGTAACGCTCGTGTGTATTAATACTCTTCTGTCTAACGGTTACAGTGGGGATAAAATATTAACACCTACAGAACCTCGCTGTGCTGTCACTCAGAGTAACAGTTAAATATAGCCTCTTCCCTTCGGCTGTCAACAAAGATGTCACGCGGCAACACAGCGCTGCTGCTGGGCAGAACAGAGCTCTAATTTAATGAGCACGCCAGCACATATGTTTTAATCACAGATGCAGAGGCACACATCATTAAAGGCACTGAGTGGAAACAGAGACCTGCCGGTGAGCCAGCGTGTTTGTGAAGCACAGCAAGTGTGTGTTTGTTATCCACTGTTACTTTAACGTCCCCATTGGTGGGTTCCTAATGCACAAACCGTGATACATTGATCACACATTTGTTAGGATGAAATGTAAAACCTCACATCCATATACATTTCTGTATAAGACACTTTTATCCAAAGCAAAACACAGTGCACGCAAGCACAATGCAATTTTATCAGTACGCATGTTCACTAGGAATCGAACCCGCAACCTTTTGTTCTGCTAATGCAATGCTCTACCAGTTGAGCTACAGAAACGTCCCTAAAACATGTTTCTAAAACATATAAACGTGTTTTAGATTTATTATGATTGTTCGAAATGTAAACGCTGTGACTCTACAGTAAGTCTAGACTTTGAATACGAGTGCTGTTTCTGTACATAAAAATAAACACATGCAACTATTACTAATAAAGGATCCAATGATTCTTAAGTCTCTCTCTGCCTGCTGCCTTGTTAGTCTTCTACCTGTCTCCTGTGACGCTCCAGCATATAAGACAGCAACAGGATAGACTGACTGCCACACAAAAACTGTTCCTGGACCAGTCAAACTGTTTGGTTTCATACGGGAAGTGTCATTATTTGCAGTCTCCTTAGCTTACTGTCCCATCATTCAGCTGGTATTCATAAGGATTTCTGACAGCTTCACGATGAGTGAGTGAGTGTGTGTGTGTGTGTGTGTAAGAGAGAGAAATAGAGAGAAAGAAAAAGAGAGAGAGAAAATTCGTATTTGTTTGCACCCACATCACACACCACAGTTTCCAGTAATGTCAACCTCATGTGAGATTCTGACATTTGTGTTCCAGCAGGAGTTTGGCAGGTAGGTCGCTGCATTATTCATGCATCTATGCAGTCAATCAATGCTGACGAGCAAGCTGTCCGTTCAGTGCATTTCGCGGGAGTTTGTTTCTAAATGCTGCAACTTTCACTATTCATTCTATAAAGAAAGACATGCTGAACGCAATGAGAACGTGTTAATGCAATCAGGAAATGTATCTAATCCTCTTAATTAAGAGAAAGACTGAGAAGAACTCCCCCCTAAGGGATTGCAAGACAGCTGGTCATTATCACAAAATACAGCCTGTATTCAGCATTACATCACCCTGAAGGGGGTTATTTTGCGATAACATTGTCTCGATTATTACCCGGTTGCTTACAAAACAGTAAATAAAGTAAATCAAGTAACTTTATTATGTGAGAGCACAGACTGATAGAAGAGGCAAGAGACTAGCACAGTGTGGGAGATCAAGTTTTGGTTTCCAGGGACAACGGTCAAATGTAGAGTGTAGTGGTCACTGCACAAAATGTTTGTTTGAGGGAATGTTCTCAGGATGTTGGCTAATGTTCTCTAAAAGTTCTCTCAAAGTGTTCAAAAACGTTCTCGCAGAAACTTAAGTAGGACGTTTATTTGTGCTGTATATCATATATATCAAAAATGTTTTTCTTATGTAGTTAGTGAAACTAACACAATTACACAATTAACAAAGTTTGATTAACAAAGCAATAACAAAGAAATAACCTTTTTAATGTTTTTGTTACTTAATGAAAACATTAGGGAAACATTCTTACAACCTAAAATCGTTAGCTGGGTGAAACACCACATAACCGTGTTGTTTACTCAACAACCAGATCATATAAAGCCCTTGTTAAGTTGACAACAGAATTATAAATCACTTTTCATTAATAATGTCAATTTACCTTTTTGCATTTACAGCAATTACATACAGATCATATTCACATATGTACACTACATGAGAGCCTGTTGGATGGTTTCACAACCAGATCTGTGCTGGAGGGGAAACTGCAAACAAACGTGTCTCATCTATGTGCTTCTGAGTCTGAACCAAATGATTGGGACTGGTGTGCATTGGCTCAACCCACATGCTGCCTTGTCTGCATCACCATAGTAACCAAGACGGATGCCAGAGAGCCGACATTTCGTCTGGTACTGGCAGGAGGAAGGTCAGTACCGTGAGGGGGTGAGAGGGTCAAAGGGCAACTCAACCAGAGCCTGTAAACAAACATCTCTCCACCATCCACCCTGTAATCATGCCACTTAACGAGCAGAGCTGTGCGTAATCACAGCTATGAGTGTGCAGCTGAGGTTACAAAAACATCTTGTTGTGAGATTTGTCTCCACATGCAATCACAGATGTAACTTAACTCGCTTCCTGACAGCGTGCCATATGGAGAGAGTAGCTCACAGACGCCGTCATCTGTTGAAATGTGTGTGAGATAGCAGGATGCTCTTGGGAGTGGGGTATTTTTGTGGACACTGTAGGAGTTTCAGAAGATCAGAACGTACCCAGCTAACAGGAAATGTTCTCGGAATGTTGACTAGCGCTTCTCAGAGTGATCAAAAACATTCTTGCAGAAACGTTAGTAGAACATCTTCAAACGTTTTTAACGAAAGCATTATTATTAAGTAGTTAGTGGAACATTTGATCAATGTTACATAATTAAAAAAGATAATTATGATTAATAATACAATGTCTAAAAAACTGGACATTTTCAAAACAACATTTGTAATGCTTTTGTTACTTAATGGAAACATTGGAGAAACGTTCTTACAGCCTAAAACTGTTAGCTGGGTATCCAGAATGTGTGATATTATTATATGGCTGGAGTGTGTGTTTGTATGTGTGTGTGTGTGTTTACAAATTTATACCCAAAAGTCAGCAAAACCTGACAAAACCCCCTTTTGGAGACAGCCTCATTTGTAAAAACGTGTGTGTGTGTGTGTGTGGAGTCACGTTGTGACTCTCCCTCTTGATTCAAACCAGCAGAAAAGGTGAAGTGAATCTCTTCAGAAGACAGAAGATGCTGTCACTTACTGATGTGTACAGGTAGCCCTCACTGTTCATGGCCAGATAGAGTTTGGTCTGAACTCCCTGGATGGCCACCACTCGCAAACCCACGGGGATGAGATTGAACATGGCTGTGTGAGAAACAAAGCAAAGTCACAGTTCCTCAGGTGTACATGTTTGAAGTGTACATCACATGCAAGCCAATGTTCTTACAAACCACCCAATGGCTGATGGGAATTCTAAGCGAGTGGGATGACAATACAAACAGCTGGAGAACGTTTACATTTCTCAAACGCATTATTTTGCTAGAATCAGCCGTAGCTTGTCATGAGTCATTTACATACTTTCAAGAGAAATAACGTAGGAATAACGTAGCTTAAACGTAACATGATGTAACGTCAATTTTTTCCATAGCCATATGACCGGATGACACGTGCAGGTCTGTTATATTATTGGGTGGTAATATTTGTCCTCACCCATGTGACCTTGATTACTGACGTAATCAAATTTGAAATGAAAACAAAAACTTTGTTTACATAATTTGCATTCAAATATATTTGTCTCCACCTCTGAAATGAGGGAGAAAATTGTATCTGAATACAAATTTCTTATTAATTTCTTAAAATACAAAAATCTTTTTCTTTATAACATGCCCATACACTGATGAAATTTTGTGTTGCCTTTAAATTAACACCATAAATCATTTCCTACAAAAACATGTTCAATGCAGTGAATTCAGAATTTTCGTGAATTTTACCCCTGGTGCAGATATATCTCCATGTATGCTACAGCTCAATCCTGTGCAGATTAATCATATTCACTCTTATCAACATGGGTCAGCATTTCACCTTCTTCAAACAGTGTTCAAACTGCCTGTTTCAGTTTCTATGAACCGTCGCTTCTTAGTTCCTCTTTCTTTCTCACACGCTCTCTATCTCTCTCTGTCTGTTTCACACTCTTCTCTCCGTCTCTTTCACACGTTCTCTTACTCTCTGTTGAACAGAGTTAGTGGGTTGTGCGGTGCTCATGTCTGTTGCGCCAACTCGCCTCACACCTTTGTCCCCCTCACCACTTAAACCATAAAGCTGACAATCCCTCCCATCCACACAACCTCTTCCTGCCAGTAGGAGACTGAACAAGCCAACCAGCCGCCGCTGACTCCCAGAGTATCTGACGAACATAAGCTTGGGAAAAAGGCACAAGCTTTTTGAAAGAAAAAATGTGTGCGCATTTCATGAGTTATGTAACTTCTCTTGATTATAAAAGCTTGAAGGAAACAAACTTGTTCTCTAAACAAGGCTGCTTTCTGAAAACACGAAGTTCTCAGTAATACAGAGCCTCGCCGTGATGTTATCGCATGTGATTATCATTTTGTGGACAATATTTGGTATTTTAGGAGAATATACTCGGCTTTGCAACTTCCCACTAAAAATCCTTCTCTCACACACATGCCCAGCTAACACAGAACGTTCTCAGAATGTTGGCTAATGTTACCTAAAATTCTCTCAAAGTTATCAGAAATGTCTAACGTAACGTAGTATTTTTATTTATTTATCATATATATATATCAAAGTCTTTATTTTTACGTAGTTAGTGAAACATTTTTAAAATACAACGTCTAAAAACCTTTCCTGGAACTTGGAAAATAGCATCTTTACTGGTTTTGTTACTTAATGGAAACGTTAGGGAAACATTCTTACAACTAAAACTAAAAATGTTGCTGGGTGGTCTTTAACACACACAGTTATGGCGGATCTCATTTCAAAGGGATTACCAGAGCTTGGCGGGGTGGGGTTGTGGGTAGCAAACTCAATAAGTCGTGCCTGAGAGAGAGACACCTGAGTGCAGAATCACAGAGATCTGGGAAGATCAAGGTGCCGTAATCATTTCTGCAAAGAGGCCCATACAACACAACCATCCTTCAGAGTCGCACCCAGCTGCCTAATAATTCACTAACAGAAGAGAGTCTCTCTCTTACAGAACCTCTACATGAAAACACAAATGTCATACTGTACTAGTTCAGCTACAGCAAAGCCCCACATGAACATAAACCAATCTGTTTACCACAGCAAACAGGGTGATTGTTTAGTAAAGTATTTTTGCATTTCTTCTAAAGGTTAGTCTTTTGGTGTAATACATTTTGGTAATACATGAATCTCACAGGTTAGAACAAGCAGATTGGGACTGAAAAACAAATAAACTTCTTTATAGACGGAATTCGAGTTAGCAGAGATAAAACCTAATGTTGACGGAGAAAAGACTTTCTGCCAAGACACATTGATTGGGAATTGAATTAGGCTGTAAAACTCCGCACAAGGAGTGGTAATCCAATACAACAGCCTACCTGACATTTACTGCCCAGAATCAACTTTTGTTTTGCTCCTCCAAGAGCTCATCACCGTCAGAACTGAGAGACGGAAAGACTCATTTTTCATAAGGTCTTTGCCTTTAAATGATGCGCTGTTCACCCCTCATCTGCCAGATTTCATTCAATAAATGAATCTGATTCTATCACTCTCAAACTGAGTCTCGTTCTCGCTGTCATTCTTGCACAGTTAAAGCAACAATCAAATACAATCATTTATAGATTTTTGTATTGAAAGATTTGTCGCTAAAGCTGCGGTCCGTAACTTCTCTCTGTCATCTGTTTCAACATAAAATTGCAGGTTATCTTAAGTACGTATGTTGAAGTCAAATAAAGCCAAACTGACATTTTCCATTAAGTCAGAACTGACAGCTCAAATTATAGATCATTATTATTATATAAACTTCCTGTTGGGAATCGAGGTAAGGCAAGGAGGTCATGTACTTGCTCAATAACTGACTTTTGTTTATTTTGACCAAGAAAGTGACAATTGCAGCAGTCACTGAGATAAGAGTATAAGAAAGTAAATCTAAATAAAATCAACATTGATTTAATATAAATAAACATTAGACAGAATATTAAACATGGGACTGAATATATAAACTCCTCGCATGAGTGCCCAACCCAGGCACAAATATTTTGTATTTATCCTCCTACCCTTTGGCTGAGATCTGTGTTATCAACACGCTATAAACCGGCACTTATGTCATATTTTAAGGGAAACAATGATCAATGATATAACATTATGCATCATAATATTACTCAGCACACAATCTGTGCATGGAGCAGCGTTTCAAGAGCACTAACACTCATGAGATAAACCACAGACATCCAGAGAGTAAAGAGAGCAGTGGAGCAGACCCCCATCCCTATTACACACGCACACGAACCAAGAGGAGAGCCGAGAGGACTGCACAGCCGTCGCTATGGAGACAAGGGCACCAAGCTCCCAACAATTCTATTTTTGTGGTGTGAGAGATAGAAGCTCCATGTTTTCTCACTTTTCCTCTCCAGCAACAGCTTTTCATTCTCTCCACAAAATAAGGGAGAGAGGTGGGAAAAGCAGGTCAGCTGTTATATAATCTCACCTCTATATAATTCATTCTACCTTGCAGTCAATCACGCAGGAAAAGAAGAAAGTGAGACGGAAAGCAGGAAAATAAACAAACAATTACAGAAGGAGTGGCCAGCCACCCGAGTGACTCCGGTTTCAAAGCGAATCAAATGTGTTTAACTGAGTGAAAATCACTTTTCAGCTTGAAAATCTGAAAAATCTGAATATCTTATGCACATAAACAGCAATTAACTTCTTGACGTTATACTTTTGTAAACTGCACACGCGTTCCCAGCTAACAATTTTAGGTTGTATAAATGTTTCCGAACATTTCCTAACAAGTAACAAAAAGATAAAAAATATTATTTTAAAAGTTCTAGGAACGTTCAAAACATAAATATTTTTAGACATTGTATTAACGTGACTGCTTGGTTACAAGAACCTTTTAATTCTGTAACATTTTTAAAACATACCGCTAACTACTTAAGAATAACGTTTTTAATATGTGATGTGTAACAGTAAAAATGTTCTACTAACATTACTGCAAGAACACTTTTGATAACGGAGCCAACTTTTAAAGAACGTTGGCCAACGTTCTAAGAACGTTCCCTGTTAGCCGAGTTACAGACAATTGGGTGATAATCTGGATGAGCTGGTCTTATGTCTCTATCCATGACAGGATTTGGAGATTCGAGTGATTACATGTCCAAATGATTTGGATCGCACCACATGTTCAGCTCATGGGCCGTGTTCAATTGATGATATGAGCATCATCGTCGCCCAATGACTAATTGAATAGTCAAGCTAATTTACAGGCCCCAGAATGCCACAGGCACTTAGCGTCAGTGAGATATAGCACATATTAAATTAGAGCCCTGCCAAGCAGCCAGCCGGCTCTGTCCCCACTCACAGACGCAGTACAGCGAAGACATCAGCCTACAGACTAAATAATTCACACTTTCAGGTGCCCATCAAGATGACTCAAAAGCGCATGACGTTAAATAATCATCGGTCATAAATTTGTTTTTTGAGAAAAAAATTGTCTCATGCACTTCTTGACATTTTTGAGTAATATGATGTGAAAATAAATTTAAAAACTTTCAACTGTAATCTGAAGGGAAAATAAATCTGCACAGGAAACAACAACAACAGCTGACATTGGAACGAAGCCTAGTCGTTCCATTGGTCTTCCATTGTTCCAGCTTTGAAACCAAGCACAGGTGCTGCACAGGTGGATATTTAGAACACAAATGAGAAACATGGAGCGAGGCTCCAGCATACTTACTGAAACCACTGTCCTCCTCTTTAGTACCATCAATGGTGCCATCTGCTTGAAGCTGCAAGTGAAAGCCCTGTCGACTGTACAGCTTCGTTACGATCCCCTTCAGCTGGGGCTCTGCAGAGGGCGAGACAGAAGGTGGAGAGAGAGAGAGGGAGAGACGGTTAAACAGGCATGGTCACAGTGACAGCATTATGGGCTTTAAAGCTCTTGGCTTAGCAGAGCTTTGCATGGTCTACAGATCTGAGCCTGCATTACAAACAGGAGATCAGACCACAACGACAGGAAAACAGGGAAAGTCAACATGTGGGAAGCATCACCAGAGCCACCGTACAGAAAACATGTATGTCCGCGAGAATTTAAGCAGAATATGCAGATTCACAAAGCTACACTAAAATCTTCATTATGATGCCGTAGAAGAACCATTTTTGGTTAACATAAAACAGTTCTCCTGTGCAAACAGCAGATTGCCCCATCAGATCGGTAGTTAATATGTCTTGGGTGGATCTGACTATTGGCAGTGATTATTTCTGAAGATCTAAAGGCTACTGTACGGTGCTGTACAGGTACAGTTTTCCTAAAGGTGTAAATGAGCAAAGACAGAACAACAAGCAGTGTGTACAGTACGTAGTCTAGACACATGTTTAGGTTCACCTAACAAATGCACGTATGTTTGTAAGTGTATTGAAGTATGAGACTGTACTGAGAACAGAATCACTGCTGTGAACAATGACCAGATGAAGATCTGCACAAACTTCCACACTTTCACTCTAGTGTCATATGAGGGTTATGTAAGATGATCTGAGAAGAGAGGCAGGCTGATTGGGACAAAGCCAGGATGGATGGATGGATAGAGAGATAGATAGACAGACATGTATAATCATGGGAAAATGGCTACAGCTGAAGTACCAAACTTATAATTTCATAGCTACAGAGAGTCCAGAGAATTTTACTCGCTCTTCTAAAACCTCCACAGAAGTCACAAACCTTAAAAAGGTTTCTATGTTTCTGTCACTGAGGATGATCTTCAACCGTCAGTCTTTACCAGACACTTTTGTTACATGCATTTACAAAATCATTCACAATACATGCACGCGGCAAATTTTGCTGCAGAATATTCCCACATGACATCTAAATGTCCCTGTATCTCTTCTGCACGGGCACCGATTAAAGTTATATAAGCTTAAAAGTTATAAACACTTTTTTCAGTTTATTTTCTTACTATTGTGTCACGCTGAAATAACTGAAGGCGCCGTGAGGTTGTTGAATAACTCGGGTTAAATAAGATCTCACAACGAAGTGACGCCATTTAAAAGACTGTAATTTAAAAGACAAAATAAAAATAAGATATTTAAAGACTTCAAAAGTATGAGAATGATGGTTGCTATGATGATAGAAAGGTCATGCGAGGATTAAGACAGCCTAAACCACAAGCAACATCAGACCTGGACGTCTTCTTCTACGCTTCTTGGAGCCGAAAAGCTTGACTCTGGAGAACACGCTGAGTCGACTGGGTTTCTCGCATGTTCCTTTGGCTTTATTGGGACTGCTCACGCAGCGGCAGGCGTTTGATTTCTCACGCTCCCTCGCCAGTCTCTTCTGCCGAATAAGGGAGCTGGCGATCGCCGCAGCCATGGCCAGTTTGACGGTGCGACGCCCAAAACTTTCAGCGGACAAAATTCGTCCCCCCACCTCCTCCACAAACAGTTTTCTTTAGGGGAATCTTTCACCTTTCACCACATTCACGTCTTCATACACCATTCGCCATCGTTCGTCAGTTGGAATGACAGATACCCACACAGAGCAGTTTACAACAGGTCCACGTTCAGTCTCACAGCGCCTGTCCTCACATAAAGTGCCACTATCTGGCCATTTCGACTAATGATGAAGAAAACGCTCCTCCAGACAGCGAGCACGCGTTTCGCAGCATCCCACGAAGCGCTCGGTCACGGCACGCAGGACGGAGCCATCATGTAAGACAAACACCTGTTAGCGAGCGCGAACGCGCGTTTCAGCGGGTGCGCGCTCTGTGAGTGGGGGTGTGCATGAGAGAGTTTACGATTCCTGTTAATCTTCTTGATCCGTTTGTAATGCAGATCCCAACAAGGCAAGGCAAGGCATACTATTACCCCAGGTCGTAATATGATGATGATATCACCATAGTAGCAGTCAATTCACGGGAAACCACTCCACGGGGAATGAAAACGTCTTTTCCAGTTTATTTGGGCGTCAAAAAGCCACGCTGCGATCTTGAACGCTTCCTACCACGGAGATGTTAATTGGGGGCACACTACACCTGCACGTGAACTACAGCAGCCACATGGCCACTTCAATATTATACCGATAAGCAGTTCTGAATATTTGCATCTGTCATACGTTCAGTGTGAAATAATCAATATCGTACAATAAGACGAATCAATCCCTCGATGGACGACAGACGCACATCTGCCCATCTTAAATCCCGAACAGATGTGTATAAATTGTTGGGACGGTTTGATTTGTCTGAATATCACATGCCAGTTTTATGAGCGATTTCTTTGCACAATATAAAGGCTCGCGTGGAAACAACGCGGTTGTGATGTCCTGATTGGACGGAAGTCGGTTGCCATGGTAGTGATTTTCCAGCGCGCGTGTTGAAAACAACTCTCCTGGCTCACTCGTAATAATCTGCATTAATATGCATGTTATTATGCACTGCATTAATATACACGACGTACAAGCATCATTTTAAACGTAATAGTTTTACAATATATTGACAATATTTTAAAGTATGACAAGTCTAAAGCAACGTGAAAGAAAATCATATTTTGATTTTATCACTTGCATTATTTATTTCAATCGAATGCAACGTGACTAAAGGCAGTATTTTGAATTTGCCTTGAATTAGTTCTCTAAACGTAACTATCTCTATAGAAACTCCGTGTTGGACAATTACTGTTAAATGACTGACTTAAAGACGCCCACAAAACCTCAGCAACTACTGCAAGTCTCATCCCTGCTGTTTTCTGCCCTCCCCATAACCACTTAAGAGTCTCGTGGGGTTATTTGTTCATCAACAGCGCCATCTGCCGTACAATTAATAATCAACGACAAGAAATAACAACGTGACATTTGGACAAACGTCACATCTGCTTACGAATCGTAGGACAAGTATTTCATATAATTGATGTAAAATTTAAAAATTGGGCACTACGTAAGCAAGGTTATTGTTAAAATGAAATATAGATATTGGATATGGATATAGAACAGATATTCGAGTCACACTTAGCTAAACAAGCTTAAACACCCTAATTATTAACTTCCGCGAATGTGATTAAATTCATAATAGATTTCACAAAATCTGTTTAGGTGATTTGACTAAACAAATCACCTTTAATTTAATAAAATGCAATATAATATGTTTTAAAAAATTCATATAAACTCCATTACACTAAATAATCGATAACGAGGCAAATAAATACAAATAAGTTCGTAAAAACAAACAGTTATAGTAGAACACAAAAGGAATAAAGACGGAAATGAAGCATTAATGCGGACCGTGCGCAGCTTTGACATCAGCACCGGAGGTTCAGCACCTCGGACAGCGCCAGCCGGGAACCAAAACAATGCGCTCCGAGAAAACTTCAGACAACATACATAAGCGAGCCCATGTATAATAAATAACGAATACAAAATCATTTCAGTACAAACACTCCGAACTTTGTGCCGATGGGTTACTTAGAATTGTGCAGATTTCTTAAAACGCGGATAAAGCTGTTCCTTACCTGACGTCGATTTTCTAAGAGGAAACGTCATGTTTAGCAGTTAAAACGCTGAGATAATAAAGCTGGAAGGTAGTGATGCTTCAGAAAGGATGTTTTCAAAGTTTTCACCAAAGAAATCCTAATGGAGCTGACGAGAGGTCATCAAGGCGGGGCCGGCTGCGTTCAGAAATCGTTAATGGACATTAGTGACTAGCCATTAAGACTTTTAAAGCAGTCATTAAAGATTCATTGGGAAGCGCTGTTGATCCGGCAAACACTGGGCGTGTGTTCACTAAACTGCGGCGCTCTGGGTCACAACTGCAGGGAGCAAAACGAACCGTGTGCTTCCTAGAGCAGAGCTTTCGTCCCTCTCACGTTACAAAGAAACGACTGTAAAGTGATCCGTTAATGCGTCGCGTAAACCAGTTATACCAGACCTTCCATTCTCCTCTCAGAAGCATCATCCGATCGGAATACACTGCAGCAGACATACGCGGTGCTTCTGACTTTTGTTGTTTTCAACAAGTTAGATAGCAAGATAGTTTAATCGCTGATCTAAGCATCAAAAGAACAAATCTTCAAACAAAAGGACTGCAATCCAAAAAGTTTAACTTAGCCAAAAATTGCATGAAATACTTTTTCACTAGTAATTTTGTTCCATTGACAAAAGGTCTGAAAACTTTTAGCTTTCGAACGAGGCCAAGGTTTGTATATTTACAAACATGAGCCAATTAGAACAGTCAAACCTAAAGTTATACATAATAAATAGTGTCAGTTAAAAACCTGATCTTTTAATGTCAAAACGAACAGTTTCCAGGATACCTGTAACAATCAATATGAATGTTAAATGAGGCAGATTTGAGATCAGAGCGTCTCAGACATCTTTGGAAGTCAAACACAATTCATGTTAAACTGCAGCGATATGAGGTAAACAAAAGGTTTACAAAAATGTGAGGAACAGTTTTGCTCTGTGCAATGTCACTGTAGTCAGCTTTTTTATATATACGCCGGCAGCTAAACATACAATTCCGCTTTTATCGTAAGAGGCAAATGCAGAAGATTCACGAATCTGTTTTAAAGGTGTTGTTCAACGCTTTGACCACTAGATGGAGCAATGACACTATATTATTGAATCTTTTACTGTATTCGCTCACTTCATATAAATAGTTCTTACCATTTCCATCATCAAGGCTAATGCTGTTGTTTAACATTTCACTAACTTCAACAAAACATACAGAATCAGTTTCACGTTTGAACAGACATCGTTGATCTAACGATCACGAAAATGATGTCAGATCAGACAGACTAATCAGATTATCCATGGCAGGAAGTGGTGACTCAATGTAACCAGACAGTAAGACAGGAAGACGGCCAAACATGAGCAATCCATCACAATCTGATAAAACTATAAGGCTCTAATTTAACTACTAAAAGAACACACCTAACTGCATAACAGTGTGCGCTTTGGCTGTTTAACCAGATCTTTGCCACCAATTACATCCTCGAGAAATACAAAAATGCAAAAGCTGACCCTCGTTAACGCATTTCTAATTAAGACAGCTGTATTTGATGGTTCTTCTGCATGCATGAGCTGCACACACAAAGCAAATCAGAGACACAAAAGAGAAACTGCTGTGGAGATTAGCATCTCAAAAGGACCCAGCAAAAACAAACCGTACGTACAAGTACTTGTAACCCTACAATGTGTAGCTGTGCTATGTTTGGGTTGACGTGCGCGCGCACACTACATACACATTTCACAAGTGAGGGTGGCAGGTCTGTGCCACACAGATGGCCACACTGTTCTCTCTCGCTTTTTGTTTGTCTGGGAACACAGATTTCAGCAACACACAAGCAGCGCTTCAAAGAACGATGACATCATCTCTCAGCGTTGCGCAGAAATCGTAGTTGCGAGCTTCATCAATGGCCACCAGATGGCGGTGTTGTTAACGAACTACTAACGATCTACGCATAGACATTTACGAAGACTGATGACCCTTTTGACCTCTGCCATTAGTCACACGTCGTTTCTCTTTAAGACAAAACCTCAAAGATGGCGGGCGAGGTAGAGAAGGGCGTGTAGTATTTCAAACACATTTCGATTTTAAGAGTCACACGTAATGTCTGCATTCATAACATGATGCAGGGAATCCATGCAGCGCTTGCTTTGACCTTTAAAATTCAAAGGTTCAAATTAACAGCGATAAGGATAAAAGCAGTGGAATAAAAACTGTTTTGTAGAGTAAGGATGAAATGTGTTGTATGCATACGGCCTGTGAGGTCACAGCATTGCGTTGCAGCTAAAAACAGGACGGCCTTCTGCTGAGTGCTGGCCACTAGCACCTTGGCAATAGCAGGTGTTGTCATGGAGATGGTGTCTATATGAGCGTGTGTGATTATGGTGGGTGGGGGAGGACCATCCTCAAACCTCTACAACCCTTCATCCCCCCATAATTTACCCTCTCTCTCTCTCTCTCTCTCTTTCTCTCTTTGTAAGTCTCTCTCTCATTTTCAAATCATGTCCACATCCAGGTTACCCGTCACATTCAGTCTAGTTTGAACCACTGATGTAACAAGCGTTACACTGAGAGAAATAAAATGAAAGGAAGATGAAGGGAATAAACTGGGAAAATAGGATAACAGGAATGAAAGAGACAAGAAATATTATCATTGAAAGATATTAATGATGCCAAGTTAGCGTGTGAGAGACAAGGAGAAAAATGGAGTAGATTAAAAATAAGACGCGATCTATTCGAACAGACAATCCAAAATAAATGACTCAAATTTGTCACGTTTGCAACAGTTTGCACTGTTGTGCCAAGTACAGAAATACCACAGCAGGAACGATAACAAGGTTAAGCAGTAACGTACCTCATACAGCAACAATTATCAATTATAATTATCAATTATCAGTATTATCAGGCAGTTCTGTGCTGATCATTATAACACCAGACCAGCTAGAGTCCAAAGCTAACCAGACGACTTTTCAGAAGGTAATTACACAACACTGTCTGTTTTTTTTCCTTTTGACCCTGAAGTAAAACTCAATCTACAGTCTCGGCTCGGATGCTCGGCTTGTGGGTGCTGTCTGATGGAGATAGAGGTTATGCTTGTTTACATAAAACTCAAACTCATACGTTTTAATGTGGGTTAACGAGAAGCTATCATATATGAGATCTATAAATATACAAGATCTACATAAGGTCAAGTTGTTACAGTAACAACAGATTCTGATGGGTTAAGAACAATGTAGCCATTTTCTGCATCGAGCTCATGAAGTCTTTGGGCTCAGCCTGAGAAGCTTTGATGAGTGTGAGAAGTCTCAATCTGCAGGAGCAAATGAGCTGTAAAACAGCAGAGCTCTGCGCCAGGGCCCATCTGACCTGAATGAGTAATCTGAGAGCTGCTTTCATTTGTATGAGATCCACAGAGGCTGAGAGAGAGAGCTGCCCGTCAGTGATGCTGCAGGACCTGCACACGTCCATGCTGGATCACGTCTGAGAGAAAATATATATACAGCAGAATCAACAAGAATCCCAGAGAACAGGGAACGTTCTTAGAACACTGGATAACGTTCTCTGAAAGTTATCAAAAATGTTGTAGTGACGTTTGTAGAACTTTTTTAATGTTATATATTATGTACAGCAAAAACTTTATTCTTGAGTTGTTAGTGGAAAGTTTTATAAAATTTTATAAAAGTAAAAATGTTTTAGCAACTTATTTGGCAACAACGATAATGTTAATACAACATCTAAAAAACGTTTTGAATGTTTCTAGAACTTTCAAAACAACATTGACGTTTTTGTTACTTTGTTAACGTGAAAACACCCTTACGATGATTGTTCATCATGAGGTTGTTTGTAATTCATACAAAAACATAATATGAGGACAACATTTCACAATGTTTGGTCTGAGACAGATTTTGTGACACAGTTTGGACGTACATATCGCGTCACACTGTGTTAAGCAACCATATTTTAGCCCTCTTTAGCTGACAGCCTTGAGCGACAATAAATAAAAATATACAGTGAGTCATAACAATCTAGAAGTTTATGATATCGTCAAGTAGTGTCAGGAATTAGCATGTGTCTCGGAATGAGGCCACGCATGCACTGCCTAGTGAAGCTATCCTATATTACTGCTGTTTCTGGGTTGCTGGAAGATTGTACCCTACTTTACCATCGAGGGACTGAGTGAGGGGAGATCAGGAAAAAAAACACACACGATACAAGAAGTTATACCAATTATAGAAAGTTTTAGAAAGTCACAATTCCACCTGTAGAGCAACAAATCCACAAAACAGACATTATGGTGAATTCGAATCTCTTTTTTTTATGTAATAAAAAAAACTTAAATTCTGTAATTAATGAGTAGGTGACTGCCAAAATGAGCTCAATAAAGTTTATAAAGCTTCTACCCGCCGTAAAAATCGCTTACAGCTTATTAAAACACTCACATCCTGCCAAACTTCACTAGACTGGCTAAGACCGAGTCTACTTTAATGAAAGGTGCAGCATTAATCTAATCTGACGTGTTGGAGTGCAATTGTGGCAGAATTGGGATTTTATGAATGTTTGTAATATCAGTAAACTTACTAGTGTGAAACCTCAAAGGCAGATCACCAAAAATGTTTCATGTTACACACTGGCACTGCATGAGGGAGGTTGTAAACACTCATTGCTTTTATATGACCTGGTTCCACTTCATTGGCTTTGAGCCAACAGCCCATTCCAGTAAATCAACAAAATAAAAAAATCACTTAATGTCTGCAGACTCGCACACGTTTCTGCCAGGATTCCCTCATACACACTACCTGAGCATATTAATAACTCATTTTCTATTTTCATCCTGGCAGCGGGGCTGTGTGAGGGGCCACTGACCTATATTGAATCCCAGTCAGACAGATATAAATGGAAATGGTTTAAAATGAGGGCCAGATGACCCCGCTCATGCTAATTCAACAGCCTGAAAATGAGTTACAAGATAAAGGAGAGAGAGAGAGGAACAAAACAAGCTCATCCAGGCTTATGGGCGAGCGAATAGCGCCGTCTCCCACCTCAGCACAGAGGTAACAGCTGTACTGATCGCCACGGCAACAGGCAGAGGTGTATGTAAGCACACCCCATGTTCACGCTGGTCCAACAAACATTTAGAACAAACACCAAACTCCTGCAAACACAATACTCTATAAGCCCCTCCCCTACCTCCCAGTTAGCCAATCACAAGCCAGGCTGATAATGTTTATAAAGCCCCACTCCTCCACACATTTTTCAGATGGCTACTTTGAAATGACCTGAAAAACATACAGTTTTATTTTGCTAGCGAACTCTACTTCATCCTAAAGCAAAACAGCCTTAAGCATTTGGGACACCCCAGTAAAAACCTGTGCCTAGTTTCATTCCTTTTTAATCTAGAGAACCGAATTGAAACTGATTTGCAGTCGGCTTTGACTGGAGCAGTACAGCTGGAGAAGATCTGACCTTCTGCATTATTGATGGAACTCTCCTTTTATCAGCCACACGCTGTTTTTCCTCCCCAGAATTAAGAATTCAGGAGAGATCCTATAAGCAAGACAACACATCTACACAGTCTTTGAGATGTCTGCTTGGCACGCTGACGCTTCAAAACTCTTGTTATTTGATTTGTTCTTGCTCTCTTCCCCACGCACCTCGACTCCAAATGCACCACCTGTTCGAAAACCTGCGAGAGCTGCACTGCTGTGCTGCAGTGCATGAAGAAAGTGCAAGATGCGATTTGTTGCATTGCAGCTAAAAGCAACGCATGCACATTTCCTGTCTCTCCTCAGACTGCCAAGCTTCACATCGCTTAAACGCACACAGTAAATGTCTTATACGAAGTTTACGCCTGTCTTCTTCCTTCCTGCCTCTCTCTTTTCATCTTTTAACATTCTTTCTCTTCATTTCACCCTGCGTGGTTTGTGATCTAAGCAGACGCGCATGCAACATGAAGAATGAAGAATAAACAGCGGTTGAAATTCTTTTGATCCCGTCATTCTGTGCTCTCATCTGCTGTCTCACGCAAACGCAGCAGTTCTTTAGCTGCGGGCGCTCTCATTTCTGAAAGCCCAGGAAATAATAATAATTTTGACATTAATGAAGCAGGAATTGCGAGGGGTAAGAACAAAGCTCTGTGCCAAAACGCTGTCTGGGTTCAGACCTCCATATCTCTGACTGTGCACATGGTAAAGCTGCTGGCTGTACTCTCCGCCTGAAGTTCTCTTGACTTTCTGTCATTCTTTCTGTCTGTGTGGGTTTCTGTTTCTCTCTCCCTCTTGGTAAGACATGATTACGCTGGAGTTCAACACTGCAAGAGGCCACATATTAAATAAGATATAATGTGCACTTCGCCATAATTGCTAAATAAATCACTTGGGGGTAATACAAGCCCTTGGGGGTCACCTTGTCTGGACTTAATTTGTGATAATGAAGTAAGACTTATTACACGGCTGCTTAGCAAAAAGTGAATAAAAGGACATTAAATATTGATTTAAATGTATATTACTGTGTAGAAATAAGGCACATTAGACTTACACAGCTGCCGGAAACGGACTTTTTGCATGGGATAGTATTTGACTGAACAATGCCAGGTTTGACCAGTCAGAATCAAGTATTCATACAATCATATTTTAAGTCACAATATAACTGTAAAACTGCGCTGAGCTCATGGCATGGCCAAAGAATAAGACATTAGGGCCCTCCAAAACACAGCATTACGTGATGTATACTTTCTGAAACCGGGTGAAGAGTTGGAAACAGCCGTTTGATCTCATTTAAAAACATCTGCTATAACAAGCGCTCGCTGCAGGAGTCAGTGAGGCTTAAGTGCAGATCATCACACGCAAAGCCACAGTTATCCAGCGGTCCCCGCAGATCAGCCGATAAAGCGAGCGGCCACTGCCAGATGGATGACACAAATCCGGAGCGTTAGCGCTCAGATTAGCGCTGGCTGCCGGCTGCAGCCGCGCGTTATGCGAGCGGACTGCGATGACGACGAAGCGCGATTGCAGCGCATTACATCATTCAAACACCGTCTGATGGGTGTGACAGCCGATCACACATTTTCGCAGTTATAAACACATGCGCAACACAGACACTACGTAGTGTGTTAAGATGCTGTCAAGCAAGAGACATAGACCATGCGTTAGTTGTTATGTGCATGAGTGTGCGTATGAACGAATTTGAGAGTGATCTTGTAATCGACAAATCTAATCTGCAATGACGTGTGCAAAATATGTGCCAGCAATACAATTCTAGAAAATCTGTTTGTTTGGACGGTTCATAAAATAAACGTTCCAAAAACATTCGCGTCTATGTGAATGTGCAGTCATTTCTGTCATTTTTAATAGCAAATTATTTAGTTAAATTACAGCATATTAGTTTTAACACACCTGTCTAATTGAGATTTCATTGTGTTTATTAAAAAACTAATTGTGTTTGTGTTTTACTAGCTTACAGCTAGTTTTAATGTAGCATTCCCAGCACTGCTCGCAATATTTTCCTGTTAAATGCAATTTCTCACGTATAGATGACAAATACTTCCTGTCAACACTCCACAGATGCTATGATCACGCTCTGCATTGTTACAAACTCATGGTCAGGTGCCTCTGGCTGTGTTTCTTTCCATAACTGTGTGTGTGTGTGTGTGTGTGTGTATGTGTGTGTGTATACTTGAGTTTTGCAGACTCAGCCTCAGGCCTGCATGAGTGTTTTTCCATCACTCATGGTCTTGTCTCTCTCCCACGCTCCGGTTGGGCCTGGTCATTCATTCATTCTTCCTCTCCCTCCTCGAACTCACACACACAAATCTGATTTTGTAACAACTTTCTCAGAACATTCTCGTTCTCTAAAACTTCTCTCAACGTTATAAAAAACGTTCTTGCATTAATATTAGTAGAATTAGTTTAAAAAATGTTAGAATAATAACCCAGCAATAATGTTAATGCATCTAAAAACTGGGTGTTTTTAATGTTAATAGAAACATTTTTAACATTTTGTCCCTTCGTATTACTTAATGAAAACATTCTTCCACCTAAAATTGTTAGAGCTGGACACACACAGCACATTTTCTATAGCACAATATAGTCATTTACATGTGCAAGTCTAGCGTGAAAAGGTAAACGACAGTTAGAAAAAGGGTTTATTGTAGGTTTTCTACTGGACAAAACTGTAAATTCCACAAGCAATACATATTTTAAACAGCATGTGACACCTGCACAAAGCCCATTAAGATAGTAGGTCAGTGTCCTTCTAGAACACATGTACTAGATATGCTACAGAATGCAATGGCCTCGTTCTATCCTGTTTTCCCTGCATCTGCCCTAAGTGTGTGTCCCAGAATACTGCCTTACCCCCTCTTTCCAGTCACTTCAGGATTAGCTATAAATAGCTGCTCGCCTGGAGTGGTTAAATACACTGAATCTCACCCTGTCTGTAAAGAATTAACTGGCCCATTGAGAGAGGTTCTTGCTTAAACCAGAGCAGTGCAGAAACCTCATCACAGAAAGAGACATTGTGTTGTGTTTAGATGCAGGTTGTTTGGAGGTCTTTGCTGGTCAAAAACAGACTAAATGTATCTTTGGTCTGAATATAGGCTATGTTTTTCTCTGACAGTTGTATCTGAACCACAAAACCGATGAAGGCAAAATGGAAAGTTCTTGTGTATAAAAATGAGGACAGTGGATGTGTTTTTACGTGTCTGTGAGATGCTAATAGGCTAAGAAAACATTATCAATCCTATGTATTTACTGGAAAAAAAACTTTGCTGCCTTAACATTTTTAAGTTGAATCAATTTGGCTGCACAAGTCATTTCAACTTATGCTTTGTAATCTTGACTGCTCTTGGGTTGCTGTAACTTATAAGAAATAGTTGGAAAATTGCATAGCCCAGTTTTCCTTGTTTTAGACTTGTATAGCCAAATTTATTAAACTTAACAATTTAAAGCAGCAATTAAAGCATTTTTACGGTGTGCCAAAAGACTGTGAAGATTACAGTGCTGTACATAAACCTGTACATTGGGTACTATTAGAAAGCATAACATAATAGATAATAACAAAGCTGAGCACTCATGTCTTAGAAGGCATCTCACAGGCTACTAACTCACTGTCTGGTGCTTCTTGCATACTGATGCAAAATAACTGGCAAGCAGTTTCTCTATCTGGCAAGCTCTAAACTTTAGGAGTCTGAATCCTGTTTACACTAATCAATGTAATATTATATTGCACTAAATACAAAGTCTACACACATTTCTGCCCATTTATCATTTTGGGTGATGCTCACTGATTCACACTGCACCAGAATTACTTGACAATATTACTGGAATATTACAAGAATTACTTGACAATATTGCTGCAATATAACCAAAATTACTCGACAATATTTCTGGAATATTACAAGAATTACTTGACAATATTACTGGAATATTACAAGAATTACTTGACAATATTACTGGAATATTACAAGAATTACTTGACAATATTACTGGAATATTACAAGAATTACTTGACAATATTACTGGAATATTACAAGAATTACTTGACAATATTACTGGAATATTACCAGAATTACTTGACAATATTACTGGAATATTACAAGAATTACTTGACAATATTACTGGAATATTACAAGAATTACTTGACAATATTACTGGAATATTACAAGAATTACTTGACAATATTACTGGAATATTATCAGAATTACTTGACAATATTACTGGAATATTATCAGAATTACTTGACAATATTACTGGAATATTATCAGAATTACTTAAGTTATGAAAAATAATATATCAAAATTATTTTTTACTCCTTTTTTTAATCTCTAACTTATCTTTCGTCCTTGTAATAAGTTCATGTATCTTTACTATCACATCATCAAATTAAAGCCACAGAAACAAATGATACTGGGCCAGGCCACATGATACACTTGACCGATCTAAGATAACAGATATTAGATGTTCAACCACCTTTTGATTAAAATGAGTTGCTTTCAATTAAAGACAAAACGCCTCTGGGTTACACTCTATTTTTATATCGGTATGTTGGCGAGTGAGGAAGAGTCTTGCTGGCAGACATTAATGTCGCCTTTTCCATCTAGTCTAACACTCTCAGATCCTTTACCAGCGCTGGCAGCTGAGACGATGCCTCAAATTGGGTGTCTGTGTAAATCAGTGCCGACAGGGCCTAGATGCTTCGGAGTCTTAAGAGACGAGCCAATCACAGGACGGCGGCATACGGTTCGACTGTCACCGCTGTTCACACTTGCCGTTTTTCCCAACGTTCTGTTCGCGATATATGGGGAATTACCCGTAAACATTTCAATGGGAACATCACCCAAAGCTACCAAGCTAACAGGGAACGTTGTCAGAATGTTGCCAAAAGTTTCTAGAGAAACGTTTCAGAATGTTGGCAAATGTTAGTAGAATGTTTTTTTATGTTATATATGCTATATCAAAAACTTTTTAAATATTTTTTTAATTGTTAGTGGAACTTAAAAAGTTACAGAATTGAAAAAAACATTTAAAATAATGTTTTTAAAACCAAGCAATAATGTTAAAAACAACATCTAAAAACTGTTTTGAACATTCCTAAAACATTCAAAACAACATTTCTATTTTTGTTTCTTAATAAAAAGCACTAGGGAAACAACCTAAAATTGTTAGCTGGGTATGAAGCGACAGGTTAGACGAGCATTTTGTAAATGTGCTATTGTAAATGAGTGCTCGGCTATTGATCTCCACTCACTGCTCCTGACACTGGAAAAAAGCACAGCTTCAGCATCTGAGAGTGGCTGTTTTTGGAGCTGCTGAGCAGGACATCAGCTCGGTTCCTCTCAGGGGAGCGATGGAGAACGTGTGAAGCAGGTCGATGAACGATGAGGAGAAGTGGGATTGTGTGAGGAGATGACTCATAATGACCCGTCTGAACAAGCAGCTGGAATATACTGATGTGGGCGAGAGGAAAGACTGAGCGTGTGTGGGTTCGAGGAGAACAGGGGGAGTCAGGCAGGCTGGGAAGCTGGCGGTGCGCCAGAGCTGGCCTGTGCTTTTACAGCCATTTATACATTTCACTGTTCTTCCAACTTAATGCCTCAGAACCTCATCTGGGTCTTAGAATTTCCCACTGTGGAAACAGAGCAGTCTGTACGGGGAGTCTTCTCTTGTAAGAGTTTAGTTTTTAATGAGAGACTGCAGTGTGTGGCAGTGTGTTATCTACAGTATGATTTGTGTGTGTGTGTGTGTGTGTGTGTGTGTGTCTGCAATTGTTACACTAAACAAAATTTGATGCCAAAAAAAGTGAAACATTTATAAATGCTATAATTTACTATATGTTTACTTACCAATAATGTCAACTGGTTTATGTTAAAGGGATAGTTCACCCAAAAATGAATTCTATGAAAGAAGATATTTTGAAGTACTTTGGTAAACAAACAAGACTTCTATTGTATGGACACAAGACCACTAAAGCATTTCTCAAAATATGTTATGTTCCAAATAAGAAAAAGTCATACAAGTTTAGAATGACATAAAGGTGATTCTATAAATAATGAAGTTTTTTGGGGTGATCTGTCCCATTAAGAGTAGAGAGAGGTTATAGAAAATATAATTAGCCTGCTAACTACAATATAAGTCTCGGATGTTGTAATATACTGTAGTACAGTACAAACCTGTGTGTGTGTGTGTAGTAGCCTGTCACAATGCAGTTTGTAAACCCAGTGAAAAGTGCTGACTGCACGCCTCAGCCTAGCTGTTTACACGTCAGATAATGTACAGCACACACATCAGCCTGTCACTAAATACAGCTTATAAATCTATTTAGAAAATCTATCATAGCATCTTACTGATTCTGACTGAATTGAGTAAAATGTGATATTTGTACCTTTTGAGTGTCGTGTTGGCAGAGTGTCGACAGATTTTCTATATCTTGGCTTTATGGATGCCACAGGAGATGTCTACAGGAGCTGCACCTGTCCTGCTGTGCAAAAGCCCCTTTTAAATCCCTAAATCCATACGGAACGGTCATGGTTTTCCAGTTCAGGAATGTTTTAAGGTGTGCCGTGATTCCGGCCCAAGTCACTGTCTCAGATTACAATCTTATTACAGTGCAACATTAACCAACATAATTTTGGAGCTTTCCCAACTCACCATCTAACATTTCACTCTCCATCTAAATACAGTCACTGTGGAGAAGATCCGTTACCTCTTTTAATCCAATGTGACATTCTGCTCCACCCATCTGAACTGCTGCAGTTCTCACTCATTATCATAACCATGACTTATTCATGCTTTCACTGTTCACACAACTATTTGCATGAACAGCTCCAACCTTATCCCAAGAGCATGATAAAAATCAGAGAACAAACCAATGAAATAATCCACCTTGGTGTCCAGTGTGTGTGTGTGTGTGTGTGTGTGTGTGTGGTTTGAGAGGAGCAGGTGAAATGAAAGACAGGGGTCGGCTGTAATGTAATTTCAGAGCTCATCACTTCCACTAATGTTGTTTACACAGGTGCGAGAGTGAGTGAAGCTGCCAAGTGTTTTACGGATACACACGGTTTGTGAAATAAACAAGCAAGTCATCATTTTACATTCTGCCAAGTAGCATTACTGACGTAGCCCTCTATGCTTATTATTTATAACCGCGATATGTTAAACTGCTGGTGTGTGTAAACGCTCATCAATGGACTTCATCTGACTCTGTGCCTGCTTAATGGTTAGTTAGGCTCATACAGGCTGAATGGATATATGAACAATGGAAACAAATAGCACAGTTACTGGTAGAGAGAGTTAAAATAAAACTTTTTTCAGCAAAAATATCTTTGTGATCATAAATACAGAAAAAGTCCAGCTTGTTCTTGTTATTGATTAAAAATGGGGAAAAAAACACACTTCATCTTAAACACAGAGAATGAGAAAGAAAGAGTGGAACGACAGAGGAGGAGAGATGGCGAGAGAGAGAGACTAAGATATAGAACAGACAGAAATCAGGCAGATATTGAGTGGGGGATGAATTTAGATACATCAAGAGATGAAGGATGGGGGGCAAGTAGTGTAACTGAAGATAACAGAGGAAATAGAGCAGTTGTGAAGCGTTTAGGAGAGAGAGAGAGAGAGAGAGAGAGAGAGAGAGACTTTTGGAGCTACAGGGATTTGGATTACTGACTGCAGTGCTGATCTGAGGTGTGTGTGTGTTTGTGGGTGTGTGTATCAGCAACAGATTTTGAGCCTGTGGAAATGACACCTGCAGCTTTGTTGTCTCTGTCTGAAACATATTCAAGCTCATTTTCTCTGTAATACACAACTGATCCCAGCTCAGCATATGTGTGCACTACAGAGGTTCAGATGTCCACATACCTATTTATCTATAAAATACATTTTTGTCATCATTTATTCACTCTCATGTTGTTCCAAATCTATATGACTGACATTAGTGTGTGGAGCACGCACATAAAGAGAAGTCAGTGCTGGTCTTTACTATACAATTAAAAGGTAAATGGGGACATGCAATGTGGACCTACAGAACGAACTAACAACACTTTAAAAGTTTATATGATTCATGTGCTAAACCCAGCTAACAATTTTGGGTTGCAGGAACATTTATCTAACGTTTCCAGTAAGTTAAAAAACATTACGAATTTTATTTTGAATGTTCTAGAAACATTAACAACAACAATTTGGGAATAACATTTATAAGAATAAACCTGAGAGAACTTTTAGGGAACATTTAGGAAACGTTCTGGGAACGTTCACTGTTCACTGGGAAGTTTCTGCTTTGGAACAACATGAAAATGGAGTCATTATTCACTATAGAAAATGATGTCACAAAATAAAGACATTGATGACATCAAACGCACATGTTTTACAGGAAGTGATTGAAATGCACCAGATTTTTAACCAATAACCACACAGATGCATTGTGTTCCTCATACAAACCTTTCATCCACCTTCACTGTCAGTGTAGGGAAAAGAACAACATGGGCATTTTTCTTGATGTGCTCCATACTGGTCATACTGGTTTGAAATGACATAAGAGTGAGTAAATGATTACAGAATATCTATTTTGTGGCAAATGTTTCCTTTGAACCCTCAATGGCTTGCTCATGTTTCATAAGAAACCGGCAGTATAACTTCCTTGGCAGATTCATTCCCGTCCATACAGAGCTTTAGTAAGACTGAATAATACATCTGTAGCTATTCAGTTTCTCCTCCTTTACCAGCCTTTGCTACACAAACACTGCCGGAAATCAGCCATGGAACGAGCTTCCCTGGACCTCCGAGACTCTCGACAGCTTTATATCACCCCGCAATGAGCCAGTGATGACCGTAAATATAAACCGTTACTGAATAATTGATTAGGCAGCAAGAATTGTTTGTCAGCTGCGATGGCATTGTAACTATGACAACCGAATGATCCATCAATCTAGAGCTGCATTCCACTGACGCATGAACAATGAAGTAATGACCGTGTGTTTGTGTGTTTAACTTCATTTATTTAGGTATGAGATGACCTCTGATGGCTTACCCAACGATCTGACAGTCTGAAAAGAAACACACTTTTACAGTCACGTGTACAACGCTTGCTCTTAGCACTCTACAGTTTTCCAAAGCACCCCCAATATAAAGACAACACAGCATCCAGCAACATGCAGGCGTCCATGACGACCCGGTACTCGACTGTTAGCAGACAACAGCAAAAGCCATTCGTCTGTTAACACACTAGAAATGAAGACAGCCCTAGAAAACAGCCTTCTTTGCTTTGTGAAAGCGATGGGTCGTGTGTGTGATGTGTGTGTGAAGGGATAGATGCTGAAACTGGTGTCAGACAAAGAGAGTGAGAGTTAAAGCTGCAGAGGCTGCATTCCAAAAAGAGGAGGAGCTTTTGTTAAGGGTGTGGAATCTAGAACTATATATAGACATTCTTGTGTAAGGGTTCGAATGAAGGTAAATGGGTGTAAGCATAACATATAGAGGCATATAGGGCAGACTGTTCTCGACATATTAATAATAAGTAGTACGCAGTCAGAGCATGCATTCAGACACACACAGAGAGAGAGAGAGAGAGAGAAACATGTTGACAGAGAAAACAAGCAATGTTTAAAGCTACATGTAACCTTTATTCTAAGCTAACATGTTGGTGGTTTTGATGATGTTTTATGCTGTGACTCAATAGAACACAGAGACAAGGGTCTTAAACTTTCCTTTGTGAACTTATTTCGGGAAAATAGTAGCTTTTTGATGCTAAATGTAATTAATTGCCCATTTTTTCATCTAAAAATGGTTTATTTCAACAGAATCAATGGACTTGTTTTCAAAGTGAGAAGAATACATTCAGAGTCACAACACACTCCAAGACACACACACACACACGCACACACACAGAAGGGTGGCGTGTCCTTGGGGCATTTAACATCACAGACTTTAAGAAGTTTATCCACACAGCCTTACGAACAGAAAATACAAGCCGGATGCACTTAAGAAAAGTCAAAAAACAAAACGTAAATCAAATGGAGCTGAAATAAGGAAAATACACAGAAGCGTCAGCAAAGTAAAGAATACAGATGGGTTGCAAACAAACCTTCGGCGTCTGAACTGTCTTTGAGGACGACTTGCTTCAGTGGACAGCAGAAGATTTCATGACACTTAGCACGAAACGGGGAGCCTTTACCCCTTATATCCGCAGAAAGGATGGAGTCCTGCCGCAACATAATGTACTCCTGCGTACCTGGTGCATCGTCATCCTGGACTGCGGCCGGGCCGCGACAAAACGAACGCAGGGTTAGAAAGGGAGAGAGCGCTCGAAGCCACAGAAATTATTTAACATAATGAGAGAAACACGGCAAGTAAAGAAATGAAGTATAAATGACAACAGCAAGATCATAATAAGCAACAACAGTAACACGATTAGCAGAAGACATATATAACAGCTTACAGAGGAGAGCTGAAAGAGAAGGAGAAAAAGAGAGAGAGAAACACAGACTGGGCTGGGCGATATATTGACTGATGCTTCTTATATTTTCATTTTCACAATGATTTTTCCAGTGACAAAAATGATGAAATATTGCGACAGCTGCTGCGATTTTAATGCGACTTTTCTTTGGTAATTTATTTTCCTAAAGAGCACCAGACTTATTACGACTCGTCGTTTATTACACGAATCACGACTCAGATCGAACTGTCCGTTTTAAATATTCAATTTAGACTCGAAGACTAAAAGGTTTTAAGAAAAATCTTTGCGGGTAAATGTCTGTTTAAGCTATTTCTGAATACATACAGTGGAGACATACATATCAAAATGCTGAAAAACATATAATAACCAGTATCGCCCAGCCCTAATACACATCACAACATCACGAATGATTGAAACTATATGACAGCAGTTAGTTAAGCACTGGGAACAGGGTTGCAGGCTGGTGAAGTCAGAGCAGGCAGGGTCATTTGGAGCTTCCCGGCACTCATCAACTGAAATTCAATATTTCAGAGGGTGATGACCAGGGTCAACAGTGTGTGTGTGAACAAAGCCCTCATGCAAGCTTGCTGTGTGGATCAAGACCTACCAAGAGAATATTTCTAAAGTCATTCCAGTGTGGACATGCGTCATTTCCGGCACGGGCATCATTGTGTCTCACATGCACGCAGGGAGCAGCTCAGACAGTAAGCTAACTGTACATGTACTGTACATACAGCATGCACATATGACCTTGACCCCTGAGTGACTAACTATGACTGATGACTTAAATTTGACCTTTAAACCTCACGAATATAAAGTGCAGGTCAATGCTCGGACGATTTATTTGAGTCCATACTGTACCATGTGATCTTAACAGAGGCTTTTATTTCCTGCAGCTTGTACAGTCTGCTTTTGCCTGAGATAAAATGTATTAATTCAAGCTTCTGACTTGAATTGCTTTTTTTCCATTGTCAAGTTACGAGGCCAAAACCATGCAGCTCCTACCAAGTATCCATCAATCTATCTAGCTCACATCCTGTTTAATCCAGCAAAGTCAAGTACTGTACAGTGTCACCATATTTACTCGAATAAAACAATTAAAACGATGAGACCACCATTTAGATATTATATACAACTACATATCCATTTTACATGATAAGTACTATTAAGTTTATGTTGTCCGTGTACATGTGCTAACTTTAACAGTGTCGCTAGTCTAATAGCTCACTTGTAAATGATACCTTCCAACACCCAACCCACTTCAGGGCAGTTGTGGCCAACTGGTTAGTGAGTTGGACTTGTACAAGGTTGGTGGTTCGATTCCAGCACTGGGAAGTTGCAACTGAAGTGCCCTTGAGCAAGGCACCTAACCCCCAATTGCTCCCCGGGTGCAGTAATGTGCTGCTCACTGCTCGGGGTGTGTGTGTGTGTGTGTGTGTGTTCACGACTTGCAGTGTGTGTTCACTCCTCACCAGTGATGGGTTAAATGCAGAGGTCACATTTCGGGTATGGGTTACCATATCTGACCAATAGGTCACTTTTACTTCAGTCCGCTATGCTCTTGTATACAACATAAGAGGATACAGTCCATTACTCACAAGTCCTTTTTGTCCCCAGTGTGTTTTGAAGGTCTTGGTCTATTCAAAGTTATTTATGTTTATGTTAACTCCGGCCTCATAAAGCTTAATTAGAATGAGGTGCATATTTAGTAAAAGAGTTCTTTACGACTCGGCGCAGCACAGCGTGATGGGTCGCGAGAAACCTGATGAATATGCAACCTGCCGGAGCTCCACCTTCCCAAACAGCTGTGGCTTTAAAATGAGCTGTCAGCCCCATGGCCTGATGGGATATGATCTACAGCTCATGGCTTCGCCACCACATCAGATCAGCGCTGATGTATATCTCTGTCCGTGGTTCTGAAAGCGCATCTCTGACACTCCAGAGAGGAGCTTGATGGGCGTGAGGGTTTATGACACCGAAGGACATAACCTTCCTCTGTTTACATCCCCCCCCCCCGAGCTGAAGACGAGCCACAAGTCAGACGCAAAATGACCGTTAATCAAGAAAAGCAATAAAAGTCAAAAAACAAATGATTGGTGTTCGCATAATCCATAATCCCCCAGAACTGTATAATGTGCAACACAGATACACTGGATGTCAAAGACCAAAACAGTTCATTTACAATGGCCTCAATCCACCTAGACTTCAAGGACAGAATTGACGCCACCAACAGCAGCGACGTCACGTTTAAATTATGACCCACCTGCAGTTCACACATTCACACGAGAGCTCGCGGCAGATTAAGGTCGCAAAGTTTAAGCAGCGAGACAGATTTAGAGGTGCGCCGTCTCAGTCGGAACCATTTAACGGAAAGGAAATCAGAACCAAACTTGATCTTCCTCATGTTGCGTGAATTGGCAGTTAACTGTGTGATGAATACGAACAGAAGAACTTGGCCATCAGCTGGTCCCCGCAGCCCTGAGGGTACACGCGCCTAAAATATCCTCTCCTTAAATATCATGTGTATCTGAGTCAAGACTACTTTTTGGTCTCCCGGGATCTTCTTCTGAGCTCCGTGGGCTGGAGGAAATGGATTTTAATTTTATTGCTGTGTCACTCTGAAGCTTCACTGAGCTTCTCTTTAAACCACAAAATGTGCTTGAAAACAATGTAGCGCTTTTGTTTAATACTTTAAACATGGAATCTGTATTTGCCACAGTTTTCAACGCCCTGTTCGGTTTACATGCTGGTGAACTGCATGAAGGAAAATTACGTAGTTCTGATCTGAATGATTTAAAACTAACTTTGACAAACTATAAATGAAACTTCCGCCGGTATTTACTCATTCACTCACATTTGTGACATGGGTCAGCGTTTTATATATTTAGTCATATTTACTCACCAGTTTGTGTAAAAACATTTTAAAACAGTATTGTGTATGTTTTCATACTAGATTCTACATGATGTAATAATGACACGGCTCTAATTTAGAAATCTGTCAGCAATGATAATTACGTTAATTATTGTTTAAAAACCTTCTGAACAAGGCCAAACAAAACACGTCCCTCTCACACGCTCTCATCCAAGCAACACCCCACACCCTCTAACACAGGAACACGAGAATGTAACAGAGTCATCTCACACCCCTCTTTATCACCCCCTCCCTCTCGCATCAGTTCATTTAACAAAACAGAGACCACCTGATGCCTCCCTCCCACAGGAAAACACACAGATGACGCACGGACCACGCCACACACACACACGTTGGGTTTTCATGTTTATTGGGGACATTCCATAGACATAATTATTTATATACTGTACAAACTATATATTCTATTCCCCTACACTAACCCTACCCCTAAACTTAGCCATCTGCTACTTGAGATTCTCAAAATACACAATTCTGATTTGTAAAATGTCTCCATAAGGGGAAAATTTACTGGCATTTCTATATTTGGGGGACATTTGGTCTCCATAAAGTAGTGAATACCAGGACCACACACACACTCAAACACACACACTTCAACCCCTGTCCAACCAGTGACTCATGGCTAATCAGAGTGCACCCAGAAATGGCCCTGATAAGAGGCTTTTATGACCCCCACCATCTCCTCTGACAAATCAGCAGGAAATGGCCAAGTGTGCTAATGTCATATGCCCATATAAGGCACAGAGCTGAATGGATGAGGAAAGAGCATGCTGTCAAATACCAGAGGATGGTGGACACAGACAGAAGACAATTAACATACTGAAGGAGTAAGTGAAACTAAAGAAGTACAAGAAAGCGAGAGAAACTTCTGCTAATTGGAATGAGTCACTGAGGTAATGATGTAGTTGGCTAACACAGATGATAACACAGATGAGGCTTTGCAGAAACTGTGGACACGGTTTGTGATTGTTTTGGAACAGGCCAACAATTATAAATAAATCAGAGATGACCAATGAAACTTTTTTAATATGGGAAAATAAAATTATTTTGGTTTGGGACGATAATTACTGCCAGTGTACGAACAAATATGAATCAGCAGAAAATATGACTGCTTGTTAAACGATGCATATTATAAACGGAACATATTTTTACATTGTTTGAGCATTACAAAATAGGTCTGTCAAACCCGCATGACTCATGTTACACCTCCAGCTTCAATTTAAAATGCAAACAAGCGCAGAAGATGCAACAGTGAGCGTGTGAAAAAGCATCAGCAGTCATGCAGAGCTCTGCCTGGTTCAGGTTCTGACTGTAACAAACTGAGAGAGATTTGATTTAGTCACTACACAGTCATCGGTTCAAGGACGCTAAAAGATGGATCGTTTCTAATGCCACTTCTCCATCAGCAAGCCATGGACTTGGACCATGGACCCGGCTAACATAAAACATTCTCAGAACGTTGGGTAATGTTGTCAAAGTTCTCTCAAATTGATCAAATCACGTTTTGAAGTAGCAATAACAGAACAACTGAACAGACTACAGCAAACAGACACATCAAAAACGTTGTTCTTAAGTTGCTAATGAAAAAAAATGTTCTCATAACCTTTCATCTAAAACTGGATGCTTTGAACGTTCCTAGAACATTAAAAATAAAAAAATATGTTTTTGTTACTAATGGAAACGTTAGGGAAATATTCTTAAAACCTAAAATTTGTAGCTGTGGAACACAGCAAATCCTGCTAAACATAATATCAGCAAAACATAAAAACATTAGAGACATCCAATTTAAGATTTATTAGGGGTCTAGTGCTGGATCTTTGGATCGGCCCATTTTTCCTTGAGGCTTGAAAATTAATTTAGATTTACAGAGACTCCCAATTTAAATGCAAGCATAAAGGTGCGGCTGTGCCTTCAAAAGGTGACCTTACGTCTGCCTGCATTAATTTATCACTTAATTTAGTCACCTTGGCATACAGCTTTTATGTAAACACACTCCCTCTGGCTTTAATGAACGCTGGGTAGCAGGCTTGCTTACATGTGTACTGATAGAGTTCAACCAAAAGATACTGTTAAATAAAACAAAACAAAAACAAGTTATTAACATTTTCATTTTCGCTGTATGAACACTTACAGGTCATATAGAGGCTTTTTGAAAAATAATTATAGCAATTAAAACATTTTTAATTCTGTAACCTTTCTAAAATGTTCCACTGACAACTTAATGAATGTTTTTAATAATTTATATATAAACCTAAAAATGTTTTTCTAACATTACTGCAGGAACGTTTTTTGATAACTTTGTTAACTGATAACTTAAAACTAAGAGTACACCCATCTCCACATACATTAGTAAAAGATCTGCTTGGACCAACATACACAGTGCCATGTTATTCTGGCTGGTTGACCAGAACAATCTTTTAGTAAATCCTGTTGATCCGAAAAGTTTTGCTGATTAAAGAGATCAGAGTTCACCCAAAAATAATATTTGTCACCATTTACTCTCCGTCCTGTTGTTACAAACCCATCTGTTTCTTTCTTCTGTAAACTACAAAAGATGATGTGATCAAAAATGACAAAAAGCACCATAAAAAAAGACTATATGATATGCGCAATTACACTGTGTCATACTTGATTCTGAACAGAATGGGATTTGAAAGCTGTTGCTAAGGATGAAGTTGTTGTTTTCAGGTGGAAAGACTAACACCAACTAACTTCTCACTTTATTCAGACAGTAACCCTCTAATTGCATTACTTCTGAGAAATATGTAGCCTAATCCGTTATTATTAGCTTACAGCCAATGTCTAAAAAGGCTATTAAACACGTCTAATGTCCCCACAAATCACAGACTGCAGGACAATCTCCAGCAGAGTAAGAAATGATCACCATTGTTATTCATGCACTGCAGAGTTTCAGCTCAAAAAACTCAGACACTGTAGAGCTGCTGTAGAGAAGCCTGCTGTGCTGCTGTGAGGGGAGAAACCACACTGACAGACAGACAGACAGACAGACAGACAGAGAGACAGACTGACTGACACAGACAGACAGACAGACAGACAGACAGACTGACTGACTGACACAGACAGACAGACAGACAGACTGACTGACTGACTGACTGACTGACTGACTGACAGACAGACAGACAGACTGACTGACAGACAGCTCTCCACCTCAAGACCTCATTCCTCCAGACAGGAGAGGCTGACAAAGTACATTCTATCACTCTCTCTCTCTGTTGTGTGTGAGTGTGGAGGTAGACTGTATTCCCCTCTGGCTGAAAACCTGTCGACCTGCTCTCCGATTTAAGGTGACAACATAAACACACGCCTCTTTGCGCATGGCTGCGCCTGTTTAATGCTACAGTCTGAAACAGCTGTGCTTCTGACCACCTTTAACACATCAGCAAAACAAAGCAACAGGCGCCTAAAGGACATCAACAAACAATAACATTATACAGAGATGTAATAATAATTAATCAGAGAGATCGTTTACACTCAAACAGAGGTTCCTACAATAAAGGTTCATAAAACGGTTTTTTTCACAGGCTGTATGGTTCCATAAAGAACCTTTAGCATTCTGTTTTAATGGCTGGGTTCTTTAGAGAGGAAGGGTTCTAGAGTGGAATAAAAGGTTCTATGGACCCCAACAATATGGTTATGGTTAGTTGTATTGTATTACTAGCATTATTTGAGTCCTGACCCATTAGCTAAGAACCACTGCACTAGTCATACAGCTAATTACCCACGCTTATGTATTTAATCCTTTATTGAATTATGCATTTAATCCATGCAGTGTTTAAAACCTATGAACTGTGCGAACAAGTTAAACTGAACGTCCACAAATGCATATTTATTCAATTAAAATAAAGAATCAACTGCTGTAAATAAAGCTACAGTCCCTCAATAGTTTCCTAGTTACCGATACACACTGGAATTTCAGTCACAACAAAAATCACACAGCAAGCAAACACCGTCTGCGATTGTAATGAGTCTTTGATCCATAAACACTTTGTTTTCTGTGTGTGTGAACTCTGCTGTGTTCAGAGCTGATGAGTTGCCTCTGTGTGCTGCTCGCAATCAGTGCTGAGTCATACGCATTAGTGAAACTTCAGCGCGGTCCTCATTTCACAACCTGAGTGGAAAGACTCCAAAGATCAAACGTAAATCACAAGGGCCCTTCAGACTGTTTTGACAGGGGCCCTTACAGGCACTATTGACCGAACAGCTCTGGATGGCTCACGAGTACACCAGCTCCTGAAAACATCAAACATGAACTGAATGGTTCCTCTCAGGTGAACGACACACACACACACACACACACACACCACAAGTGAAGCTGAACAAACAGATGTAGGAATTAAATGGGATTAATGTTTTGGACTATATTTATGGCAGTCAACAGCTGGTGAGAGTTAATGGGATTCTGTACAATACTGGAATAGTTGGAGCACAATTAATCTTTTATTGTTATGCCAATTAAAAAGATTAAAACATGACAACATACAGAATATGGACGAATATATTGTTGTTCAGAAACTTGATGACATAAGGGACGCTGTTTTATAGTTTGTCAGGTAACTTAAAATGTGCTGGGAAATTTGAATGCTATGCCAAACACATTTTTTTTTGCTTTATCTGAACCACTTGTCCAAAATTAAATTTTTCCAAAAGAGATTTTGGAAAGAAACATCTTAAAGTTAATAATTAAATAAAACAAACGACACCAACTCCTCACATGTCTCTGTGGAGGAGACCTCCATTCACACATGTAGAAACAAGTTATAAAACTGACAGTACAACAGAGTTCACAGTGTGTGTGTGTGTGTGTGTGTGTGTGTGTTTTACAGGTAAGAATTTAATTCACATTTGAAATGCTTCAATAACAACGCTAGGGTCTAAAATGAACTTTTGTCATACTTGCATGTGTGGTAGCAGATGAACTGCAACTGCACATCACAAACACAAAAAGACCCATTATAACAATCTTCCATATATTTTTGTTTTGAGGAATGTTTCATCTAAGAAATCTGCTAGCATACAGAGTTCTGGGGAAAATAACAAAACACCAGCCGCTAGTAATTCTATTCACGTCAAAAGCAGTTTTTAATTTAACTTATTTTTACATTTAGAACAGGGCAAATCTGTATACACAGAACTTGTATAAAATGTAACTTTGCACAAATTCATTTGATTTAGAAATGTTTTTCCTGAGTAAGCTATTAAAACAAGACACTAAGAGATTCATTCTCAAAAGATTTGCACTCCCCATGAGACACAAGCCACTTCTCATAAAAATTTTACATAATACTATACTCTATATGTTAAAACCCTTTTTTGCTATTTCTGGATCAAACTCAATATGCAACCCATGTTAGCTGCTCTTGAAACACTGATATATCATATAAGATATAAATAAGAATAAGAAGATAAGAATTTTAGGTTGTAAAAAGTGTTTCCCTAACGTTTCCAGTAAGTAACTAAAATGTTATTTGGAAGTTCTAGAAACAAACATTCAAAACCTCCCGTTTTTTAGATGTTGTATTAATGTTATTGTTAAACCATTTTCAATTCTGTAATGTTTTAAAACGTTCCACTAACTACCGAAGAATAATATTGAGAGAACTTTTAGGAAACGTTACCTAACTTTCTGAGAACGTTCCCTGTTAACTTGCATTAACTATGCCACTATACAGTATCTTCTATTCACAGTACAATTTGTTTGTGCTTCAGAATGTCAGTTCTGTTTACTAATCCATCATTTCTGTGTGTAAAGCAGGACAAGAGAGACAGAGATGAAAATACTCAAATGTCCCCTCGTGTCAACATGGAGGCAACAGTCAATAAACTGATATTGAAATATACAATGTGAAGGTTTGGAGGTAATTGATTTTTCGCTACAGAGAAGGTGGTTAGTTAACATCTCCTGTGGTCACCTCAGATCCACATTCAGAGTTCTCCAAAGAACACAGGCTCACAAATGTCCCGAGTCAGCCACTGGGCCGAATGCAATCAGGGTATTACACAACAGTGTTTGACTCTGTCTGGAGGTGCTGTCTGCACGCACGAAACAACAGCCGCTTTCACAAGCCAGCGTTCGCCGCTTCCCACAGGCTGTGACATCCTGCTAAAGTTTTAGATTATTGTGCCGGGAGATAAACTCATGCTGAGGTTTCAGTTTTTTTATACACAGAGTCACCGATCACTGTCACAACCTTCACATGTATATTTTTACAGTTAACAGTATCCATGTTGTATTTAAAGGTACAGATTTGTTTACTCATCGTCATGTCATTTAAAAGTGGCTCTTCTGAATAAAAACGTTTCTAGGGGGTAAATATGATGTTGATATCAAAGCAGGACTTTTGTCCTTGTCTGTCTTTTGTCCCTGTTTTTCATAGCAAAAAAATCAACCAATCAGTTAGGAGCTTAAACCACATTGTTTCAAACAAATCATTTCTCTCAGATTTTAAGGGTATATTATGCTCAGATTTAGCCTATAATGAATGTTGTTCCAACACAAGGGTTTTCATCCAGAAAACATGTCTTACAAGGACAAATGACACGCGATAAGAAATCTCTGTGGGTGGCCTACACAGAGCACAGGCATAAATCTCTGTGTCTGTAAAGCCAGTGTTCTCCAGTCAGACACAGTGTGCTTCATTCTCTGTGCTAGAGCCATAAAATGAAATCAGCCAGAAGACAGCAGTTTCCCTTCAGTCACACACAGTCATAAATGCTGTCGTAAAAGACAAGAACCGAAAAACAAACACAGCTGAGCGCAGTTTCCTCAGATAGTCTTGTGTCACTGCCCCCCTAAAGCGACCCTGCCACTGTTTCTCCCTCATTCAAAACATGTAAACGGTCTAAGAAAAACTGTTGTTCACAATGTGTGCCCAGCTAACAGACAATGTTCTCAGAATGTTGACTAACGTTCTCTAAAAGTGCTCTTAAAGTTATCAAAATGTTCTTGCGGTAACGTTAGCAGAATGTTCTTTAATGTTATATAGCATATCAGAAACATTATTCTTAAGTAGTTAAGGAAACGTTTTAAAAACGCTCCAGAATTAAGGTTTGAATACTGTTCCTACAACCAAGCGATAACGTTCATGTGTGACAAGCGACACCAGACGAACAACATGTGTGTGTGTGCGCGTGTGTATGAGCCATACAGTTATGTAAGCGTGTTAAATGTAAGGCCCCGGGGCCTCTCGAGATTTAAGATAGGGTCAATTTGGCTGGCCCCATTATCTGGCCCCTGTTGGCTGATGCTAAAGCTTCACTGTGTGACCCGAACAAACACAAAAACTCTTATTTTTGAGGTTTTAATTTTCCGTCAACTGCCTGTGACATCACTGCTCATGACAGTCGCCAGCAAAGAGCAACTGCCATTCACATGAATGATAATGCTAACAAGCTCTGTAGCATTTTCCAGGTATAATAGATTTTTTTGGCTTTTGCCTCAACAGGGCACTCTTGTATCGCCTGCTGGGTCTTTCAGTCTAACCGATATCGCCGAGAGACTTCCTGCTGACCAGAGGCAGCTCTGCCTAATAGCTCCTAATGTTTGGAAGACTGATTATTGTTCCAAACACACTAGCCAGTCTGAAGCCATGAGGACAAAACATTTCCACCCGGCTAGTCGAGAACAATTCAAACTGCACAACCCACAGCAGACAAATCTGTTAACAGCCCTAAATATCACCTTAGGGCAACTTTTTTTCATTAGCAGGTTTTGGTAATGGGTTCTCCATCAGGTATATAAATGAAATATAAGGTGTTGTGTTGTGTACAGCTCTGAAGTTGAACAGCCTCCATTACAAACCGTGGCTCAAGACAACTAAACAAATGAGCTAATGATGCAGTTTCTACATCTGACTAAAAAACTTTTTTCTGACCTTGGAAACGAGATCCGTCAGATCTGAATTTAAATTCTTTCATTTCATCACATAAACCTAAGATAAGTGATACCAATTATAGTTTAATATTGGAGATGAAACGGCAACATTAGCTATATTTGTCCGTAATTTGAAGACACCTGAAAAGGTCTGCAATAAATCTACAGACTTTGTGCTCATCACTGCAGCCCCATTCTGTCAAACTCTGTTTCTTTAAAATGACAAAGTGAGATGGGCTACACAAACACACGCATACTTATTCTGTCACTATTGCTTTGGCCTCCACAGAGATAAACAACAGCAATTTAGGAAGTTAATGAGGCCTTCATCTTATAAAACTAATAAAAATTAACCAAAAGTGCCCTTGGTAGAAAAAATCACAAATCACACTTCTAAATAAAAACATTATTCCCCCCCACAGAACGAGCTTTCATACTTCATTTCACCTAAAAAAATGAACATTTTCCATCATTTACTCACTCTTATGTCATTCCAAATCTGTATGATTTTTGCTTCTGGGAAACAAATAAAGAAGATATTTTGATGTTTATATCCAAACAACAGTGGCACCCATTGACTTCCATTATATGGACACAAACCTCCGAGACATTTCTCAAAGTATCTTCTTTTGTGTTCTACAGAAGAAAAGTCAGGTTTGGAAATACATGAGAGTGAGGAAATGATTGAAAATTTTCATATTTTGGCAAATTATCCCTTCAAGGACATCCTTTCATTTCCATACACGAGGTCACATTCTGCTCTTCAGAAAGATCAAAACAGTAATTTTGTAGTTAATGACTGTAATGACTAATGACTGTAGTTAATGATTTAACACAGGTGGGTTTTGTACGAAGTATGTGTGAACGTAATAAAAGCTGCAGTGCTATTTGCAAGAGTACAGATGGGGACCAAAGACACGTTCGTCCGCTGATGTCCTCCTTCAGACGTGACCTTCAGGTCCAGCATCAGTTGTGGTCTGGTACGGTGGGGGCTGATGTCTGGAGATGCTTCATGAATAATTCGTGTTGACAGAGAAGGTGGCTTGAGAGAAGAGCACAGCCTCAGCTCAGCATGGCACAGATTACTAGACACTAGTACTGTTCAATACACAGCTATTACAATAATGACTACTGGCTCCCACATCTGCAAAAACAAGCTTGAGACCAATCTGACACAGAGACAGAAGAGGGGCATGCAGTATTTAGTGTATGACACAGGTTCTGTGTCACAACAACGCTTGCCGGATCTGTGTGCTCTGTTATGACTGCTGTACATTAAGATCAGGTGTACAAAGAGGCCCAAATATTCTGAAACGAGGCCTAAATGTACTTCAAAGTCTCCTATTCTGTTTTCAGTAATATCCTACACAACATATAAACCACTCTTTACACACTATGTGGGGCTCTTTAGGACCCTGAGTGCTCAAATCATCGCCATGGGAACTGTTGGCAAGACATATCTGACAGGAATATAAAGGCCTAACTCGATAAGCTTAGCAAAGACCGGCTTCTTACAGTTTCTACACAGATCACCAGCTGCCTTTAACATAATAAATCAGCCATGCTGATTTAAAGGCGAGCTAAGTTGAGGGTGAACAGATTGCATTTCACCCCAAAAAAGACGAGTGGCTGACAGATTCATGTCAGGGATATCAGAGGGGTCAGGTGGGGAGAGAGGGGTGCAAGTAAACGCCTGCTGGCAGAAGTCTCGAGAGCCGAGCGTCTGTCATAACTGTAAGAATTGAGAACTGACACCATTGCTGTACCGGCAGACCACTGCAGAACCCTCTAGAACCCTCTAGAACTTTCTAGAACTAACTGCCACTCAACACCAAAGTGGGAAGGATATTTAAGGAGTGTAACTAAGTTTAAATTGGTAAATTGGTAAATTAAATTAATAATACAAATATATATAAATAATACTCTAGAAGAACTAACAATCAGTCAAAACATGAAAGTTTACAGCAAATTTAAAGGTTGTGTTTTGAAACTTGTCTTTAAATGTTTTTTTTATTTTGGGTGAATGTTGGCATTTTTTGTATTGTTTCAAGCCCCGTTAAACCTAGCTAACAGGGAACATTCTCAAAACATTGGCTAAAGTTCTCTAAACATTCTTTCATAGTTATCAAAACTTTAAAAAAGTACATATTTAAAGTACATTACAAGTTTTTGTTACTTCATGGAAACGTATCGGAAACATTCATACAACCTAAAATAGTTAGCTGGGAACCCTAACTCTTAATTGTGGGGTGAAATATGATTTTTCAGGACCATAGTGTTATGTTCATGCAATATTTTGTGCATTTGCTGCTCACTGTTTAGCACTGAATCAAATTTCAAACAACAGGAACAGATTATTACCTTTCTGCTGTTTACATGCTCCAGGCTGCTGTTGATGTATTGAGTATATGTGGCAACGAGGTGTTGTGAAGGAAATGACATCATACATACAGATAAAGGAAAAGGCTCCCTGAGGGGAAATGATGACATCACAGACAGCGTTTACTCTGTGGTCTGCCTCACTGAAGCAATCAATACCCACTTAATAGGGAACAATCCCATCAATTCTTTAATAAATTGCTACAACACAGTTATTTGTCAGAGTTCCGGTGGATGACTGGAAAGCAGCCTCTAAAGGGCATGTTACATTTACATGAATAGTGAACACTGTTAATGTAAATGTCTGTGATGTCATCATTTCCCATGTTTCATATTAAACTGGGAGGGCGAGTCGTATTTTAACATTGACAGATTATATAGTTAAACTCTTAAGTGCAGTGACATTCAAAAATAATCAAATCAACCGAACACGGATGAAAATGATTGATGAATATGATTAAAATGACGCCCACTCACATGCCATGAACATCAGTCAGATCTGCAGCCTAGAGAAAGCTGTTCTATTCTACACGGAACGAATCCTGAACGAATCACATGACAAGATGTGTCTGTATTGCTGTTACTACTAATATTAACAATAATGTTTATTTGATATAAACTCTTCCTTCATTCTGACACACAGCTAAAACCAGCCTAAGCTGGTTGGCTGGTCTTAGCTGGTTTAAGATGGAAGTAGCTGGTTTAAGATGGGCCTCCCAAGCCTTACAAAGCTAATCAAGCTGGTAAGCTGGCTTTATAGCTGGTAGATGAACTGGTATTCCAGCCTGACCAGCTAAGACCAGCCTGACCCCTCTAAAACCAGTCGGCATAACCAGCTAAAACCAGCCAACCAACTTGGGCTACTTTTAGCTGTTTTTTAGCAGGGTTTACTCAAGGAACTACAACAAACCAGACAAATCAAAGACATCATAACAATAGAGGCTGAGTCCACCGAGATGGTTCGGTATGGGTCGAATGGGTCAACATGGGTGAGTAACAGGGGACCACTGGGAGGAATTAGAGTCAGTGAAACATAAACAAAGACCCAGTGCTGTACTGTAGACATATGACCTCCCACATCAATAAAGTCCATGAGACCGTAGAGGTTCCAATTCAAACCATTCCATTTGTCATTTTTTCATTCTGTAACGTTTTTAAAATGTTCCACTAACAATTTATAGAATAACACTTTTGATATATATATACGTAGTATATATAATGCAAAAAAAAGTTTTACTATCGTTACACCAGGAACATTTTTGATGAACTTTGACAGCACTTTTAGAGAACGTTAGCCAACGTTAGGAGAATTCTTTTCATGCAGCCTCTGGCACAGACGGTGCGGAGAGGCATTAAATTGTTTCTCGGTTAGTGGTTTCTCTGCCTCTCCCTCCAGATGTATGTCAGAGTTTTACATCACTACCCTTATTAATGTCACGCTCTGAACCTGAGGTCATGTGAGGAGGAGACGCACACTGCAGCAGAACTGACTGTTTACACACCAATACAACATCCAAACCACTGCTGAAGGATTTCAGCTCACAGAGCTGCACGTTCTGTATGCTAAACTGCTTTAGTTATGAAATGAATGCACGGCAATTGACTGACGCAGTTATGTAATGAGATCATAAACAGATGCACAATTCATTTGTGAACGTATCTGTTTTGATGTGATTTTATTGCTTGAGGCTTGTCACCCCAATGCTGAACAAGAGTTTATAATGCTTTAAATAGTTTGCATGTGTAAACACACAGTAATATTAGTTTGGTGATTGTATTGTTTATTGTCTGTTAGCAGATGAGCGCAAAGTGTTGTGGCTTCATTTGACTTCGACACAGGTAACGAAAAGTACGTAAAGTGACCTGCAGTACAAGTAACCTGATTACAATTAATTACAGTGAATTTGATTTATGTTCTCGGCTACCTATGAAAATGTCTTGCTCGACTGATAACATTTGACACTTTTCCCCAAAAATCAGCACCCTAATAATGCAAAAAGAAGTCCAGCAGATTCCAGCTGGATCTCAGTTTAATTCAGCATTGATCAGTGGCCACTGGCTCAGCAGACAGGCCCTTAAAGAGAGTGATGGGTGGAGGAGCACCATCACTTTAAACCCAGCCTATAGAGCATCTCAGTCTCATAATTTCTGGGCTGTCAGTTAGAAGCAGCCCGGCCGCTGCAGAAAGCCGGACCGGGCGACGGTAAGATAAACCGGCAACCGGCACCTTTTCAAAACCAATGCTTTCTCATTCCTGCCATACTTCTCACACCCTGACCTCTGACCCCATCGTAAACGACATACTGTGCGTGCTCTACCTCACGTTCCAGTCAACAGCCGTTTAGTATCCGATGTCATGTTCACACTATCTTAAATCACTTTAAACATTGATCTGCCCAACATACCATGACCTCAACATGTGCGACCTCACATCCTATATATAATATACATAACATAACATATACTATATATAACATCCTATATATTATATATATAACATGACATATATTAAATAACACATTCTGCAGATTCCATACGTGCAGCCTGTGATACTTTACGACCATTTACATTAATGGTTTTGCTTCATTTGACTAACATACATAAAAAAAACTTAAAGTAAGCTGCAATTTTATGGTTCAAACAGAGATGAGCGGTAAAAGTTACAACCACAGCCTTTTCCTCTCATACAGACCTGGTAAAGCACAGCATGTAACCAATGATATTGAAGTAAAGGAGAAGAGTGGAGGGCCTCAGGAAAAGACTTTTGCAGAGTCCCAGCCATCTGCTGGGAGAGACACCCACAGAGCATCGTAGTGCAGGTAGCCATGACAACCTTGCAACTTATAACAATCAACTCAGAGATTAATACGAGATGACATTGCGGTATAACAATGTACACAACCTCAACAGAATGCAATGTACAAATGCTGTGGTGTACAACAGAGTACCACAGCGCGTCTGTGATGCACTGGAGGTCAATAAAAGTACACGTGTAACAAGATGATGTATTTGTGCTAGACTAATAGGAGAATTCATTAAGAACAAATGACATCCGCTGATGTTTATTTGCCTGTGCTTTCTGTGTTCTTTTATCACCCTATTCATAAAACGCATTATGCAAATTAGGTAATAGCAGAAACACCGCGTTTAAAATTAGAGCTGAACGTAATTTGCGCACACCAACTCTTAGTCTTTCAGGTGTGTTCTGAGCAGTCATACTTTACTGTGGCCGTAGTCCAGACGCACAAATGAGCTTTTTAAAATGCCATCTGGACATCTTCCCAATTATAATGTTTAATTTGATCATCGTGTGATGAATTACAACTGTCAATCACAAGAAAATGTAGACAAATGTCCTCTTTAAATGCAATTATTAGAACCGCCTGCTTTTCCACGGCAGACAAACACCACCGAGTTTAATGAATACAATTTACAATACCATAATATCATATTTTATAGTATTTTTCAAATAAACACTTTATACTTTATAATAAACACTTTATACTTCATAATATAATATTATCAAATGCGCAGCGCATGTTCACACTGACAACAATGACTTTGAGTTCATTCAACTTTTTTGGGCAGAAATATGATGCGTAAAATTGACTGTTTAGTGAATTTATTCCAGCGTAATAAAGAAAGAGGAGCAAAAGATTTAAATGTGATGAATACATGAAAAACAGAGTAAAATATATAATAAACAGCTCCTGAGATAAAAAAACACTTTGTATTCAAGTCTCTTTCTATGTCTCTCGACCTGATCTTTTCCTCTCTCTCTGTCTCTGTCTGTAGGTGAGATGTCTGTCACCTTGAGGCTTCGGTGTACCGCTGTATTACGACCCATCAGCTGTGTGCTGCCTCATAAACTGACACTGCGCTTTAATGGTGACCTCACTGTTACCTCATATCCTCTGTTCTTATGCCACTGCACATCACAATCTGCAGTGCAAATACTGATGCTGGCTGAATTTGAAATTTGAATTTGAATTTGGTCACCTGTATTGTGATTTTTTTATATCTTCAATCTTGTGAATTTTGGCTGATTTTTCTTCAGAATGTTCTTGGTGTTTATTTACAATTAGAGAAACGACTTAAAACGCCATTATTTATCTACCATATAAAGATTTTGGAAATCAAATACGGTCAAAAGAAGTTCCTAAAGCAACACTGATTTTAACGGCAGGGTAAGCAGTTTTCTCCAGAAACATTTTGTTTGGCTGATTGAAAGTCTCTTCACATCCTGGTCGTAAACACTATGTGGTCTAAATATATTTATATGAATATTTGTTTTTTGTGAGAAGGTCCCGGACCACAAAATGTCCGTCCAATCATTGCATTCGGTCCCTCTTTCTATCTATCTCTCCCTCTGTCTGTCATACACGCAGGCAACAATGATTAGGGGTCCACAAAACACACAGAGAGCAGCACCCACACCTTCAGCCATAAAACTGGCTGGATACACAGTCAGCACTCTCCTCTACATAAAGCCTATTTATCTCACTGCTGTCCAGGATAAACAATGTAGTTACAGTATTAAAGAATCTCATTTATATTTTCCTGTCCAATGAGTAATGTCTGAAAGTACAAATGCACTGTGCTAAAACTCTTGTTAACACGCTGTTGCTATGACGCTTACAGAGCAACAAACACATAAACATACACGTATCACATGTTCTCTGTTTACACACACAAGCATGTACAGATGTTACGAAGAAGACACACGAATGTGTGCGTGATGCGTGCCATCACTTATCTCTCTCTCGCTCTCTCTCTCGCTCTCTCTCTCGCTCTCTCTCTCGCACTCTCTCTCGCTCTCTCTCTCGCTCTCTCTCTCGCTCTCTCTCTCGCTCTCTCTCTCGCTCTCTCTCTCGCTCTCGCTCTCTCTCTCGCCACAGTTTCATTGACCGCAGTGTGCAGCGAGCACATGCACAAAGTCATCAATTTCTCCGCAGACTGGGAAAATAACCCTTCCCGCTCAATCCTGTCCCGCACTCCAGCCTCTGAATAAATCATAAGACCTTCATCTCGGCATAAGTGAACTTCTATTGCCTCACATACATCCACGTCACAGGCCAATGTTCACGCTAAGCTAAAGTCATGTTCACGAGGGTACAATTAAGTCAAGAATGTGCCAGAACGGCAGCCTGTCAGGGAGATTAGCGTAGCATCCTGTCTGCTAATATAGGGCAGGTCATCCGAAGCGCAGGAACTGTTGTACAGGCAGCGTATAAAGCCAGGGGCAAAATAAGAGCCTGCATCAGTGATAAATATAGGAGCAGTATTGGAGCCAAAGAGAGCGAATGTTTGTGCCAGGACAGGATGAGAACATGCACACGGGCTGCAGCAGAGCGACAGGGCGGCTAAAGGGCCATCTGTCCCTGGAGCCGAGCACACACAGATCTGAGGTCCATATGCAGCTCAAACTACACGAACTGCCAATTTTAGGTTGGAAAAATGTTACAAACGTTAGCGTGAATGTTCAAAACGCCCGTTTTTTAGACGTTGCGTTACTTTATACTGTAATTACAGTCATTCAAATTACTGTTTGACTGTAAGAACATGACCTTTAGGGTATAGAATATACAGTTTGTACAGTTTAAAAGTCATTACGTCTATGGACAGTCACATACAATGCCTAGAAACCTAACGTGTGTGTGTGTGTGTGTGTGTGTGTGGTGATCTTCCTATATGTTAATCAGAAGATTCATTGTTGTCAGGTGATGTTCTGTGGTGTGGCCCCTCACTGAAGCTCCCCTCCATAGGGGGTCTCCGGTCAAAAACATCAAAACAGATCAGCTACACCAACACTGTCACTTTAACACTTGTAAAAACAACACTTATGTAATAACATTTTGTGCCAATTCATTATCTTTCTATAGTACAGTATGTGCTAAAATGTGTTAAAGTACAAGAGTTTTGCTAAAAGTGATGCAGACAGTGATAACAGAAGGTGGCACGTGGGAATTAGAAGTTCTTGTTTTAGATTAAAGCCACATGGACTGTGAAATTTGTTTCATTATAAAGCGTATTATATAAAAGGATACGTCAGAGCCCCCACCATGACAAGATGGAGCCACTCTGATGGGCAGATCTAATGCAAAAACAGAATATCACCAACATACATACACTAACAATTTTAAGAAACAAGTAACAAAAACATAAAAAATGTTTTTTGAACATTAAGAAAACAATTGTATTCCTGTAATGTTTTTAAACCATCTCACTAACAACTTTTAATGTTTTAAAAAACATTTTTTGATTCCTCTGAACAGTCCTAGAACCTTCCAAATAACATGATACATGAAAACAGATTCTGAAAACAAAAATGTGTTTTCTCCAATGACAACACTGTCAGTTATTACAACAATATAATTGTCTTGTCTCTGTTCTCCTTATGCTACAGTTTAAGACAGCGGAGAGCGTTTGTGACCGTTTGATACTTATTTCTGGTTTGTTGTCTTGGCTGTCTTAATGTAAATGATTCCTTCCTCCGTGTGTGTGTGTGTATGTGTGTGTGTGTGTGTGTGTGTGTGTGTACACCTGACACCTCGCATCCATCACTCCAGAGTGTGTGAAATGAGCTTCAGGGAACAACAGAGAAGCAGCAGTTGCTATTTTCAGCAGTTGTCATTCTCACAATGTTTTATTTAGATTTTTCCAGGCAAACACAAGGTTGTCTCACAGATAAGATGGTGCGTGGAGATGTAAGAGCACATGCTAATGTACACAAAGCACAAGAACTCACACCTATGGTATAAATATATCCTGAGGAATACGAAACCGAGTTATTATTCAAACGTTTGGGAAATGACATAAACAGCAACCCCTGAGCCCGTGAGTTCTCATCACTCTTCCAAACATCATTACCGCACAATAAAGAGGCAGTCAGAGATCTGCTGCGTTTTCTTCAAATCAGATTTGCTCTAAATTACTGAACTAAAACTGAAGGTATCGACAAGGGCATCATTTCCAGGTTAAATCTGAAATAAACTTCTGAAAAGACGAGCTAAAAGTCAAAGTAGAGGAGCATTAAGCGCCGACGCTAAAATTGTCCTGCAAAAGGATTGTCGACCCCTCGTCATTTCGGTATGATTCTAATGCGCGTTGATAATGTCGATGGGTCTAGTTCTTCATAGGACGACCTCTGTGTTTCCAGCCCCGAGTGAATCCACTGCATTGCCCATTTGACCACAGAGATCAATGTGGTGGTTAAACTCAGAGCTACAACAAGGACGTGCATTAATTCTGTGACACGCAGCATCATCAGCCACTGACAACTGTCAATCAGTGACTGATAATGACACGCCCACAGTCTCAGATGACACGCCCACAATCCATTTACTGACCTGATGGCTAATGAACTAGATATCCACAAACCCTACCATGTACTGTATTCTGTTTTAAGTGGTAATATCTCTGAAACTAGCAGTATTACGTTTAAATAAACTTAAATTCTTCTATATTTTGTACTGACCAGCTGCTTAAAGCTTTTGCTTTAGGACTTCATGTTAGAAATTCAGGCAAAGCATTTACAAAAGTGCTTAATTACGCACGTCTTCAGGAGATACAGGAGCACTGCCAGACACCAACAGTGTACATTTAGGTAATGTTTGCTTTGGCCAGAAAGGTGTCAAACTGTGGACTAATGGACACTCAGGCCTCTCCAATCACTGCTCCTGAAACATCTGTGAGATCCAGCAGGCTCTGTTTGCAGTAAGATGTCTAAGGCTGCCTGTGTAAACAGAAAACATAACGCAATCTCATTGGCTCAACATACTGCAACCCTATTGGTGGAAAGGGCCGCACTTTCTGCTTGATTGGTAAAGTAAATTTTTTATTGTTATTTTTGAAAAGGTAAGTGGGCCAGAGCAATATACATTTAGTGGACCCAGGGTTCCTAGACATAGCCTTAACCTCAACCATACTGAGTCACACATTACATATATAACCTCAAATAAGCCAACTTGCATATATAACCTAGAGCTGGTCACCTTGCGTATATAACCTAGAGCTGGTCACCTTGCGTATATAACCTACAGCTGGTCACCTTGCGTATATAACCTACAGCTGGTCACCTTGCGTATATAACCTACAGCTGGTCACCTTGCGTATATAACCTCTAGTGAAGGTCCATTATTCTTGCTCCACTGATCCATAATGCACTTCTCATGAAGCACTCTATATATACTCTGGCACTCTTAAGCACTGTTAATCTTTCTTACGTACCCAAGTTGTAATTTGGCCACATTTAATTTGTTCACGATCAGACCAATGACTAATCCTCAGCAAATTAACACATTAACGGTCCATCAGGAAAGAGGCTATTACCATGACACACGTATGCACACAAAGTTATAATCACAGCTTTTTGCTTTAATAACCACCTTACTGAACTACTAAATAGTAGAATTACACAGGCTAAGATTACATAGCCCTGTGTTACAAGCTTTCAGTCATTCCTTACACTGTCAATGACAACAAGGCCTCTGGACCCCAACAGCCACTGGGGTTGACCAATTAAGGCTTTTAATGATTGCCTCTTATATTGCAGTATGGCAGAGCAAGCAGGATGACACCCAAGGGAGCGGACAGCATGAGCAGAAGACTGTTGAGCTGCAGAGTGAGAGTTCAACCACCTGATGTCCAAATGGCTTGTTGTCTCAAATGGCTTCGTGTCACATCCGTCATGTCAACACCAACCGGTTTTAATTACTTTCATTTGAGCGCAGCAGATCTGTAATTGACACTACAGGCACTTCCCCCTGCGTGGAGTGTGCTTAAAATGTAGTACTGCATACTTCTGCCGACTGGCTCAGCTTCTACCGGATAACCATGTTTCCTATAAAGGTTAAACAAAAATGTTAAAAATATTATTTTAAATGTTCTAGGAGCGTTCAAAACACCCAGTTTTTTAGGCATTGCATTAACGTTGTTGCCGGGGTGTAAGAACGTTATTCGCACATTTTGTAATTAAAATAAGTAACTAAAATAAGATATCCTAAAAACACTTTACTTGCTTCATTAAAACATAAACCAACGTCTTGGAATGTCTTGACCTCATAACATGGAACATCGGTTTATGCAAATTGAAACATACAGCACCCGTCAATCACCAAACATGAAACTTGACCCACCAATTCATAAGCAACTTGTTTTCTGTTGGCTTGGGTGCAAAAAATTACATCCCATTAAGCGGTGCCATGTTCAGGCCCGGGGGGGAATTTAATGAAACCCAACGCAATCTCCACAGCACCCTGTGAGACTAAACAACCGACTCAGAGCCTTATCGACACAAGGACATAAATCAACAAAGAGCTGTGATGGTGTCAGAACTGAACTGCTGTTCTTTGCTTTGAAACGTCACGTGTCATGTGATCACTGAGACAGAACACCAGTCAGAGCAGTCGGCATGGAGCAGAGCACTGTGCTACAAACAGCAAGTATTACTGTAATTATCCGTTTCCTCTTTCTGTTACTGTACTGTCGAGCAGTAACAGTGAGGTCTGCACTCAGTGTAAGAAGCAGGAGATTGTTTCCAGTAAGTTGCACTCTCTATCACCTGCTTCCCTTGAGATGCATTGTGGACGGATCGAGCACATGTACATGACCTGCTTTTAAGCGAAGACAGGCTGCTGTTGGCTGTCTAAGAACCTGTGTATGTTTTCTGCTAGCGATCATTACCGCATTCTCAGATTTCTCCCTGAGGTTCTGACCTGCTGAGAGTCTCACAACAGAAGCAATTTCACACAACCCTACAGTGACTTGGTATATGAATACACCTGAAAAGACTCAAATAGGGATGAGCAACCCAAGCTAACTGAATTTGCATGACAGTGTATGGACTACGATTTCAATCTGATTAACTTGCTAAAATTTTATAATGTTTCACACATTGTTCTAAACCGAACATGAAACATTACCGCAACAAGCAGTTTGTCCATCCATACTGAAAGCAGAAGCACTGTGTGATATGACAGCCAATCAGAGCAGTGTGGGTGTGTTCTGTTTGCACTCTTCTGTTCATGTTCTGGTTGCTCTCTCACACACTACACAGTGTAAAACTTAAAACACAAACCATAACATTTCGTGATATGATGCGTAGACAGCATTATTTTTACTATGGGGTGTCATACAATACACAATGCTTCTATGGTAAATTTCCACAATCAGTCTGTCTTTTGCCATATTCCATGTTTGGAATAGGATGGGAATGGGATGGGAATGGAATGGGAATTTCTGAATCGTAACAATTCCATTCAGACCCGACATATAATCCCACACCTACACAAAATATGTCCTCTGAATCAAGCCAAAAATCCAACAATACAGATAACCTGATCAGGTTAAATTGATTTGGTTATGAATATGATCAAGACCGGTTATAAAACACCCATTAATACCCGACATACTGTCCTCTACTGTAAAGCATTAAATCTACTGTACAATACAACATTGGTACAACAGTGGGAAATGTCAAGAGGTTGAAAATTCCCAATTTAGAGTGAATAGGGCCTACAAGCACAGCACAGAGAGACTGATTGAGTTTTAATCATCATAAATGCATTGCTGCTTAAATCTCATTACAGTCATCACCAGAAGACTTCTGTCATCATTCAGAACGCTGAAATTCCAGCACAATGGACCATTTAGGGTCACTTACTCTCTCTCTCTCTCTCTCTCTGTGTGTTCTTCTAAGCAATCGTTTTCTCATAATTAAACATCTCTGTAAATGTATCCTTGACATAACATCCCATAACAATATAAGAGCTGCATTATTCCAATGAATTATTTAATCATTTGAAATTATTCAAAACGAAGAGCAACAGAAAGACATCAAAGGTTCGAAAAACCATCCGAATGATGAAAGAGAGAAAGTGAGAGAGAAGAAAAACAGCAATGCTTCTCAATACTCAAACTGAGGCTTCCTTGTTTCCTCGCTCCTCTTCCTCCAGCCCCTGACCCGGAAACATATCCAAGTCAGCCATCTTGAGGGTCATCTCAATTCTCTAACTGCATCTTGAGGAGGCGAGGGAGGAGGAGCGAGGAAGCTGAGGAGGCACGAGTGAGGAAACGGGCGTATCCTACGTGGAAGTGTTTTTGGTTGTTAAAGCAATTAAGAATTGAGAATGTAGATGTGACCTTTTGACATAGGGAAAAAGCTGATTTGCCCAAAAAGAAGGTACATTACATCATCAGTCCCTTGAGAGGAGCCCTCTACATTACTGCTCCACACACATCATCTTAGGTGTTAAGATTTGAAGGTCAACGAATTGAATGAAGACAAATCACCAGACCAGTTTGCGCTTCTCTATGTCTGACAGCGGCATAACTATGACTGCTTGAATAACAACTGCACAATGAATATTCATTCCACTATAACCCAACAAAAACAGTTATGACAACAATTACACCCACTTTAGGCAAACTGCCAAAGCGAGGACAGGCACTTGAAATTTCATTACTCCTCTCCAGCACAAACAAAAGCAAGATTTGCATTATTTTCCTCTTTTTTTTAATCAGGCAGATTTAGAGGCTGCTGTTGTGAAGCGGTGGGGTCTTATGAGGAAATGGGAAACGGGCTAGACCGAGAAACGGCCAGCCAATCAAAACGTGCAAATCATGCTAAATCATGTTTTCACCAGCCAGGTTGTCATTGATGAGGAGGCGGGGGAAGAGCCATAAAGACAGTCCCGCAACATTCCCCATCAATTCAGAGCGCAGGACGGGAATGCAGAGTGACAGATCTCTAATGCAGACGGAGTTTTCCTCTAGGGCTGCGTGCCGAGATTTGTCAGTGCCGAGAAAGCTGCAGACTAGAACATGCGGCCCCCTCCCAAATCACACTGTCCTTAGACAGCCTTACAAAGCACATACATACAAACTGCAGTATAATCATCCATATCCAGGTGTCACAATGTTCAGAGATCAAAAATGAAGATTCTATCATCAGTTTAACTCATTGAAATCATTAAAACTATATCATTTATTATACAAAAGAAAATTAAAGTCTGATTGATCGAAATCTGATTGGACAAACCGTGTTCCAATACTGTAGATATGTACTATACTGTAATAAAACAGCATCAGGATACCGCATTGTGTGCTGTACTGTACACCGCTCCTGTTGCATCACTGGCTGTCACTTTGGTTAATCCCGCTTTGCCATCATTCAGAACTATTTTTACTTCCAAAACTAGACAAAACAACTAGCCATATTGTGTCTGTAAATGTAAATGTAAACGTCTTGTTTGTAGATCTGTTGTACAAAAATCACCCTCAATCATGCTGAACACAGAACATCAGTAAAGCGGTGATTTCTGGTGACACTTGCACAACATTTAGTCTAAAGTCTGCGGAGTGTCAAATTACACAACTGCCCTCAACTTGTGGGTGGTGACATCAAAACAACAAGTTCGGGTCTTTGATGATGATCTGAACATGCTGTTTTACACAATTCAGCTAGTTAACTGACTCTGGGTCCAGCAGATCAGGGATGGGGATGCTGTGGCAGAGGGGTGCTGCTAAGCCAGGAAGATTCGAGCAGGTGTCAGTGCAGGGTACGAGAAAGCTTCGCTAGCTTGTGATTAATGGAGCATCTTTAAATTATGCTCTGGCTGCCTATTGGTTTGGCACTGCATCTGGCCCGGAGTTGAATTTATCTGCAGGAAAATATGAAAGTGGCATATGAGAGTGGCAGCCCTGTTCGGTCAGTCCAAAGCCTGTGGCAATTATCCTCCAGCTAATTAGCCTGTTCTGTAGTCATACACCCTTGAGTATTCAGCACCATCAGTATAAATAACAGCGCAATGTAAGCTATTCACCATTTATTCATGATATTCATCAGCCCCTAAATTACACACATCTGATATTCTAATACAGTCAAAATGTTTCAGAAATTGTAACTTTTTCGCTAAATTTCAACTTTTGCCTCTTTATTTAGAGATAAATTATAAAGAGAGAGGTAATTATGGGATAGATGTTGCGGGCCAGACTCAAACTGACGTCACCCTGGTAAGCACCACATGTCATAAACTGTTGCGCTACTGCTGCACCACTGTACTGACAAAATAAAATTGCTTTTCTAATACTAAAACATACAACTGGCCCCTTGACCGTATTTAAAGTAAATTAATAACCAATTAACAAATTATTTTACATTCACACAGCGTTGTACGGTAACAGACAGTGTAAAGTAAACGAGAATTGTTTTGTTTAAGGTAATAATCTGTTTAATACTATCTCATTCCTACATAGGGAGAGACATTATGAAATGGTTTGTTTTGGTATTTTGTGTACAAGCTCACATTAAAAAACGCTTCCCCTTCTTTGAGGTTTATTATCAGCCAGTACGAGGCGCAAAAGAAACATACTTGGAGGAATGGTGAAATAACGCTAATGGAATCCTGTCAGTTTTAATGATGCAGGGGCCGTCCGCATTGTGTTCCACAACAACTCAAAACAAACAAGATCAAAGTCATGCTGACTAAATGAGTCAAACAATGGAAACAAAAGCGCTCTTGCTGGTTTTCAACAAATCACATCTGTTGTGTTTTCAGATATAAACAAACAAAAAACTACCATCTGATGTAAAGACTGCCTGTCTTTTCATTGATGTGAGCTTTCAGACTTTTGGCCACTTGTTCCTAATTAAATATAATATGCTAAAGCACTCATCTTTTTTAAAGACAGTTTTTATAAACTATCCTTTAATATCAGTGAAGCTATACACCTGTTTACATAACGTGACATTTACCAGTCTATAAAGAGAAAAGTAACTTTTAAAAAAGTAGAAATCAAATAAAAAAAATATCAAATATCTTTGAATTGTGTGGTAAAGCAAGAGAGTAATCTGCTCTCAGTTTGGGTTATTTGTCAGCCTACGCTGCAGTGTATACTTCAGTTAGTGTATTCTACAGTGTATACTTCAGTCGGAACAAAGGACCAGCAATGAAAACACCTCAGCAGACAGCATGCACATCACTGAACCGCGCGGAGGTTTCTTTGGCAACCCTGTAGCCTCTTTGTCTCCATGGCAATGGCTGGCCAGTTTACATCCCGCTAAAGCGCGGCTGTTCCAGAGACGTGCATTAGCTCAGTTTTACGCAATAGGTCAATTGCGCAGTAGCTCCCCAAACAAACGATTAAGCGTCATCATACAGCGCAGAGCATTGCAAATGTATTAAATATTTATTTCAATGCTCTAACGTGCAAGTAATGAACATAAAAGTGCATTTCAATCATGAAGCGGTTGCATTCGTTTCATTGTCATCAAGCTACGTTAAAGCGACAGCTTATTAATTCATCTCTGCCAAACAGACTGGATGGAATCGTGCTGGTTATCGTTCTTTATTAGCTCGCTCGTCATCTGTCAATTCTGGAACTCAGCACATCTGATAATCGCCCATAATAAAAGATTTATTTTTATCTTTTCCTTAACGTTTGTCCAGTTCCCATAACTGTATTATTTTCCCAGGACTGTGGGAGATGAACTCGCGGTCGCTTTAAACCTGTGACGTACGGTGAGCGTTCAAGACTCGCTTCTTACCCTTGGAAGCATCCTTGTCTTCTTTGGGCTTCGCCACTTTTCCGCTCATAGATCCCAGTTTGGATGTATAGATCCCGATTCGGACTAAAACCCCGAAATCCTTCCGTCGCGTATACCCACTCTCGTTTAAGAAATCCTTGGCGAATCCAAAACAAACGCGCCAGGTGATGAGATAAGAGCTCTGCAAGACACAAATCGTAAATAAACAAAAGTGCATGTTTAACACCAGTGGGAATGTGATTGTTCCAGTACCTTCTATCGGCATTTAGCGTAACAGACGACAAACCAGACAAACACATAAACAACAGCGATCGAGTTTACAAAGCGCGTGGCAGTAACAAGTCAGACGTCAGATTTAAACGCAACCGCTTGGGAAGACCTTCGCGTTACTGGTCTTTGTTGTCTAAGCGGGTTATCTCACCTTATCTCTTCCGCGTTGCCGCCTACATTAATGTACATTGATATTGGAAAACGGCCCCAGCGTGAAGCCCGAGCTGGTCGGATAGAAATAACCCTGACGAATGACGCGGGCGAAAGAAAAAGCGCGACTGAAAGGAGAGGGGGTTCCGCCGAGTGTCAGTCGACGTCAGCTGTGACACGCTGCAAACCACCGCAGATCAAACCCGAGGCACCACGTTTTGTACCTGTAGCAGAGATATATATATTCACTACTGCACCACCTGTAGTGCACCTGCAAACGGAGAATCTGAGGTTGATGTAAAGCGCGCCATGACTGCAAACCATTCAACAGGATGTGCGAATTAAAACCCGCCTACATCGCCCTTTAAAGCGTTGCTTTAGAAATGACTTATTGCAGGGTCGTTTTAGATGTGCGTTGAGATATTTTGAAGAGAAACACACGTTGTTCCTAAATTGCATATGCAAAGACGCGTTGCAAATGCGTCGGACTATCCAAGCGTGTCAGATGTTGAATTTATTGCTAAGCACGAGTAAGCTATAATAGGTAGAATAGGTACCTATAATATAACCTCGCTGCAGATTATGACGCTCACTATGTAGGATTTCTGCTGAATTATTAGCCTATGATGAGTCAGCAATTCGGCGTTACAATTTACAAAGAAAAGTTACGATCAGAATCGTATCTTAACAAACGTGTTGTGATGATGTGTCGCGACATGACGAGAAAAAAACTTGTTCGCTGTTTTCAATTTACTTTTGGCTCCTAATCAACAAGTAAGTGTGAAAACGCTTCTTAGGGAATATTATACAGTAGCAGAAAACTGTAGGAGAGATCGCCAATGTCAATAAAATAAAGTACATCTTACCTTTTCAGCTGCTAATGAAACTGTAGCATAAGACCTGTAACGTTCAGCTCTTTGTCCCCTTTTGACACCTATCGAACCGCAAATATTTCACTTTGATAAACTGCTTTTCTTTGATCTTGTCAATAAGGAATTCACAGAAACCAAAGCAGAATCAGCGTTTATCACCTGGCTGATAGATAAAACCTAATCCATACTTCACTGACCAGCCTTCAGTTTGGTCTACCAGCTGCTAACAACCTGGATCGAGAGCGCTGAGAGATGTATAGGATGTTTCTGTGCTGAATCTGTTGGCATTAAAACAGGTAGAGCCTTTCCAACAGGGAATCAGTATTTGCTACTGTAGGTCCATTTAGCTGCAAAAGGTCATGCAGGTCATATTGCTTCTGATCAATAACGAATCAATAAAGAATAAGGTCATCAATTAAATGACTTTTGTACAATGATCTTACAATGGCTATTTGGCAAACTATTGGTTCTTATATATACACTGTGTGTGTGTGTGTGTGCGTGTGTGTATGTATATTTATATATATTAGTTAGTGACTGACAGCTTCTGTCTCCATTCACTTCCACTGTAGAAAAAACACTGGAAAAACAGGGCAGCATCAAACTTTCTCCTCATGTGCCCTAGGGAGGTCACTGAACTGGAACAACAGGAGAGTAAATAGAGATTTTTGGGTCGACTAACCCCTGCTGTAGGCTAAAGTCTGGGTTTGCTTCCTTACCATCAAACTCTCCGAAAACTAACATCACCAACTCTGTCTTTACTTTAGCCAATCAAATCTTTCCCAGCATGTCACATGCTCGAGTCCAAACATGATACCTTGTATGTTTACTTCTTTGAGCCCTTAAATGACTCTGTCTTACACTGTCCATTGTGCCTGTCAATCTATCAATCAATCAACCTTAAAAATTATACAAAATTACACTGGTAAAGATGAAAGACTTTTATTATGTATTTATTTACAGAGTTGATTTCCAGGGATCGTTTGAAATGCTTTTTCTGATGAATGATTGGCAGTAGATATTTCTGTAACTAGTTTTGTGAGGCACATTCTTCAAAATGATACTGTAGAATACAAGGTTAAAGTTTTCATTTGAACAAAAAGAACTATGCTTTTGTTCCTGCTTATTTAATCTCTGTATTTATAGGTTTGATGCTTTAAATAAAACCTGTGAATATGTGATCTCAAATCACCAAACTTGTTTAGCTGGCTGATCAAACAGAAAACTTTTAGGATAAAAGGGAATATGTCTGAGAAGTGCTGGCGTTGAGCAGAGGGTTTTTAGGATCTTGAGGGATTGCTCTTAAAATACTTTTCTGGGACAGAGAGAGAAAATTGTCAGGAATAAAGAACATAAGATTGATTTATAGACTGTTGTTATGCTGAGCTTTTAGTTACACACCTTTTTTGTAAATATTGATGTGATGTCATTTATTTTTGGTTAGGCTCCAGTTTTTGGCTGATATGACATCATACTGAAAGGGTTCATATCTTGGCTTGGTTGTTATGTGACTGACTTTGCAGTGTAGTTAATTGTCTAACATGCACAAAGGTATTTTTTGAACACCAAAGACAGGGTGTCTCCGTTGTCCACAGTCTTTGTTGTCTCGGCACATAGTGTTGCATGGTGCACATATGGTCGCAATGACGGGTCTCAACGGGGTCAGACAACTGTTAGAATTAAGGTCAAAGGTTATTGACCTGACAAAACAATTCTGTCCCCTCCTCAAGCTAAAATTGCCACAATCGTCCCCGCTGGATTTATAGCTGTAGCAGTGACACAGTACAGTAGCTTTAACTGAAAATCTGTCATTCAGTGAGAGCAAGAACTCTTGGTATGACTAATTTATGAACAAAGGAAATACTTCTTACATATTTAGGCAAATTCTGATAGATGAACAAATGGCAGTTGGATATAACTGTTTGGACCACTAGTTAGGGGAAATGCTTATATTTAGCATTTTTCTGTAGTACATTTTCTTAAGTATTTCTTATTCGTTAAAAATAATAACTTTTCTTTGTTGTACCCTTCTGAACATCTGTCACGCCTAAAAGACATCATTTAGTCTATATACTGTATACACACAGTATATACAGAGGGTAGAGAAACAAGACATCACTCTCTCTCTATTGCCTTCCATCTCTGCTTCTGTTGCTGTCTGTCTGCAGAGCCTTGAACAGAGTTCTGTTTACCATTCTGTGGTTAAACATTAAGCCTCACAGCAGCTTCGTGTGAAGTGTTTGGAGCTGTGATTAGTTAAGCTGAAGAGCTTTTCCCTAACAGATCCCCAGAAGACTAGCTGAACACTGAGCTGCAGAAGAAACCAGAGCACAGACGCTGCTTCTATTACACAGTTTGTTGTGGTGATATTTTGTCAGGCACAACGTGAACTTTCCTCTATGATAATGAATAAACAACGCATGGGAGTCTGTCTCGTTTGGGAATTAGGTGAATCCCAGAGGCCTGAGAACATTCTGTTCGACTGAAATTTAAAAGGAAGAGTAAAAATGAACATTCGGTCGTGTCACGCGAAAACCATGTGACTGTTTTCCTGAAGCTCAACTGGCAGAGCATTGTGTTAGCAACACGAGAGGTTGATTCCCAGGAAACACACATACTGATCAAACGCTTAGCTTGGATGCACTGTAAGTCACTTTGGGTAAAAGCGTCTTATAAATGCATAAATGTGAATGTAATGTAAGTGTGACTTTCATTTGTAAAACACTGGAGAACTAAATTGGGAAAGTTAAAGTTAGAATGCTGTTATTGTTGCACTGAGCATGGCACACTTTACCCCAGGGTCCTCCAGGTGGGCTGGACTGGTGTATGTACAGTCGTCTGTTGCAATTGTTTTTTGAAAAAACGTTTGTTCAGTATACAAGTACGCAATAATCAAAAAATTTTATTTTTTGGTAATTTTTACCAACACCTATCTCCAGATCATAACTATAACCATTTCATAACCATCCACTGTAACTGCACCAAATCTAACCCAAAGCTTAACCCAATCCTTACCCTTCTGACAATCAAATGTGTGTCTCTCTTAACTGAGTTCATGTACAATCTGAATATACAGTATGCCGACCTTACATCAGTCCACAAAATAATTTCTCATCTGTCAATAATGTTTTCACCTCCACAACATGACACATCTACCCTTACTGTCAGATTTAGACTGAGGACAAAGAATAACTCCGCTGCACCTGCTCTCCACACCTCAGGTAAAGACCATCCAATCAGATGAAAGCAGAGAGAGTGAGCGAGAGAGAGAGAGAGAGAGAGAGAGAGAGAAAGAACTGCATTTACCGTTTCTGAGCGTTTATAAAGTGGGTACATCTTTTCAACCTCGTACCAAGCAGATTGTTTAAATGTCAGCTGCTTAGATTAGGCCAGGCTGGAGTGGCACAGAGGGGCTGTGGGTGTGAAACATTACTCACAGAACGACTGTGTTAATTAACAGATTAGATGCATGATCTTCAGGCATGGTCCAGATTCACTCAACATACTGACACACACACACACACACACACACACATTAGAACATAAGCTTTGACGTGATTACATCTAATATAGAACAGACACTTAATAATTACACTAATACAGAACAAAAACAAGTGCTACCGAACATTTAGAAGGACATTATTAACCATTATTATGACATTATTAAAAGATTTAATTTAATGAGCAGGATTCTCTGGTATGACTGAAGAAGAAACTGATGTTAGTTCTCACACTGTTCTTCAGATGTAAAACTTCTAACCTTCTACCTGCTAAAATATATTAGGTTGTAAGAATGTTTCGAATAACATTTCCATCAAGTAACAAAAACCCTACAGGGCAAAGTTCCTTGTAAAAAATGCCATGTAATTTACATAAATAATAGCTTTGGTTCATTTGACTAGTGTGATTAAAAACACACCCACATATTTCCACATTCCAGCAGCTCTCCACACACACACACAAACACACACACACACACACACACACACATACACAGCTCATGGAGTGGCGGGTGTCCGTTCTCAGCCTCAGAGATTTACACAGTGAGTCACTCTTAATCCCTCTGACTGAAGAAACACAGGCACAGGTTCTGCTGTATGCGTGATGTGGAGGTTCTCTCAGACAGGCTGCTATTCTCGGCTCTCTGTATTTGTCTATGAGAAAGTTTATTTTTCTTTTGTTTTGTCCAAAAATGTACAAAGCAAAGTGAAGTGATTACAACCTTTCTCAGTCTCCTCTGCGCTGTTTCCTGTTCACGTGATCCGCGATGTTTCTCTGTTCTCACTCTTGGCTGTGATCTTCAGTTACATGTGTGCGGTCTGACCTCCTGTCTCACTGTTTCTGGAGAATATTCACTAAAGACAGGAAGTCATGAGAAACTCCATCACAGGCATCCACAATAACATTTTTAACGTTTTTGTTTGTTAATGGGTTATGGTAGTTAGGGAAACTTTCTTATACCCTAAAACTGCTAGCTGGGACTACCATGGTAACATAATTTTTTCGTGTATTAAAAAAGTTGGCATACTAGTGTACTGACAGCGTTTTAAAAATGGCTGTGAAATACAAGGCTAAACAGAGGTCAAGCTTGTCTAAGGATCAGGTGCTGTAATTTTAAACGGTTTGAGTGATGAAGTCATTTTTACTGAGACTCTTGGCTGCAGTATCATTTTGTTGATTGCGGCATAAGTTGTTGTCATCCAAACCTCATCTCCGCAATGAAAACTCACATCACAGATCGACTGCTACTCATACAGCAGGATTGATGGCCAGTATTAATTACTTGCGAATAAATAATTCAGCTCTATAATGGGTAGATGAAAAAAGCCTGCGGTCAATAAGAATGTGCCATCTGAGAAAATAACAGTTTATCCCAATGCAGGTCCGATCTATGGAGAGATATAGCCTGCAGATATCACAAGAGGGACGTATTGCATATTCTATAGCATAAACTAGTGTAATCGTGTATATTATAAAGGAGAAGAAAACCAGTAAACCTGTTACGTTATTGAGCTAGTCGTCGGAGCACGTACGCCATCTTGTGGCGATTAGATTTTTAAGTCTTCATTTACCCGGTGACGTCAAAAAACATACCGCGTTGCCCCGTCTCCCTTTTGACGTCACAACGTGAAAGCAACAAGACTTGAGAATACTTTAATTTAAATTAATTTGAAACGTTTGGTCATTTAATTACAGGAGCTTGACACTTTTTGAGGAAAAGAGACCGAGTATATATGGACATGGTTGTAATATTTTGTCATTGATAATTACGAAGTACAATTCTATAGAATTCTATTTTTGTTATGTTCCACACTTAAAGCGACTTCTTCAAGCGACTTCTTCGATCTTCACAAGCACTCTCTGCCATCATGCTACATGATTAAACATGGATCTTGTTTTCGGCCGATATCTCAATCTCTCATTCTGACTGGAAGAACCAAAATGCAACTTTTAGCTTTGAACTGCCAGTGCCTTCAAAGGACAAATGGGGGATTTGTGAGGAGATAACCAACACCAGAAACTCACTCAAGACTTCAACGGCATGTTTATAAAAGACTCATGCCCCAGTTCTGAAAATCACTGGAGGCATCAGACACACAAGCACTGGAGGCATCAGACACACAAGCACTGGAGGCATCAGATCAAATCTTGCCTGTGAAAGGACTGATCTTTATATCATTTGGGTCGAGTTTCTGGAATATACCAACATAAATGCTTTTTATGATATGGGGGACAACATTTTACAAAAATGATTCTCATTTAAAGGGATTTTGAATTAGTTGATCGAAACCACCATACAAAACCGTTACAGCCGTAACTGTAAAAAAAATATTTGCGCATTTGGCCGATGCTTTTATCCAAAGCGATTTACAATTATTTAACATATATTTAACAGCACACTATTCTCTAAGAACTGAACCCACAACCTTTTGTGCTGCTCTACTAACGGAGCTATAATTAAAAAAAAAACAATCAAACATTTTTGAAAAGATTAAACATCTGACACAAGCTTGGTTCAAAACAGCGTTTATTAAAGAAGTTTGGAACAGACTGGTCTTAAGAGGTACATTCAGATCAGCTGGTGCCTGAGGGACGCAGCGGAGGCAGCAGGGCTGACCGTGATACTGCCCGATTGTTTTTCACAGCCACACACCGCAGCCCTGCCTGATCCCCCACAATCAGGCAGCCTTTCCCCGCTTTTTTTGGACATTTTCTTTTTTTCTTACAAAAGTGGCTCAAAAAGTTCAAAATACAATCTTTTTTTTCATATTTAGGCAACATGAGAATCCAAGAATTACAATATAAGCTTTGAAAATAGCATCTCTGAAGTCATTTAAAGGTCTAACAGACACCACGTTCCCTTGGACAATTCACACAACCATTTTGGGCAATAAGCAAAAAAAGCAATGAATTTATCATTCATATTAAAGGGACAACAGACATCTTCATTCGTACAGTATATGTGAGGCCTAATATTAGTGGAAGATCTATCTGACTGATCTCAGAACAGAAAAAAGAGAGCCCAGAGCTGCCGGTCTTTAGGGTCTTCGCAGGCTAACAGGATATAGAAACCCAATCTGTTTGCCAGTGGATTGCACAGGCACAAATCAACTGGCACAAGCTGACAATGTTTAACAATTTAAGAAAAGAAATATCTTTGACAAAAATATAAATTCTGTGCATATAATTACAAGATACAATAAATATGTCAAATAGAATCACATACTCAAGAACAAAATCATTCCATTCGAATGTAAAACGTGATTGAAACCATGGCAACGTAGCAATGGAATGTATGTAAAAGTGAAGCGATGTGAAGTGTGCGCGTGTGTGAGTGTGAACGCGTGTTCCGTATCTGATCTCACTTCTAACACTGAGCGCCGGCCTGCTGTACAAAGCTCACCGGTCAATGTAAATGCCAACAAAACGGTCCACTGTTTCTCAACAGTAAACAGAAACTTAACTCAGACTCTACAAAGATAAACTTGTATGGAAAACGTACAAGGCATAAACTTGTATGCCCGCGTTCTGCTTTCATTTTTTGGCTTTAAGCAACAATATCCATACTTTCTTTAATACACATCTTAAATTTGTAATCCAACTGTAAACTGATCCCTGTTTCAACAGAGTAACATAAATGACAGTACTTTATATATAAAAATTATTTTCAAGAAAATCTGTCGATGAGCACGCCGAGATGCTCCATGTGCTTCTACGCACAACACGCTGTTGAAAGGCAGCTTTTATACCCTGCGGTCAGTGCAGCATCTTAGAGCTCACATTTAGGGATCTCAGCTACAAGTCACAAAACTCTAGACTACGGATTTAGGAGTAGCGATCACACCTGGGAGCTGACCACAAAAGAAGCGACTGGATAGAAACCGGAGAGCATGTTGAACAAAGTGGAATTCTGGGAATTTTTGCCCATGCCGATAAGGAAGAGCAAGGCAGAGCATAAACGCCGGTACATCCCATCCATCATAACAAAATGGCATCAGGGTCGGAAACGTATCTCTTGTGGAATCATGCTGAGATAAGAACTTGAGAGGGATTGAGAAAGCAGAACACAGGAGGTGATAAGAAGGTCAGAGTTGCTCATAAACGGCTGGATCGCAGCCTGGTCCAAAGGAGTTCAATTTGGTTCCATTTTCATGTTTGATTTGAGCAGCGGCCCCTGCAGATGTTTGGGTTCCATCAGCAGTCTGGACCCACGGCTGATGGCCATGAGTAGCGCTCCTTCAGATGTTTGTAGGACAGGGGTATTACAGCAGCCATCTGTGATGGACCACAAAACACATCCATACTCAAAACTCTACAGCACACGTTCCAGAACATAAACATTAGTTCAACAGATGTTACACTCTTAAAAATAAAGGTGTCAAAAAGAGGATCTCACAGCGATGCCATAGAGGAACCATTTGTGGTTCCTTATAAAAAAGCTTTATGTGAAAGGTTCTTAAAAGGTTCTCCATTTTAAAACCTTTATTTTTAAGAGTACAGCAGATTGATTAAAGTTTGAATATGTACAGTAAAATGGTTTAGCGTATCTTTTATTCGATTTATTAACGTGTGCAACACCACCAAGCCTGAATCAAATCAGAATCACAGAAGGATCTGCTTGTCAGGGGTTATTGGCTCGTTATTAGTCCATATACAAAACACTCATGTGTATCCGGGTAAAGCAATGCCCTGGGCTCAAAACAAGCTTTAGCTCTACTCACATCACCTGTGGCATCCAGCTGAGCGCCACATACAACAGTCCAATCAGATTCCAGACACACCGTGTATGATGTCAAAGCTTAGCTTGTATTGAACCCACAACATTCCTTAAAAATCAGGTCAAGCACTTTACCTGACTGTGTGAGATGTGGAATCCTCTGACAGCTGAGAAGAACAGGAGAAGCAGGTTTAATGTGCTGGCGAGATCTTCTCACCTCACATGTTAAAGCTTGAAGCGCAGGCAAACGTGCAACGTGAACGTAACAGCATGCGGAAGGCAAAGCTTTAGTTGCGCAGAGGAACAATCAATGCGACCAAAATAAACGCGGTTGATAACAAGGTTAGGAAGCCACTGAAGAGGCTGAATGAGTATTTACAGTCACAAAAAGCAAAATTCACAAAGAAAATCCAAATTATAACCACAATAACAACCACAGCACACTTAACACCCACCATAACAAAACACTGTGGTTTCATTTCAATACAACACACAAAACAACCACAATCATGCTGTCAATCAAACACACAATGAGATTAACCTGAATATGACAGAAGACTGGTTTAGTCAGTTCATAAAGACCCATTCACCGGTTAGCTCAGGAGCACATGCAATGCATTATGGGGGCTGAGTTTCCTTTGGAAGGCTGAAAGGATCTGAGGATTTGATTTTCATTCAGTATTTCTATGCAGTTTGTTCTTTTTACACAAAACTTGACCTATTTGGTTATATAAAGTTAAATTCCTAAGGTAAAAATTCCATTCAAACAATTAATAGATTTTTAACCTATAAATCTTAAAGCAGGTCTACTACAAGCATGGTTAATAAACGCAAATTGTGCTTAAGAAGGTCGGTCTAATTGAAATACAGTAGTTGTTTTTTTATGAAGAATTACATTAAAAGGCACAAAAACTCATTTTGGTAAATTATACACACACTGGACAGTGTTGAACCTTTGCTAAATTTTTTAACATTTTTTTTTTGCTTTGAACCAAAAGATTGATTCGCATCACTGCACTGGTGTATTGGTATTTCCTTTGATTTCTTCTTTTAGATTTCCTATTAAAACATGACAAAACATCTTCTCAGCCAACTAACATGAGTTGATCCTGAGTTTGGGAGAATATCCACAGCAGAATAAAGAGGAAATAAAAAGCGTCTATATCCCTCAGAAAAATTTGACTAAACCCAAAAGGGTCGAATGCACCAAGAAGAAATATTTAAGAAAAATCTCCTGCATGTGACTAGGATAAGACAGTCAGTGGGGGCTCTGATTGGAGAGTCTGGGGTCTGGTACCTGTTCATATGGCAGTACTGGACTCGTCTGAAAAGGTTCCCTTGAGCAGGGGTCTGACTGAAGAACTTGATTGACCCGGCTTCTTCTGAAAGGCGGGGGGTGAAAGACACTTATGACACGATGGATCAGACACACACACACACACACACACACACACACACACAGTCGTACATCTCAGTTTAAATCAAAGACCAAACACTTGAGTAAAGTGTGAAGGAAATTCACAGCCAATCGTTCTTAGATAAATTAGTCTTTAAGCATGATCGGCTGATCTCGAATCACTAACGACCGTAAAAAATGTACGATGTTTGTTTGGTTTTCTTAAAGACATCCATACACCTTCAATTATAAGGGTCTGAGATTTCATAACTGAGAAAAAAAATATGCATTTACAATTTCTATATAAACCCACAAAGACAAATATTCCTAAACACACACACAAATATTCCTAAACACACACACAAATGCACAAATTCGAACACTCAATCAACCAGCGCTAATGCACCCAGAAAAGGTCACAGTGGTTTTTGTGGGAAGCAGTGAAGACTTGGCCGAGCATGCATGCAGGAAACGCATGTGTTTACATGCTGCATTCTCCTGGCTGGGCATGCAGACAGCAGGCAGCTGGAACAGGCAGCTGAGGAAATTCCCATCAAACAGAGAGAACCACCCACCACCACAACTTACGGCCCCGCTCATAGAAATCTCTTACACAATATCTCTGAACAAACACTCACTCAAAAGACACCACCATGAAACACACTCGGACAATTCTAAACCCAGAACCCTAACATACATTTCTGTATCAGAACAAAACCTGACGTTTAATACCAGCAGACAGCTAGCTGATAACACCACCTCACAGCGAGACAAACAGAGACAGGGATGCAAAAAGGAGAAAAAGGAGCAGGCAGAGAGACCTCAGTCGCTCCAGGACAAGCTGTGCGTGCTAGCGGTCTGTGACAGCATGAAGATAGTGGATGTCCCAGAGGAAGCAAGCCGTCGTTTCATCTACGGCACACAAGAAGAAAGAGACCGAAGATCAGAAGAGATGGAAAATCAGCAGAGGATTATGGGTAAGGAAAGGCGGATATACGGGTAAAGGGGAGGAGTCAGAGAATGGTCATAAAGTAAATATCCAGAGAAAATGTTCCATTATTTTGAATCAATATTAAATCTGGAAATACGGTAAACCGGTTTCATGTACTGTACATGAAAAATGTAATTTAGATATAACAGGTTATGGTATAATAACATCGAGTAATTAAGATGCGACTATGCATTACATGTCGACCCCCTTCGGTTGCAGTAATTGACATGCTGCGTGTTCTTGGAAGGAACGGGCACCTACCTGCGAGGAGGCAGATTAACACCGTATGTTCATCTCTGACTTAATGAACACAGGGGCTGAAGGTCTGCTTAGTTAATGTCACTTATAATAGATACTGCCTAGTGCGGGCCACTTTATCTCAATTCATTGATTGAAGGGGTCTAATTATTGTTTATGCATTGTAGCTGTGGTAAGTTAACTGGACAAGTGTGCTAGCTGATGTCACCAGGCTGCAGTTTGCACGCTCGATAATGGAATAGGAGGTTATTGAAACTACAGCAACACATGGGACAAATAGCTACAGAGGAAAGGACATAGAGTGATCATAACAATTAGACTGATTGACTTCCTGTCCGTTTGACCAATCACAACACAATCCAAACCACTGTTAGGAAAGAAAGTCAATTCGTGAGAGTCAAGGGGCAGCAGTAAGACAAGGAGCCATTATGGATATGATTAAAAAACGGGGTGGAATCTTCTGGGTGGAACTGTTTAGGAGAAAACCGTATGGTATTGTAGAACTCATCAATTGAGAGACACAGGAAAACAAAGCAAGGAATCAGGGAGGAGTAGGAGTGTACCTGTCGTGAATGGGGGACTCTGGGATTGCGGAGGACCACCAAAAGAACGACCGGCAGCAGACTGAGGAGGATAAGGATGATGATCACCAGCCAGACAGACAGTGAGCTCAGCATGTTGGCGAACACAAAATGCAACCGCTGCTGCTTCAGAAACGGCCTGGCAAACACAGAAAGAGATGCCTTTAAATTCCTTACGGAAAATTCCAGATCATTCGATTTCAGAATTCCATGCGTTCTCACCATATGATGCCACCCCAGAAGAAACTGAAGACAACGTAGAACGCCAACGAGCCCCAGATCACGAAATGATTGATCCACGTCCAGTGACGCGTGTCCAGAGCCAGCTGAGAGACGGACAGCGGTCAGTCCCTGACAACTGACACAACTTCTACAATAACTTCAGAAGATTAGACAGGTAGAGCATTACCAACCTTCAAAGTGACGGTAAAAACAAGGACTGTGAATACAGTTGTTCCGTACGACCAATTTCCAAAGACCTGCGAACAAATAAAAATGACTTATGTACATCCCAGTGTTTCATTCAGAGTCTAACAAAATGCACTTCCTGTTCTGACCTGCCCGTTATCCTTAAGGGCCGGATTGCTGAACAGGAGACGGACACCGAAAAAGAACAGAAGACCCTGAAAAATTCCCAATACTGTCCAGTTGAGGAAGGGACGCCAGCGTAGACTGGCATTCTTTGCTATTTTTCTATTGGATAAACACGAAACAACACGTAAGCAACAGCGCATTACATTTACATTTACATTTACATTTAGGCATTTGGCAGACGCTTTTATCCAAAGCGACTTACATTGCATTATACTACACATTGATCATATACATTGAGTATGTGCAATCCCTGGGATCGAACCCATGACCTTGGCGTTGTTAACGCCATGCTCTAACCACTGAGCTACAGGAAAGCATTACAAATTAAGGAAACAGTTGTAGTTCAATCTGGCACCTGTAGAGGGTGGCGTTGTCCAGCAAAATCTCGATGGCTATGTGCTGTTCCAGCAGACTGAAGGCCAGAATAGGCATGGAGGTGAAGCAGATGTTGTACATCGTCAGATAGGCAGCGTCATACAGGGGCTGGGGAAAAGGGGGCGGGGCAAGAGGCGGGATGATGCACGGGGAGGTTATCACCACGTTGAAGAGATCACACACAGGTCAACATATACTGTACATGCACACATAATATATGTGATATTATATATATACGTACATACACATATATATATATATATATATATATATATATGTTGTATCCTAACTGTATGCTATATATATATATATTAGGATACAACAGGTGAGTAGAAGGTTTTAACATTCTGTAAAAGTTATTTTGAAGTTAACAAAACATTTTTGAAGTAACGTTAGTACAATGTTTTTTAATGTTATACATCAAAAACCTTATTCTTAAGTAGGGTACCGGAACATTGTGAAAACGTTACAGAATTCAAAAATGTTTAAATAACGTTCTTATAACAAAGCAATAAGGTTTAGACATCATCTAAAAAGCTGGAGGTTTTGAGCGTTCCTAGACGTTTCAAAATAACATGTTGTTATAATAACAATGTTATTATAATAACAATGTTATTATAAATGTTATTGTTAAAGGGAAACAAGCTAAAATTGTAAGCTGGGAATAACTTGACAATTGGAATACATATATCAATATAAATCAATATCAGTTCAATGAAAGTCAAAGAGAGATAAATTCAGAGGAGAGATCTGAAGGAATAAACAGAGGTAGGGGTCAGGGGCCTGCTGAGTTGCGGTTTTCAATCAGGTCCTTTTGTACCTACCTGCTGAGAGTATCCACAGAAAAACTGGTACAGGAACTGAGGTAAGATGAAGCAAAGATTCTACATGTGAAGATACGAGAAGAAAAGATCTGGAGCTTCTCAAAACATCTCGAAAAAATGCATTTCTGTTTACACGTGACATCAAATCAGGCTCAATTCCAGACTTACCTTATAAAAGAAGTACTGTACAAGATGGGCAATCCGTACATAGTAGAGATGCCCGTGAGCCAGCAGAAGCTTCTTTAAGTGCTTGAGTTTAGGAATGGCATAGTCGCTGTTCCTCACAGCCTGACGACCCTCCTTCCCCTTAATTCCTGACCACACCACAGACACAACACAGTCACACACCTCAGAAACACACAGCACAGTCACACATCTCAGAAACACACAGCACAGTCACACATTTCAGAAACACACAGCACAGTCACACATCTCAGAAACACACAGCACAGTCACACATCTCAGAAACACACAGCACAGTCACACATCTCAGAAACACACAGCACAGTCACACATCTCAGAAACATACAGCACAGTCACACATCTCAGAAACACACAGCACAGTCACACATCTCAGAAACACACAACACAGTCACATCTTAGAAACACAGTCACACATCTCAGAAACACACAACACAGTCACACATCTCAGAAACACACAGCACAGTCACACATCTCAGAAACACACAGCACAGTCACACATCTCAGAAACACACAGCACAGTCACTTTAATGTTCTGCACACAGACATATGATGATGTCTCACCAATGCCCACGTGCGCCTCAAGGATCATGCTAACGTCATTGGCCCCATCGCCAATGGAGAGGGTGATGGGGGAACCTTTGGAGCTCTTCACCATCTTCACTATCTAATGTGGACAGAAGAGACTTTTAACTGGACTAGCATCTGCAGAACTGGAAGGCATGATGTAATCAAATGTTCTAGACAAGCCCCGCCCCCTCATGTGTTGGTTTATTAAAAAGTTTGGATCATTTTACAGCGCTTTTTCTGGCCAATACAATAAAACTCAATTTCACATATTTTCCCGTTTTAATTATTTCTGAAATTATTCCTTCGGCCTCAAAAACCATCTCCAAAATGTGACCATTTGCATTGACGCATTGGACAGGTGTTTTTATCCAATGCGACTTACAGTGCATTCAGTATGCGTGTTGCCTGGGAATTGAACCAACAACCTTTCGCGCTGCTAACACAATGCTCTGCCAGTTGAGCTACAGGAATACTATATTACAGCAGGTGTTTGGAAACATTAATATAGTTCACATAAAGAACCGGCCGCAGAACCGAAGCGCAGCACCGTGCGTGTGTTCTGCACCTGAGCTTTCTGCAGTGGAGCCATGCGGCAACAGAGCACAGCAGTGCAGTTCTGACAGATCTGCAGAAAGAGGCTCCTGTAGAGACTGCCGTCTGCATCACGAGGGGGATTCATCACTATCGCCAGCGAGGCCCCATCGATGATGAATCCGTACTCTTGATTCGCAGTCGACGAGCTCCTGTGGTCATCAAGTTCAGATTCAGATTCAGATGCACAATCCCAGCTAACAATTTTAGATTGTGGGAACATTTCCCTAACGTTTCCATTAAGTAACAAAACTTTAAATGTTATTTTGAACGTTGTAGTAATGTTTTTGTTTGGTTATATGAATGTTAGCAAATGTTTTAAAATTCTGTAACATTTTTATTCATGTAAATCCAGCGACAGGTCTAGGGCGTCTCACCTGGTGACCCCTGCTTTGACAGGTGCGACGTCCTGCACTGCTCTCTTGTGATAGTCCCGCAGCAACTGAATAAGTCTGTCCTCACGCTTTGACTTCTCGTCCTCCAGCGTCCGTAGGGTCAACTCCAGCAGCTCCGTACCCCGCTGGAACAGGCGACAAGCGTAGCACGTGGACTTGGCTGTCTCCATTTTGTCCCCGGTGAGCACCCAGACCTTCATCCCTGCACCCTGCAGGGCCTCCATGGTCTCGGCTGCCTCCTCCTGCAGTCTGGGAGACAAAGGTGGTATGATATTCAAATCTTTGCTTCTAGAAAACGACAACAATTGACTTTCTAAGAACCTTCTAAGGTCCTAAACAGAAGTTTGGGTCACCAACCGGTCTTCCACAGCAGTCGCTCCAATCAGACTCATGTCCGTCTCCACTTGGTTATACACGGCCATGAGTTTCTCCTCTCTCTCCTGAAGAGCCAGTCTAGCAGCCTTTAGGCGGGAATCTGCCGCGGCATATTCCTCAGCACTCAGCTGTTTATAAGCCACACACAGTGTACGGTAACCCTCCTGTTGAGCCAACACACACACACACACACACACACACACACACACAGAATGTCACTTTACAAGGATGTAATGAAAAGAGTGTGTTTATTCCACCATTAAAGTCATGACATCATTAGAAACAAAAGATTTGGCGAGACTTGAAGGACGGTTTTAGTACCGTTGCATTTCGCTCAACGTGCAGACAAATCCTGTCCACCTCCTCCGGTCTGACTCTCGGGAAGATTGAGGAATCCGCTCCTTTACAGAAAAGCAGCTTGTCCCCTATATAAACAGCACAAGACCAAGATGTTAGTGTTTGTTAACTCGTTGCTAGATGATTGTTTATTGCCCCAAATGATAGAGCCCAACCAAAGCACTTTAAAGGAAGTCTCCTCACTCCACGACCATCTTTACAAAATCTCAGGGCAGTTATTTCAGTCATACAAGACCAAGTCCTGTATACATCAATGAGGGAAGACAGAGATCTCTTAAACTGCTAATTACGGTCACAATAAAATGCTGCTATTAACCAGCTATTAAATCTGACATCAACTATTGATACCATTAATTGTCATCAACTACCACTAATTCTGTTTCTTAAACTTGTTTGAGTTTTTCCGGATCACTTCAGGTACTGCATATACAAAACAGCTGTCAAATTCCTCGCAGGACTCCATACACAGCCCCTCCCCCAGAGATTGTTATTGTTTAGCGATTGATGATTGGCTCTTTCCACTAGTAGGCGGTACTTCTCTACAGCAGCCATATTAAGCGTTGCACTTTCCACAATTTATAGTAACAGAACTGCGGCATCTTCTTAATTCTATAATTTTTTGCAACCCAATTCTATAAGAGCGTTACTTCAATCTATAGTTTGGGTCAAAATTTTCACCTTTTTTATTGTTTGCCAAACAAAAATTAAATAATTAAATAATTAAATAGCTAAAAATAATAGCCTACTAATATAACAGGTAATAATAGGTTAGCCTAACCTAACCTAACTAATAGTAATAGTAATAGTCTCCAGTAATAATAGTAATAGTAATAATATGAAATAATCTCCAGCTCACCTGATTTGGTTTGCACAATGACGCTCATTCTCCGACGAACAGGATCAAAGTTTAGAACATGAAGCAACTCGTACCTGAAAGGTTAGACAAGCATTATTTTAACATTTCCTTGCAACAATCACAACGTCCAGTATTCCATATTCTCTCATTTCAAGCATCATTACTTACTCCTCCACGTCATTCTGTCTGTTCCTTATCTTCATGCTCTTATTCTCCAAACCAAGAAATGTGAAGCCATATCTGAACAGGAGAAAGGTTACACTGATGAGCTCCTGTGTGTCCATCATTATCAGATTCGGGAGGGAACACAGATCGTGTGTTACCTCATGGCTCCTTTGACCAGTGCGACTTCATCGGGAGAGGAAGCGATGAAGCCTCTCTGCTCCTCCTCCTGATCAGGCATCATCCCGCCGATGCCATCCACCTGGTCCATAAGAGCAGGTGGATGGCATTGCCCCGCCCCCTTCACTCCTTCAGACTCATGCCCCGCCTCCTTCACCTGCACTGTGTGGCACAGGCACAGAGCCCGCAGGAATAACTCCTCCTTCTCCTGAGAGACACAGACAAACAGACATTAGGAAGAACAACAGCAGACAGTGCAGCTGCCAAACACACAAAATATCAAATTTGATATTTTCAAAAAGTCACAAGAAGGAACTAATTTAACTAATTTAATATCGCAATTTTGGACAGACTAGCACTAGCTCTGCGAGCGGAAGATCCCACCCTCCCTTCAGAGTGCCTTCCAAAGCCACGCCTCCTCCAAAACACACAAACATGTAGCTAGCCATTGTGGCAACTCTAGTAGACACATATCAAGTGTGTCTCAACTACACAAACGTAACTATATAAATACAAAACCATCCGTTTTTTCTCTAGTGTAACTCACCAGCCCAGCTTTCTGCTGTAGTTTATTCACAGGCCCATCTGTCTCAGTAAAGCCGTCCACCTCACTCCGGGTCTCTCCGTTTCTGTACTGAAATCCGTCTATACAGCACTCGATAAACTCCATGTTATTCTGGGTCAGTGTGCCTGTTTTGTCTGTGAATACATATTCCACCTGCAGAGCAGAGACAGTGAGATCTTTACCCAGTACAATACCAGGTCATTAAGCACTCCAACCCTAATCGAACAGGGTCCGACAATAAGAACAGACAATTAATTAGTGACAAATTCAGTCTGCTTACATAAATCAGTTTAATGAAGCATGGCTTGTAATTAAGAGTAATGAACTACACGAACTACACAGCCTTCCCAGCGGGATCTATGATATCATAGCCAATATAAGCTCAAGCTGTGAAATTTGTGCCATCTGATAAGATTCAAATGGCCTTTTTTTGGCTTCCCTCACGTTTTGCCTTGATGGTCATAAAAAGGGGCAAAAAAAGAGGTTGGCTTCCATTCCACACTGGTGGATGTAATCAAATCTGAATCTAATATAGCTAATATAATGTACAGATTCCCTCAAATTTCTGTTTTTAGTTTTTTTTAGCTGTTTGTTCAGAAAGCGTAGCCGTTATCTTGGATCTATCTTGGATCCATTTTGGTTGCCATGGTAACCACTTCACTTACCATGGTAAACCACTTCCACTTACTGTTCACACTGGGACCTATTTCCGGAGAAACTGATTTCAAACCACATTTAATATTTAGAGTGCTAACTGAGTTACGGAAGTGAAAATTTGGCAAAAACTTTGAACTAACCTGACCGAGTTCCTCATTGAGGTCTGAGGTGTTGACCAGCGCGCCCTCCTGGATCTCTGGGTCAAAGAAATCTTTATCCCAGGTGATGAAGAAAGAGCCCAGGAACTTCTGCATCTCCACCGTAACATACATGGACACGGGGATTATGAAGTTGAATAGGACCATGAAGGACAGGAAGTCTGTAAACATCTTCAAATACTGAAACAAACACAGAACACAAACATCAAAGTCTTTCGGAGTCTTTCAACACGACATCATGACAAGAACATCAGCAGGGAAACGAGATTAAACAAACAGCTAATTCCTAATTATGATTTATGATGTACAATCCGTACATCAAGTAAATTCTGACCACAGCCACTTAAGACCAGATTTGTTTGCTATTTATATTCATTATACTCATTACCTCAAGAATAAAAGCACAAATTCCTTGTGTGTCTGCGCACACACTTGGCAAATAAAGCTAATCCTGATTCTGATATAGAGGGATGTAATAATCTATGCAATCATAAGCAAATCAAGGCACTGCTCACCACATATGTGTCTTTTTCCTTCTGTGTTTTCTGGTTGTACCAGGGCTCATCCTGACCTTCTTTACTCTGCCATACGTACTTGAGTGTGGTGCACACCACTGCTTTACTGATGAGGATACACAGATACACCAGCAGGAAGGCATTGATGGATCTGGACGAGAGACAATACACATGTCAAGTCAACATGCTGTACACACAAACAAACACACAAAGACTATTCACTGCACACAAGGGTTCCCGCTTCAATTAAACACTGATTCTTTAAGCTGCAATGTGTCATAGATTTTTGGTGTTAAAAAAATAAACAAAAATCAGTTATTGGGGCAGTACCAGATCAGATCAGTGTTTAAAATGGTTTCCTTACCTTATTCTGACTAGCAACAGTGAGCTAATAATAATGATAATGATTTATCATTTGAGCTGTCGGGTCAGATATCCCGGGAAATGTCAGTTTGAGTTACATAAAAATTATGTAAAGTAACCTGTAACTATATGGTTCAAACAGAGATGGCGATAGAGAGGCAGAAATGACAGATTGCAGCTTTGTGGTTTTGATTCAACTTCAATTTCATTTTAATTATTTATATTACATAAGCCAGGAACAAAGTGGTTAAATGTCAACTCTGCAAGAATTTGTTACAGAATTTTTTAAATAGGAAGATTTAAAAGATTTAGAGATTTTTTTAAAGATTTATTTAAGAATAGGGAGGAGGCACTGTGTTCAGTGATAATTCACATATAAAGCACAGATTCAGATATCATGCAGCCATTCTGCACACCAGGGTATAAAATCTCTCCTGAATCTCACTTACTTCTCCACAGCTGAGCGTTTCTGAGATTTGCCCTGGTAATTCAGCGCCATCTTTGTCTCCATTCCTGTGTACACCGCGACACCTTTAAAGGAAAAGACGCCGCACAGGAAAGTGAGCCTGGAGAATTTAATCCCTCTCTTATCCCCCCATGACTGGTCCAATTAAAAGGTGCCAGGACGTACCATAAATCTTTTTGGTGTTTTTCAGAGTCGCACCTTTTAGCAGAAGGTTCTCTGGGCCCAATGGTCTAAATCACAAAAACAAATAGTTATCTCCATACAGACACAATCTGGCGTCCGAACTAGTGTTAAAGTGTCTCTTAGTGAGCAGCACTGCTGAAAGTATGTAGACTGCTCCCATGAAGGACACAGTACAGAGGCGTATAAAAGCATTTCAATGCCCAATGACAAATGAGAACGCAGAGGCTGCCAGACTGGCTTTATTTTAATGCTGCTATGGCGTTCCGGGTCGATGGAGCAATGATCAGATTCACGCAAAGGAAAAAGGCGGAGCTAAAGTGGCCGGGCGGCGCAGTGGAGCGTATTGGTCTCGTGGGATTGGACCAAAGACAGTCTCACCTTTCTGCTGGCTCCTGTTCTGGCTTGTAAATGTACATCCGTCCCACAAACCTGCACAGGAACAAACAGGCTTCAATTAGATGTTCTATGTCCGTTTGCTCTTAATACTAAGTGCAGCTGTGTGCTGAAGTGGAAGAGGTCGGAGAGGGTCTGCCGCATACACAGATTCAAACTGTTAGCAGCTGATTCTGGAAACGCTGATGTCATTTAAATACACAACACACAACCACTGACTTACCAGAGATCGGGGTCAACTGCTAAGGTCAACAACTTAAAATGTTACCAGCAATGATTAGCAAAAAGATTTTGTTATGTTTTGTTAATGTAGCTGGTGGTAGACTAAAACTACACTGGTAAAAAGAAAAATGGTTTTCAGGCATCGCATGGCAGTTTTCCAAAGCATTATATGGCATTTTGGTGTCTGCATATTTCACAGTTATTAACATATTTAACGCATATGCTGAAAAGCTTAAACTATGCTTAATCTATTTTAATCTATAATTTACTGATGTACGTACTGCCTTAGAAGCAGATTTTTATTAGCAAATTACACAGTAATTTGTGTTTTTACGAATAAACAAATTATAAATGCAAATCTAACATATACTGTCCCGTAAAGAAATGTACAGTTTACCATTAAACAGACTTCTGCTGTAGCGTTTTTACATTCTTTCGAATTTTAAATAAAAGACCTTTTTAACAGTATGCCATATGGAAATGAGTTGTAAGCAGGTGGCAGTGCAAAGGATTGTGGGTATGTGTGCTTTTACGTGTAGAACATGCTATTTAATGACCGCGTACTTATAGAGGTCAGGCTGGGGCTGTTCACACTCAATGGTGGCGGAGAGAGTCGGCAGGTCCTTCTCCACGTCTGGCACTGTGTAGTGTGTCTGCAGATGAGAGAAACAGGTATTGAGGGTCAACACACACACACACACACACGCGCAAACACACACACGCAAACACAGATCAGTATTGAGGGTCAACACACACACACGCACGCAAACACACACACGCAAACACAGATCAGTATTGAGGGTCAACACACACACACGCGCGCAAACACACACACGCAAACACAGATCAGTATTGAGGGTCAACACACACACAAACACAGACGTGTCACTAAGAGACAGATGTGGTAGGGAAGAGACACAAGATGACGATGAGATCTGGGCCACCTATTTAGGAATAGGTCTGAATGAGAGAAAAGGAAGCAGTATTGGAATCCATATTTCGTTTAAAACCACATTGTTTCCAAGGTCAAAGAAGAGAAACAATCATTTAAACTGTTGTAGAAAAAACATTAGTGACAGCATAATATACTATTATTATAAAACCACTACAGATTTCCATATTGCATTATGCATTATTGCAATACACACATTTGCCATTGCACTGATATTCAATAACAGATTGCTATTAATATTTAATGGAGTTATGTCTAGTCAGTTTTAGATTGATGCAGAGAAAATGCTATCAAAAGTTGCAGTGACGCTTTCTTTTCCTAGGAATAATTTGAAGCGTGTTTGTTATATCATTTTCATGTTTTTAAATATATAAATTGTAAGTCTATAGGATGTTTTGGTGCCAGTAAACAGCAGCTGACAGTGAGAAGATGGGTGAGTGATGGTTAAACTCACTTTATGGTTGGACTCTCCATCCAGGCTCGCCGTGGTGACAAAACAAGTGCCGTCGTCTCGAGTGGACTGTAACAGAATCAGGTCACAGGGAAAGGTCTCGTCCTCCACCACCTCTACCACATCACCCACCTGAGCAGAGACACACTCACTTAACTGTACACTCGCCCGACTGTACACACATTCAACTGTGCGCACATTCCCCCGACTGTACGCACACTCCCCCGACTGTACGCTCACTCCCCCGACTGTACGCTCACTCGCCCGACTGTACGCTCACTCCCCCGACTGTACGCTCACTCCCCCGACTGTACGCTCACTCGCCCGACTGTACGCTCACTCGCCCGACTGTACGCTCACTCGCTCGACTGTACGCACACTCCCCCGACTGTACGCTCACTCGCCCGACTGTACGCTCACTCGCCCGACTGTACGCTCACTCGCTCGACTGTACGCACACTCGCTCGACTGTACGCACAGAGCATAGCAACTGAAAGGTACCTTGATTTTCTCGCTCTCCTTCTTCACCGCCCGGCCGTTCTCTAACACAATAACCGGATACTTGTTCACTTCATAGTCTGCTTTATGCCTCAGCCAGTCCTCATAACCCTGAAGAGAGAGAGAGAGACAGAGCACCAATGAGAGAAAGCGAGAGAGAGCAAGAATGAGAGATGGAGTGAGAGAGACAGAAAGAGGGAGAGAGAGAGAGAGACACACAGAGAGTGTTGTAACAGTGTGTTGAAACTCTATGTGTGAAGCAGAAGGTCAAGTGACAATGTTTTTAATCACATACAATTTGTCTACAATAATAAAGGGAAGAATCAAGTGTCCGTGTGAGATGAGGGAGTCAGCTGAAGTCATACACAGCCCCTGAGCTTCTTTTTCAAAGCCCAATTAAAGCCTCTCAGTGTGGGGCCCCACAGATTTTTGGAAGAAAGTCCACCTTCCATTGTGCTTTTCCAGAAAGACCGCGGCGTTCCAGTGGAAGAAGTTGATCCTAAAACAACATACCTAAAGCTGCAAGAGGACCACCGTTGTGACAGGCCCCTGGATCATGTGTTATGTGTGTGTGTGACCCGGTTAAGCCAGACTCCCGTCCGGGTCAGCTTTATTTAAACACTGACACACAGCTGTAACACTGAACCAAAGAGAAGCGCAAGACAGATGAAGGATGAGGCAGAGAGATATAAAGAGGAGAAAAGAGAGACAGAACAAACAATATTACAGTAACGTAACTAACCTGTTTAATGGCCGTCACTGTGATGACAAAAAACAGAGGTAAGCCGCTGGTCACCGGGCTGGTCGGGGTATCAACAATCACCTTAAAGAAGAAAACACACAGAGAATAAAGAAAAAAAAATCGACACGAGGACATTTGATATTTGTAAAATAAGTAAACAGTGTTTTCATACTAGTCGCTCGTTAAAGACTTTTATTTTGTAGGAGGGACACATATTTTTACACTTACACCATTTAACACTTTCAGACTGAGTAATTAAAAAAAACTCAGATAGCAATGACGATGAAATAAAATCCAAAAGTATGTTTTGTCCGCTAAATGTATATATTACATTTCCCAGCAATGTTTTAAAAAGCGATGTAAGAACAGTAAAGACGTGCGATGACATCATTCCTGATGGTGCGAGACATCAGCAAACACAAATCTATCTTTAACACACGTTTTCACAAACTAAACCAAGACTCTTCCAGGAAACAAAGTCACGATCAGCCATTGGATGTGAGTTTCTGTGTGTGTTCCAGGTTTGTGTGTGGGGGGGAATGGGTGTGAACTCGAGATCATAGAGGTGTGAACATTCTGTCCGTCCTAAACTGAGCTAAAGTCAACAGAAAATACTGTAGGTCCCCATACGCACAGGAACCCTGCGGAGCCTGGCTGAACGAGACCGGAGCAAACACTGCACGCCACAGTCACTTTAGCCAACCAGAGCGCTGCATCAATACTGCAGAAAAGCGCTTATGGGTGCACACAAAGACAGCGTGTGAAAATTCCAGCAGGAAAAGAGTGTAAAGCCGGCACGACTTCAGAAGGGGAAAGTCGTCTCAGTCCAGCAGTACTTCAGCTCAAGAGTTTCAGTTCAGCTCACACGCTCAAACACAATGAGCCCAAACTCAGTTTAAGTCTAATTCTAACCAACACGTCTACAAAATCCACATGCACACACTGTATTTTTAACTCTCATAAACATCCACAGAACATCATCTTAGCCACTTTGCAACTGGTTCTTGGGCCAAGCAATAACATTCCCTCTTTGCCAAAAAACACATACAGCAGGTGCTGGTTAAAAAAACAATTAACTTAAAGCAGGATTTTTATGGCTTTCAATCCACATCTATTAAAAAAAATCATCTTCAGCATTTGAAATTTACAGTTTTTTCCTTCCAGAAAAACAACCCAATAACACTGATGACTCATCCTGCACTACTCTGATTTTTATCCAATGAAATGCCCTCTGGAAAGAGAATATCCCTTCCCCTCCTAATGCCTAAACTTCCTGTTTCAACAGGAAACACATGACCTGCAACTAAAAAACACCAAGGGTCTCTAGCAAGCACAAGTTACAGCTTGCAGATGAACAAAATACACCCGTCAAGAATTGTTTTAATTGTGCCCCGCAGCTTGTGCTAACGTAATGTCGCAACACCGTGAGAAATACAGTACAAGCGTTAAACACCATCTAGTTACCACATGTCTGCTGACAGTTGTTTAGCAGCAGAACGACCATCAGCAGCAGATTAATACAGGAGAGAAAGACGGCTCTTCCTGCTAACTCACCACACCTGCCGCAGATCATTGTTTACCCATGCCAAACATTTAGCATGTTTGGGTGTTTTGGGTGTGGCCAACGAGTTGCTAGGGTGTTGCTAGGGTGTTGCTAGAAGGCTGCTTACTGGATCTTTATGATCTTCTAGTGTCTATATATGGCTCGGGAGGAGTTCCATACCAAACTCTTAATATATCCATAAGTATGAGCACATGTATTAGTGATGGTAGCTTTAGCAAGTGCAATGAAAACTCATGGCCAAACGAAAAGGCACTTGACCCCTGTGAATATGGCCCCTGGTTTCCCCTGAAGCAGACATTTCTCACCCCTTCCTAAAGCTATTTCTCTTTCTCTCTCCATCTGACCCTCTCGGCAGGAGCCAGGGCTGAATCTGAGATCTGGTCCGCAGAAATGGCTGTAATTCACCCGCAGCTCCTGCAGGTGATGGATGTTGTTAGGGCCAGTGGCCCTGCACATGAGTTTTTTGATTTAATAAATTGATTAAGGCCATCTGGATGGGGCCGACTGCAGCATCTCGCTGGATTAAAAATATTACCAGAGTGACTGCTCAAACTGCAGAGGACAGACTGTCCTGAGCTTTCCACTAATTTCTGTTTTTAAAACACACAAACACACACACACACACACACACGTACACAGTGGAAATCTATTCACCTGGATCACTCTGTAACAAACCACACTACCGATACAGTTCATCAGCGACCGTTATGAAACACAGTACGTATTTTGATCAAGCGTTGCCCTACTGTCGTTTTTAAAACTCACACAAACGCTCGCCACCCATCAATGCCAGACCCACCGCACCAGTTCAACCACTTACACGCGAAACACATCCATTTAACTGGCACCCTGGGAGAGCCGATTCCCAAAGCTACACTGAACACATCAGTTACTGCCTGGACTCCTTACAGAGGCCGACGTACTGCATGTGTGTTACTGAATACCAACACAGACCAGACAGTGCAGAAGACATACGGCTTGCTGTGAATGACAAAGAGGCTAAATTATAATAAATCATATAAATCATTATTATAAACTCAACGTTGTGGATTAAGGTAAAGAGGATGTTTTGAACACGTATCTGTTATGTAGTTGCCCAGTAACTGATTTTTGTTAGTTTTTATACAAAAAAAGTTACAGATTGCATCCTTAGGGGGAAAACTTTCTCCTTTAGGGGGAAAATTCTATTTTATTTATCGGTTTATTCTTGTCTTCTTAAACTTGTATGACATTATTTGCTTCCAAGGAACACAAAAGAACCGGCTATTCCATAAACAGAGTAAACTGGAACTTAAACTTTCAGTTCTAATATTCTTTCTAACATCACATTTTGTGTTCCACAGAAGAAAAAGTCCCACAGGTTTAGAACGTGTTTGATGGGCGGGGTCACAGAACCTGTTCATTTTGCAATTCCATTTAGCGACAGAAGTGGCGCGGAAATGTCAGACTCCAGCTTTAAGATCCAGGGCGGCATGTTTTAAATGTTTTGGTTAAGCATTTAACACAACAGTGCAGAGTTTTGAGTGGTCAGATCTTCCAACCTTCACTGTATCTTCACATCCAGTAAAACGTCATCAGCTACAAGGTCAAAACCCCAAAAGCCATCCCCCTTTATTTCACACTCGCTCTGTTGCATTTTACTGAAGGTTATATGACAATTCCTTCTATGGTTTGAAACACTTCCACTCTGTGTTAAACTGCTCGTTAGCGCAACGCCTCATGTGTGCTAACCCACACCCAAATACACACTGTTAATAAGAACATTCCAGCAAAATGTGTGTCAAATGTGCGCGTGAGGGAGAGAATCCTCCTCTCTCTCATCTCACTTCCCATCAGAGCCCGGCAAAAGCGCACATGCTATTTTTAGCCCACTGGTGTTTCGTTTTTATCAGTCAGTGTCTATTTGTAGCTCAAAAGAACTACAGAGGGCTTCCTGGCTGCTGACGTCAGCAGTGTCGCTCTGCAGAGCCGTGTGTGGAGAGAGAGAGAGAGATAGAGAGAAATGAAAGGACAAAGAGAGTAAAGTGTAGACGTGATGGTATATTTGCAATAGCTCTGTTCTGAGGCTGGCGAGTGTCGGGTGACAGGCGGCTGTGTGTGTCACCCCTCGTGCTGTTATAATAGCGGATTGCATGAAAAGAGCTAGTCAGAGAGGATAAGGAGCCCATCCAAAGAGAAGCAGGATTAGCAGAGACACGCCAGAGCATGGCAAGCACCTGAGGATCTCTCTTACATACACATACACATACACATACACATACACATACACATACACATACACATACACATACACATACACATACACATACACATACACATACACATACACATACACATACACATACACATACACATACACATACACATACACATACACATACAGAGAGGTCGCGTCACGTCACGGATGGTGGCGCTGTATGCACACACACAACTGTCTGAAACCGCCATCTGCTGCCTGTCTATCCAGTCAGTCAATGACTTCCTTTGTAATATTAAGGATATTGTTAAATAAATAATATCAAGGTTAATGTTAGTAAGTAAGAATACATCATTTTGGCGTTACTTCAACCTACCGATGGTGCTGGTTCAAGAAAACAGGTTGGGTAACATTAATCTAGTAAGAATTCAAGGGAGATCAAGTAAATATTAAATTTTGCTCAAGTATTTGGCAGAATTAAACAATACCGAAACGACTACACATCTACGGCAGCTCAGTAGACAGGATTGAATACTTCGGTTGTTTACATAGTTCTACTGTCTAGTTTAACTGAGGTCGTTTCCATGTGCTTTTATGGAGTGTAGCAGAGGCTTCATCATCTCGCTGTGTATCTCCGCCACCATCACAAGTCCAATGGCAGGAGATCAGCACAGACAGAAGCAGCCGAGCTATGAGTCACACAAAAACATCATCTCATCCACACACAGCTTGTTTTTCCAGGGATGGTGAGGGGTAATGACTGACGAAATGTGCTCCCTTACCTGCACCAGGAATATGATGAGGAAGTAAAAATTTGCGATTCTTCTAAACTGCTCGAATAGGTTCTTTGGCAGGAAGTTCCATACTGTGTACTGAGGAAGCAAAAAAAAGGAAACATGATTGTCAACCATTGTCAACCATGATTGTCAAGAACAAAAACAAGCAAATTAATGACTAAACACCAGCTGAACAGAAGGATGAAAGAGAAGTTCAATCAAAAATACATTATTTCATTGTTTATTTATTATAAAGTTATTGCATATCTTCTGAAGAGTCACATTAACTATTTATTGATAATGGTAATTTCTCAACCCTGTCCTGGAGCCCCTCTCATGTTCTTTTCTACAGCTTAACAAGCCAGTCCTCATTCACTTTCACGGTACGAGGAAAACACCATTTGGTGTTCCACAGAAGACAGACGATCCCCGAGATTTTGCTTTTCAGATGAATAACTTCTTAAAGCCAATTCTCAAAATACTCCTCCACTGTTAACTAAACGAGTAGATTCAGGAAGCCCTACAAGATTAAAGTGGGTGCATAGTTAAATGAGAGAACAGAGATTCATGTCTGGGCCCATAAGCAGCTGGGGGCTCCAACAGTCTCTTCACACCTGGAGGAACAGGTGTCTGAACACCAGGGCTAGTGGGAAGCGCGCTGCAGCCGTACTCTCCACATGCTGCTGCTAACACGCCTTTCCAGCGTGTTAGCGCCTAGGTGCGGTTGCCATGGCATTAAACAATAGTTGCTAATTACAAGCTAAAGAAAATTACAGGCTGGCTCTTGTACAGTGTTAGCAAACCCAAAATGCTGTTATCTCACGGTGAGGTTAAGCAGCAGCCGGGCTCACATCTTTGAGAAATGGTATAACAAACAACAAATGTTACCTTGGAGGACACAATCCTGTTGTCACAGAATTTGGAGGGAATGAAGGCCTCTGTTTCCAGACCCGGCCGACGTCCCACAAAGATCGTCCTGTTGTCCACTTTCTTCTCATCTCCTCCACACTACAAAGCAGCATCAGGAAACAGGTGCAAAGAAGAGAGAAAAATAAAGAGACGTTAGTCATATGAAAGTCTGTCTAGGAATCATAACATGCCCGCACAGCGTCTCCTTACGTCGACATACATGTTGAAGCGAGACAGCCAGTTTCAGTGACTTTATGAGTACTCAAATACGTGTGTCTCCAGCCCCAGCCTGAACCTGTAAAGTTGACACAACTGAAGTTCCTCCTGACACTAAAGACCAGAATATTTAGGTGTAAACCATTCCGACCGAGGTGTGAAAACAAGTCCACCCTCAAGTGAAACAAAGGTCAGGAGGGTCACAATCCCCCAAGCTGAGTCCAAACAAGTGCAGCTATGTGCCATCCGTACACCTCCCTGTTACAGCTGAGAGCAATCAAATGATTGTGTTTTTTAATTTTGACTAGACAGACGGGGGTCAGAGGATGCGCGGTCATTGTCACAAAGAACCGAAAGTGTACAAGTGTTGCGTGTATGAGACAAGAAGTGTCTGGGGTTAGTTGTCATTAATACAGCCACTGAACTGTACAAGGAGTTTCTCGCGCTGCTATTCATGTAGAGGTGCTGAACTCGAATCTGCAGTGACATTAAAAAAGAATGATATACTGGATATATACTGGATACTGCAAAATAATACAGTTGATAAACATTGACTTGCCGGGTAGGGAAGTGAGGTAGTGATGTCACTATAAAGGGAACACAGAGCTCATGAATATTAATTACTCACCATTGCTGTGATGTTCCGGAGTATTCTTTTGAGAAGGTCACGTCACCTAATTAATATTCATGAGCAGTGCCACACTGTCTCGGCATCAAGCCAGTTTCATGCATGCTCAGACATTTTCAATCAAAACAGACTTTTAAAAATGTTTTCTCTTTTTATCATTATTATACAATATAATTCAAAATGGGTTGCACAAGAAATTTTCTATATAAACAAACTTTATTTATCCTTTATCCTAACTCTAATACTTGTAGTCAAATCAGAATTTTCGACCCTTTAACGTCAACATGTGACAAGAAATAATGCGCACACATTCGTTAAAACTATTAAAATGGTTAATATTTCTCTACACCTGCTGTAATACGCAAACCCAGCTTTAGGGCCACCCAACATTCAGTAGGAAACATTGTTTCAGGTCCATGTGGTTCTCCTTGGCGGGGTTCTGAGTGACCCATAACATTCCTGAAGTGTGAAAAGGTCAAGCACTCAACCGGACGCTGTGTGAGTGCAGGACCTCCAGAGGAAACCTTTTGGCTCCAAAAGCACGCTGTGATGGACAGCCAGGAAACCAGATCTCTGCAAGCCTTTCCTTTTGTGGCCTGCGGCGTGGTCCACAGCGGATTGGCGGGATTATGGTTTGTCACAGAATCAGGGGGCTGCGCGCATGTGCTTTCCTTCTTCCTCAAAAGAGAGAGATGAAACAGTAGCAGTCAATATTACTCCTCTCCGTCTCTCTCTGAGGACCTTGATGAAGATGAATCATGCTGTCATCATGTCTCAGCAGGCTCACAGCAACCACCCCACCCACTCTCTCTCTCTCTCTCTCTCTCACCCCTCCTCCAATTGTTTGGTGCTTGTGGAGAGTTGTGCAAACATAACTGGTATGTGTCAGTTTGTTGAGATTTTTGCTAACTGTTTATAGCACAGTATACGCATGTTGCAATTTAATATCTGACTGGTGTTGCATCATCAGAAGCGGTTTCTGCATTGATGCAAAACTAATTATTACTGTGTTATGTTTTTAGCTTATGGTTTGATCTTGGCGTGTGTGTGAAATTTGTACCCAACAGTCAGAAAAACCTAACAAGTGTGAGCAAAACCTCCTTTCTTACAACAGTCCTCATTACTTACAACACTGTAAAATATAGCAAATAAAGTTTCTTTTTAATTGTAAAAATGCAGAACGTTTTCTGATAGAGTTAGCCTGTGGGTTAAGTTAAATTGTTTATAACGCGCTGTGTATAAAAGCAATAAAAGTCTATAGTCTATAATGTCTATAATGTCCCCATTTGGATAGATAACGTGTGTGTGTGTGTGTGTGTGTGTGTGTGTGTGTTCTAAGATCTCTGCTCCACCGAGGAGCTCAGGTCAGTTGTTCCACACCTCCGTCCTGTCAGGTCTGGTGTGGTTAACATCAGGCTGTTACTGTTACATCAAGTTCTGTCACTTCCTGTCTGGACACATTTACCTACTCGCCGACAGTCACATAGGCGGAAAGGATTCACTGCATGTATCAGATAACATGCCGATGCTGTACTCCACCGTACCTGCCTGAATCACTCACATCACTGAACTCGCCACCTGAAAACTCAATCTCAGCGCATCTGTATTCTTCAGCGACGAGAGATAAATCACGTCCCTCAATCAGACACGGCGGAACAAGAGGCTTGCGCGCATCTACTGCAAACAAGATGCACATCTCAGACATTCACGTCGCTCTCAACCACATCCCCACTGTGAGTCAGAGGAGACCGCTATTTAAAACAGTCAACGACTGTTTCTCCCTCTTTCGTCTGCCTTATCTTCCCGTCTCCCACTGGAACTGCCCTCAATTCAGTTCCTTAAGAAAACAAACATGGTGATGAGATCAGAATATTCTGGCTTTCGGGTTAGGAGCAGTCTGGGAAGGTGTGAGGGGAAAGGAAATGGAACAGGTTCCAGAGCTCAGGGGATCGGATCCACATCCATACGCCACAGTGTGTGAACGATGCCACAGTCCAAATGGAAAAGGACAGCAAATGGAAACAAACCAAATGTAAACAGACCCGAAACTCAGCATGTCAAAGAAAGGTCAAAAACGCTTTGAGAAAGTAACTTATTGAGAGATAATCATTGCATTGGTGTAATACATTACATTAATGCCTACGTTAACTGCAGAATTAAGTATAAGAAATAGTTACAAAATAATTAAGGTATATTTTTCAGTTTATCGCTAAACTAACATGAGGATGTAGAAACTTCTTTAATTTCAAATGCATCAGTAAGGTACATCAGATCAGATTGTGTGATTAGATTTACTGTATTATCAGCTCAAATCTAGCAGTTTTAAGGAAGAGGAATAGAAAACAAAGCGAGGCCTCACTGTTTAATGCACAATGAATGAACAGAGTTCATGATAGTTATTTTATGCTGTCTCGTGTGGTTTAACACGCAAAGGAATTATGCTAATCAGGTCTCAAACACACTTTCAGAATTAGCGCTAATCACAGTTTGACCAACTGAGGTCTGGCCAATGAATGACAGGCAGTAAGCAGGAATATTTACACAACAGCTCGTACCTAGCCAGTAAAAAAACAAAAAAAACAGATTTTATTACTGCTGCCATGATCCTGCACAAACTCACACACACACTTAAACAACCCTTTGTTTAATATGAGTTGAGATTGGAAAAGTAGGAATTAATCAATTAAATTAAACAATTAAACATTTAAAAAAATTAAACAATTTTGGTTTGATTCTCATGCCACATTTTTCAGCTTTAAAGTTAATTATTGTCGCATCATTATGGCACAATTTTAATTCTCACATCGAATGCTACACCGACCACATAAACAATCAGTTGTTCTAACTAAATACAGAGGAATCCGAAACAACTGAATAAAGGGGCCTTACAGAGATATATAATGATTACAAGTGGTGAATAATGCAGGAAATACCCGTAAAAGTCCAGTGCTGATGGTAATCAAATACTGCATGAGGTTAAGTAACGCAGGTTAGTGAACTAGTGAACCCTTCACCATCTAACCCCTCTTTACTGCTGTCTGTCGCACACAGCGAGATATTTACCACAAAGAGCCTCAAGGTTAACCGTTAAGTAAATGTTGACAAGGCCACAGTACAAATCTTAGTTACTCAACAACAGACATACAACAGCATTACTTTGTAACATTTTTCAGAGCAGATCCATTTAGGAGCAATTACAGCAATTTAGGAGTGACTTTAGCTAGTAAATATCCAACAACTACATTGAGAAGAGATAAAAATCTGGTTGGGATTTAATCAAGTACTTGAATCAGAGCTGCATAATATATAGAAATTATCGCAAATGTGCATATCGCAATATTATGCACATTGCAATAGTTTGTAATAATGATTTTAATACTTCAAAAACAGTTATGTATAGCCAGTTATCAAAAGTTATAATAAAGCGTTCTTTACCCAGACAGAATGCAAAACATGTTGGTTATATAATTTTTCAGTTTTTAAATATATTTTTTTATTTAAATATTTTTTTATAAATATAACGCTTTATCTTAATGCATATTTCACTGTTTAAAAAAACATTACTCATTAAATATTTACATCATGAATCATCAAAGATCTCATTTTGCATCCTGTACAAGATTAACAATCAAGAATATGATTCGCCGAACAGGGAATTTCCAAACAATGCACTTCCTCATAGATCTGCATGTCATACATTCCCAGTGGCTATGCAGAAGCTTCAGCCAACCCACCAATCACCCGACAGGCTCATTAATTTTCCTGAAAACTCGTCTAAAATCGGTGACACGCCTCCTTCACGTACAAACAACGATGACAAGATACACACATCTCTCCATACTGCCAAATTCCCACAGGGATCCTCAACAAAGACGGGTGCTTCAGCCACAGTAATCTCTCTGTCTTAAATTTACTGACTTGAAGAGAAGCAGACGATTTATATTAAGGAAATAAGGATCAAAGTTATGAAGGGCAGAAAAACAGACTTAAGTGTGCAAACAAGGCATAGAATCAAAGCTTCTTGATACCTTCCAAAGTGACTGTGATTAGAGAGCCCTTGATCCAGTGCTAATTTAAATGGCATACATGACCCGGTTGTTACCGTAGTGACCATCACAAAACTAATTCCAAAACAAATGGTCTAATATTAACTTTGTATAAAGGAAGCAATGTCTCACAAATGTCTCTCCAGAGTGAGCGAGCCAAATGTGACGAAACTACAGGAAAAACAGAAACAACCGGCACATGGAAACTTACGTCCAATTCATGATCACTGTATCTCTGAGGCATCTTGCAAAAGAGTTCACTGAGAAATCTCCTGTGTTCGCTATGTGCGTTATGATAATGCAGAAGCATTCGACAACCTTCAAAGTAAATAACTATGACAAAATTGTAGCTCGATGGCTTATGAAAGGGAGTGCCAAATTTAGAGTTCCCACAAGTGAAACAAACGTTGTCTAATGTGTACATGCAGTACAACAATAACCATATTTCATCATAAACAACTTTATTTGCTTGTTTATAGGTATAATTAATCAATTATGGGCATTAATAAACAGAATCAACATCATGAATTTTAAAAGGCACTCTTATACAGCCCTTACAGAGCAATGGGAAAGTGACCAGAAGTAACAGAGATGCTGATTTCTGATAAAATTAACAACAGTGGTTAGATTCTGGTCACTGTGGACTGTTGTTATATGATAACAGTTGTCTATTAAAATTCTATATTTGTGTTCCACAGAAAAAATAAACGGAACATGAGAATTGTCAATTTTGGGCGAAATATTTCTTTAACCACCTTCATTCACAAAATTTTAGACAATATGCCCGTAGCTTCTCAGAAGTTAAATGTCAGAAGTTCCCACAATGTCGTGTGGTACGGGCTGAAGTCTTTTATTCTCCATCACAGGCAGAGAATACAGGGTGGCACCAGAAAGATATTATTAGCACTGGGACACGGTGAAGTTCGAAGACTGGTAGTGCGAGAAGTCTAAACTGGCCGATAGTCACATGACCTCACTGACAGGGAAGACAGAAAAGACAGGAAGTGCAAGACAGAAACGAAGCACATCTGGTCTCATATCACGCCACACGCTCAAATGATGCGCTGGTGTTCAATGTTTACAGAAACTGTTTCTCCTCATAATGTCAAACGGCAATTACATAAAAACATGCTCCAAAACTTTCACTTAAGACGTGCCGATTCTTGCACTTCGCTGTGAGTGAAAGTGCAACCGGTTTGAGTGTGAACTGGCTCAGCTCCAGTTCTCAGTTTGAATGTGAGATTGGAGAGGGACGTCTGATTTCAGGGAAAGCTGAGCGAAACAAAACAACAGGAAGTCACTGGGCTCAGAGATATCAAGTATGCAAGTTTAAGTGATGATGGTCAGCTCAATGCAGGTCAAGAGCTTGTTAACGAACGCTATTACAGTCACAGTCATCATTCACACTTCACTTCAATTCAGTTTACACTAAGATATTAAAACACATCATGATTCAGTTTACTTTTTCCTTTATACTGCACTATTCATCAGTTTACGGTATGCTAAAGATCTTGATTTTAAAAACTGATAAGATGAAGAACTCATAACAAAAGACCAAGAATCTGTTGCATGAGAAAGTACATCAAAATAAGAGAGCTTTTGGGAAACATCTTGCATTTTATTCGCCCATGCAAAAAGAAATCTCAACCGGTCGAGCATAGCAAGCGTGTCCGATAAAGATTAGCACCATGCCGCCAACTCAGGCAGTATCACGTTTCCTCTGTTGCACAAATGCGTCTTTAGATAAACTAATCTGTTTGACTGCAGTGTGGCTTTCATCCTTAAAACAGAGAAAGAAGAGGAGGGGGCAGAGGAAGAGGTGCTGGGGAACAGCATACGTTCTAGCTAACGTTGGACGTCCGATATTTGCATCGAAATGCTTAAAAAAAACCTGCATCTCAGCTTCTGTGGCTCTGATGCCATTTTCTTTTACTATGCATTAAGCATCACTGACGGTAATTATCATTTAATTAATTATCGCACATTGCGTTTGAAGGTACAGAAAGAAAACTAGCTTTGTCAAAAGAGCAAAAGGATACAAACGTGCGCTGCGTTGCAGGCAGGTTGCTGAGGCGGCTAATTTTTTAAACAGTTTTTATTATATAGAAACTGTTTTTATTTACCATTAAAACAAACCTAATCTAGTAAAACGAAACAAAACTATAATTTAAAGCAAAATACAAATTGAAACAGTACTAAAAACTAGTGAAATGTATTTACATTTTCATTACTTTTCATTCACTTGCCCTCGCAACAGGTGGCTGGTGACCAACACTGGCTGCGCTTAAAGGGATAGACCACCCAAAAATAAAAACTTTTTACTTGCCCTTACAGCTTTATTTCTTGTGTGGAACACAAAAGAAAGATATTCTGAGAAATGTCTCAGTGGTTTTGTGTCCATACGATGGAAGTCAACAGGTGCCACTGTAGTTTAGTCAAAATATCTTCCGTTATGTTCCTCAGTAGGACATGAGGGGGAAGAAATTTCATTTTTGAGTTTACTGTAGCTTTAAGATCCCAGCTGAAGAGAATTTCCAGTCAGTCATGAGGTGGAAAACAAACACAGCCAGACAGTTTCTGAGTGGAGCGAGCTAAGCTGCACAAGGAAGACATATGTGTGGAGCTTTCACAATACTAAAGCTCTGCCACAAAAAGCAGCTTACGCAAAATACCAGAATCATGGCTGGAGCTGCTGAATTATTTTGACAAGAACTGTTTTTTAAAGCGTGTGCTGTGTTGTGAAAGCATGAAAACACAAACAATTGTTCAAAAGCTTGAAAGCCATAAAAATATACAGTTGGGCTGAATTAATACTGTTTTGATGAAGAAGCTTCAAAACAACAACTGGTAACCGGAGTTGTCATAACACCAAAAAAAGCTTCATTGATTTATTGACCTGTAATCAAAAAGGTTTATTTTATTATCATTTTAAGGATTTTTATGCGTCATGGTACAGCCACCAATAATAACAGGTTATAGTGTTTACACTGAACGCATTAGTCAAGCTTCAGCACTTAGCCGCATGTCGCATGCTAAACTCAGCAGAAAATACAGTGAACATGCGGCATTTATCAACATGATCTGCAATATGCGATTTTAGGAAGCAAACCACAATGCAGCGAATGACTTACTCACTGTCTGTCAGCCATCAACACTAGTCAGATTTACACAACACATTTATTACAACACATTTTCTGAGTGTAAGTCAATCTGAATCCAGACAATATAAGCGGTTTACACTTCTGCACCTTGTGGTTTTGGATTCTTTGTATATTAATTATCATTCGGATGAAAATTTGATCACCTTCTTCAAGTAAATTAGATTTAAAAATAATTAGATTTGTTTAGAGTTCTTAACTGCCAACTATTCGTGGCTATTAGCAAAGAAAACACTCAGTGTGGTCACCCAGAAATCCCTGTTTCTTCTATAAAAGAAGATACTTTGAGAAACGTCTCAGTGGTTTTGCGTCCATACAACGGACGTCAATGGGTGCCACTGTTGTTTGGTTATCATTGCACAAATGTCTTATTTTGTGTTCCTCAAAAGCAAAAGAAAACATACAGGTTTGGAATGACACGAGGGTGAGTAAATGATGGAAGAATTTTGGGTGATTACGTCGCCTGGCTTGAATGCACAGGAAAAGCTTGACACAACATTGCGTGTGGGATGCACATCTTCTGTAAAACCAGAGCAATATGATCTGATAGGTAGCGCGCATGTTAAAACGTGTTGCATGACTGTGTGTGGGTGACCGCAGTTTGAATCTGGCCCGAATCTCTTTACCGCTGCACTGCCAAAAGCCCACGTGCAAAATGCATTCAATAAAAACAGAAAAAAAACTTCACATCATCTCAAAAAAAGAAATGATTACAGACGGTGGAAAAACTACAGATGGGAGAAAAAGGCACCATTTCAAACATTTGACGTCTTTTTTGGGACACGCTCCGGTCCATCTTCAGATCTCCTCAGGGGTTGGCTTCAAAAAGGCCAGGTCCTTCCTAGAAGAGCATCACACACGCCAAACGCAGCTCACCTTTAACTGTTGAGGTGGAAGGATCTGCTATAGATACTCTTTGAACAGGCAGGGACTGAAGCTGATGTGTCACAGCTATTCCGACCTCTGACTGGAGCGGACAAACCGCCGTTTGGCGATTCATTGTTCAAAGAATTCTGTAAGCACTTATTTAAAAACCAAACAGTACTCAGCACAGATGTAAACAAAACAACCACCCTGACCGGCGTATGCATTTCCTTAAATCAACTTCGCAATTACCGGCAGGCTGTGGAAATGTTTCAGCACATGACTTCCTTTTATGTTTTCCCATCTTTGCAAAAGAGATCCTCATCAAAGCACCAACATTTTGCATGTCTGTTCGGAGAACTACAACCTGTGGAGCTATCCTGTAACAGGTCCCAAAATCTCTCTCCCCTCTTTAATGAGTTTCTCAAGATCGTAGATTGAGTCATGGGCAAAGAAATTACAGCAAACCCACCGCTGGGCATAAAAACATGCTGACTTGAGTGATATTATTAGACCTCTGGGAAATATTAGGCTGTACTACCTTTATATTGGTCTGTTACTGCTGGTACAACACGGCATGCTTTGCCAGTAACAAGAGTTAATCTAATGGCACCAAAAGGTTTTCTGAGCATGTTTTTAAATGCACAACAAATAGGATATAAAACCTATGACAAGCAATTCAAGGGTAAATGGCCAAAACCAAGTGGTGACTTATGCAAACATGAAAGACAAGTAAAAGCCATGTCACTGATCTGGCCACAGTAGCATACGGAATTCACCTGTAATTCATCCATAGTTAGTTAGTTATAATAATTAGTTTGTCATTTTAATACAAGAAGGGAGAAAAAAACTGGCTTAAAAAAACTGCTTACAAGGACTAAAAGTAAGTGCTCAATCATAGCTCGTGCCGGAAGCATCACGTGCAAGTTAGTTACTATTTGAAACGACAGCAAAGAAGAGCATTAGCACATTATTGAATGCAACGTTAAAAATTGGCAGAGCCATCAAAACGCGCTGCCCACAAAGATTATGAAAGACACATCGCCAGTGTCTCAAACACAGATGTGCTGCCTACCCTGGGCACATACTGTCTAGATAGGCAGCTCACAAGGTTTTGGCAAGCCAGAAATAAACATATAAAGCCCTAACAGTCATGGTTTGAATTGCCAGCGTGTGCTCCATACACACTCTTTTACCTATAAATAGCTGTTGAATGTTACCAGGAAGTTGACCGCATACCTAAGTAATTACTGCTGTACGAGGTGTTGACAAACTCTTGAGGATAACCAGATCTCGCTGTGCTGCAGGGTGGCTGTGGTGTTTTTGAAGGAAATGTCATTGAAATGCTGTTTGGCAATGCTGTTGTGAGATTTAGCTGTATGATCGTTAGTTACCGACTCGGTTCGGCCGCATGCATTCAAGAGAGGCGGGCGAGACAAGACATCTCGCTGCCTTTGAAGTCGCAGGTAAGAAAGAGCGATACATACCAATCGGTTCAGCCTCCACCGAAACATATCTGATTCTTTCGTCTTCTTTGGTTTCAGAAGACACCGTCAGGCAGCGTTTCCTTGCGTTTGGCCAACTACAGGCGTGATGATGAGTAACTTCGCATGTATGACGGTAAAAATGCGCCCCGTTTAGTTATCTACTTTCAAACCTGTTTCCCGGAGCGGTATACAATGCGGCGACGAATCTACATCGTTTACGTATCCGTTGTATCTCCTCTTCTCTGACCATTCGCATTCTTGCCCTGTTGCTGAGCCTCTAAAAAACACGCGATTCCCCGCCGTTTACGCACTGCACAAGACTGAAGATTGATGACGGGGGATAAAGTGATGAAGGTACGGATCGCCGCCCCCTCCTCTCTTTCAGATTGCTGTCAAACACATTTTACTCTCCTAAGACACGAGCCGCTACGCCACGCCAACAAGCCCCGCCCCTTCATAGCGCCTAGTCGCAATGTTTCTGGGAAACGTAGTCAGATGTGGTAACGCACAAGTCCACGCATCTCTATGTTTGTGCAGTTACAGACTAAGCACTGTGCTGCATTTTCTCGATAGTATTTTGCTAATGTCATTAATACCTTTTATTTTATTTATTTAAATGGACTTGCATGTAGTTTTCTATCGTTTTATAAAGCACGCTGAATTACTAGTGCGTATGAAACGTGCCATAGTCTATTTCCAAAAAAATATAGCTGCCACCTTTTTGAGCAATTGACTTTTCTTCACTACAACCGTAATTTTCTGTAGAAATAGATTAAGAAACCCTGCCTTATAACTTATGAACTTGTTATCTATTGAGGATATAATCGCCTCGATAGTGGCTCTACACAGTCCTCGATCATGATATTTCATGTTTTGAATTAAATAGGCTGCAAGTTGATCAATACTGATGCTAGTGTCATATGACCCTCATATTTTATGTATTGCACTAAACGTATTCTGTGATTATTGTTTATATGGATATTATATGGTTTTGGCTCCTCCTTGTGGCTGTTCTTTAGATTACAAGCATCTTGTTATACAAGGGGAATGATTTTTCGTCAGGCAAGTGTTAAATTAATTCACTCGGTATGTTTGTGTACGTGGTCAGCATAAATACAATAAAACAATAGCTTTATGAACAGCTATATTCTAATTGTATTAGTAGCTAAAGAAACCATTTTCTGAAGCCCTGGCTTTAATTAATAGTTAATTTTCTTACCTTATTGGTGACATTTTCTTTGATTACTCTTGGCTGGCATACTTTGAGGGGCAGTATCCCTAAAAAAAGCGAGAAAGTAATTAAAAATACATTAAAAACAAATTTCAGTTCTTTCTTTCTTTCTGTCAGTCTGTCTGTCGAGCAACACCCTAGAACTACCTTTAAAACGGTCTATCTATCTCTAAGTGACACTGTTAATGATTCAAATTTATTCAATTTAAACCTTTGGAGGCATGGCCTTGTAAAGTATAATGCCAATAATGTCTTTTAATGCATATCGTGCAGCGGAAATGAGTCTTGTAATACGTATTAAAGTCCACACGATGGCAACCTAATGCAGTAAGTGAGGCCTCGATTAATTACGTTCTGCGTCTGTACACGTTCAGGCTTCGTCCGAGCATCCATTCTTGCGGCTTTAGGCTTTAGCTGGCTTAAGAAAATACATATAATTTGTAGGGTGCTTTTGTGTGTTATTATACGCAATTAAAACATTTAAATGATTTTGTTAATACGACCAGTTGTTTTGTAGCCCAAACCCATGACTTTGAGCATAGTCACTTAATTCCAGCTATGTGAATTAATGTAACGAATTCAGTTTCAGTTTCTTTTCTTTTGTCATTTTACAGTATGTTGCATTTGTGACACAGAACCAATTTTAATAATTAATAATAATTATAATTAATAATAATAATTTGTATATACATGAAAGGTTTTTGCAGGTGTCCGAAAACGCATGAGAGGCTTCTACGTTTCATGGAATTCCGTCACGTCAGCTTTGCTCTCACACAAACTAGTTAGTGTCTGTGGGCAGGACTTCCTAAAAGTTGTGAGACTTCCTCAGACAACCATTTTCTCTCCGAACATCCCACATTCCCACACTGGGTCTTTGTCAGCAGTTCCTGTGTGTGGCTGAGGCGTGGTGAGCTCAGAAGCTGGGCATCCGTAGCTGCTTTCAAAGACACCTGCAGACTGGACAAAGGACTGAGGGTGCCAACGCTGAAGACAGATTGAGGCTTTGTGCGTGGTAGTGACAGGAGAGAGAGAGGATAACTTGCTTGCACATGTGTGTGTGTTGATGGAAGGGATGAGACTACCAAGCTAACAGGGAACGTTCTCAGAATGTTGGCTAACGTTCTCTAAAAGTTATCAAAACATTACATTACAAAACAAAACGGGTATTTTTAAGTTGTTAGTGGAAATGAAAACGTTACTGAATTAAAAAAACGTTTAAGTTATAAGAAAAAGTTTAATTAAGATTATAGGTTCTTATAACCGTGCACGTTTTGATTATTCCTACAGCATTCACAATAAAATTTCTAACATTTTCGTTACTTAATGGAAACGTTAGGAAACGTTCTTACAACCTCGAATTGTTAGATGGGTAGGGGTTTATTGGAAAGGTGTGGGGGGGGGGGGGTGTTACTTCAGTCTGTGTGAGTTCAGGCTTTAGAGACCTCGAAAAGATGGACAGCTAGTTTGGTACACAATAGTGCCACTTTAATGGGCGGTAATGCTAGAGCAAGCTTCGGCCCGGGGTTGAGGGGGGCTTGGTGGCTAGAGGGGGAGATCTAGGGCCTGTTGAGGGGGGTTAGGAACTGTTTTACTCCTCTTAGAAGGGACTAATTCATGGGCATTGAGTCCATCATTGGTAATTCATTGAATGCAGCCAGTGCAGGAATGCAGCTGCATCAATTAGAATGCGTTAGCAGATAGCAGGCGAGGAAGAAAACCCAGCTCTCCCTTTCGCTTGCGGGACAACACAGGCCCACTATAGGAGGTGTCAGAACCACAAAGCCTTTTTGTGATTCTCTCTCCAGCGCAATATGTAAGGTGGGGATTCTTTTGATTCAAATTAAGTGGAAAAAACACCAAATCCTATTTTTATTCAGCAAGAATAATGGCGTAAAGGTCTTTAACTACTTATCTGTGGCTTAAAATGGCTCCTCCTGGCTCCTTTTCTCTCGTTCGGTCTCTCTTTTGCTCGCTCGCCGCATTATAGTTTTTCAGCGGCGGCGCGTCCGAGACAGCCTGTTTACCAGAGTTGCTTGTAGCTTTAACTGCCGCATCGCTCCTAATTGTACAGCAGTGGGTCAACGGTTTGTTGTGCTGTCCCTCTTTTATAAAACGAGGGTATGAATTAAAACAGGCTCTTGTAGGCTGTGCTTGTGCCGGCACTTCAGATCCTCTGGGCCTTTAATAATGAGACCCTCTCTAACTTTCAGCATTTGAAACAAACGAGCGGAAAAGCCCGAGAACTTTGATAATAAAACGTCTGGATGATATAACTACATTACTTTTGTATTTTGTAAATACGGTGGAAACAGATCATCTAATTAGGCCCTTTTTTGTTTGTTTTTTTTGAGCTTGTGTCGTTTGTGATGGCAAAATACGCACGCTTTCGATTCAGTTCGCCGAGAAAGCTACAAAGGGTGATGGAAATGTGACAGATAAATGATTTTTCAACCAGGTTTTTATCCCTTTATTTGGCATTTTTGAGATGCCAGTTGTCGAATTAAAAGTGCGGGATGTTTTATCGCATCATCCGTTTCCTCATCATTCCCCAAACAGAATGATCCAGCTGGCACGTGCGCGCAAATGGATTCCGGAATGTTTTATTCTCCTCAGGCTTAACATGAACTAACTAGGAAGAACCTCGCATAGCAAAGGTGTTTGCTTCAATATAAGCAATTATGCTTCATTTGGAGCCGAATGAGGGGAATTTGCATGCGCTGAATGGAGCGCTGGTCTTAACTGCGCAGAAAGTGCAGCAAATTGGTGCAAACCGAGCAACATGCAGGCATGCATCTCCGGTATAATTGTATAATTGTGGAATGACTTTAAATGCAGCCTTTCAATTAAATTTGCTTCTTCGGTAAAATGAAGGCAAAGACACGGAGCCGTGATGAAAATCTGAGACTTGCTGTATTGTAAAATTTGCTTTCTTTAAGGAGGATCATTTGCACCAAAATGGGAGATCTGGAATATGGGCAGATGTCTTCACACACGCGGTGGAGTGAATCTGTAAAGAGAGCTCGTGGTTGGCATTCGGTAAGAGTGATTTTGGCCCGAAACGCGCGTGAACGACTTCCGACTGGAAAATGAGACAAATACGTGCGCGCGTACTATAAAATGCATTACACAAATGTAACCTCATTAGATTCGATTTGAGTTTTCTTTAGGTTAACCTTTACATCCGTTAGTAGTAATGAAAGAACATAGCTGTCATTCCCGAGAGCGCCAATGACAAATGAGCAAATGAGAGTGAATGAGAGTTTGCGCAGGGCGCAGTGGATGCGAGCGCACAATGGTCTGACTGCGGCTATCTGCGGGGATTCAAACTGCCAGGCCTCTGTCTGGATTAAACCCCGCTGCAACCAAAGGGGCTGAAATAAACAATTCATTAATGCTGATTAATTGATGGCATTTTTCTGCAGTGTGCCATGGAGATTTAGTTGGTTAGTTGGGGCTTCGTATGGGGGTGGGGAGGAGGCCAAGTGGGTCAGCTTCTAAAATAACCCATTTCTTTTTGTAGTTATATAATTTGTTCCTACAATGGTTGAGTCATAGATTCTATAGCTCAACTAACAACGTTGTTAGGGTAACTTTTAAAGATGCTACATTGTTTGCTACCGGAACACAGGATTAAAAATAATCATCTAAATTGATCTCTAGTTTCAGCCCCCAGCTGGTTTAGGTAACAAGGTTCACTGAGGAGGGTTCCCACGCTGGGGGTAGGTGGACACAGGTGTCTTTGAACAACGCGAGGGTGGCCCAGAGCCCGAGGGGCGAAGCGCTGGCCCATGGCCCGCCTCAATGTGGGGCTCCCAGGGGCCAGTTCAATGGGCTGGCCCACTTGATAGTGAGAGAAAGGGCCGTTCCAGCCACTGCTCAGCAGGAAGGATCTGCTTGTGGAAGGACTCTTTCAGGAGCCTCTGTTTGTCTGAAGGCTGTCACAGCAGATGAGTACTCAGCAAACAGCGT
>JAZGTJ010000152.1:0-214605 GCA_036877575.1 Botia almorhae
TCATGCAACTAAGGATCAAGTAAAGTTTTCAATAAAGTTTTACAAACTAGGCTTGATCTCCGCGACGGGGGGCGACCTGCGAGCCCCTTCGTTCTTACTGCCCTCCTTCCCTCCTCCAGTCCGCTTACTCCTCCTTCTGTCACTGCCCGCTGCCCTTGTGACCTTTGTTCTTGAGGGTGTGACCCCTCGGGAGGAGCCAGCGGAGAGGGAGGGCTGGGACTGAGAGGGATCCGATAGTGAGGTGCTTCGTGATGTGCTGCTGTCCTCTTCCGACTGCTCTCCCTGCGTCTGTTTCTCCTCGTCTGAAAGTCGTTCGGCCACTTTTATTGCTTCTCCACTAACATTCTTTAAGAATTCAATTGACTGCCTACACACTTCACTAAGGTTGCCTCTACCTGCCTCCCTAACCGACCCACCAGAAGTCTTATCTTTGAATGGCAGCCTAGAGGGAACTACTGGTCTGACTGATCTTTCTGACTCTGTGGGCTTACCTAACCTTGGAACTACATGAGCTGTAACGGTTGAACTAGCTGCATTATTTTTTTTGACATCCTTGATTGGAATTCTAGATTTGGGCTCAAGTGCTATGGATGTAAGATCCACTTTCCTTGCTGCTGGCCTCACAACCTGCTTAGGTTTCTGTTTTCCTGAACTATGCATGTTAAAACTGAACCCTGTTGCCTTGACTGGAAGCCTGGACTTTGGCTGCCTGTTCTCAGAAACAACTTTACTCTGACTTTGAGTGCTAGCATTCTCCACTTTCTCTCCAGAATCCCTACAGCTCTGAGCTTCAATTCTGCTAGCTTTCTGTAAGGTGGGTTCAGAAGATGACTGTAAATTGAACACTACACTACCACACTGGATGTAGTTGGCCTGGACATTGGAGGACTCTAAATTATTATTATTATTGCTGTTTTCTGAGGGGTAATCTTTCCTGCCAGTTGGGGAAGAGTCAATGCGCCTGCTATCTAAGTGAACCTCCGCTAATTGTGACTCCAAACTAATGTATTCAGGCATCTGACTGTCTGAGGACTCAGCCTTAACATCAGTCAGTTCAGCTGAGCCAGTGTCTTTCTTTATAGTTATGGAAGCTGCGATGCCCATCTTAATGGGGGTGCGTAATTTGGGGTCAACCTTGGAAGCTGTGACAGTGCATGAGGTGGTGTCAGCGGACGGAGGTGCATCCAGGCAGTCAGTGCTGCCCTGTGCTGTGCTGCCTCTGGATGGTGTTTTATCTGTGGTTGCCTCTACCTTTCCCTCTACAGCGCTTTCCCCTGCCTTTGAGTGAGAGGAGACTACCCCCGTATTCCTGCCCACTTTCCCCTTGTCCCCTGACTGCCCATCTGAAGTATGCTCACCAATCTGGAAAAACTGAAGTCTTTCTTCAACAAAGTCCCTCTTGCTCATGTCAATAGCACCACTGCGGGTCATCTCAAACATCTTGCCCTCGTGGAAGGGGAAAGGGTTGGGCTCACTAGTTGGGGTGCTCTCATCTGTTGGGGTTCTGGCTGGAGTGGTATCCGGCGTGGTCGCTTGTGATTTGTCATCCACTGATAAAGCACAGAGCTTTGGATCTTCATCTTTGTTTTTAGCATCATAAGCTCCCTCTTCCTCCACTTTACCAGACCATGGATCAAAATCCAAGCCTTTAGTGGCCACTGTTTTAAAGGTAGTGTTTATGCCATCCTCTAGTTGGCAATTAAAATAATTGTCTGTAAAACCTTGTCTGTCAGGGTGTCTTCCCTCCAAAGAATATATTTTCTCCTTATCTTTTTCATTATCTGTTTTTTTCCCAGAAGGTCTCTTTATTGTTGCCTTTTCCCCTGATTCCTCATTTGGTGTGCTTTCCTCCTCAATCACTTCAAGTTTGCTCTGGCTGAAAGAGCGATCTCCTGCTTTTCCCTCATTTGACAAGCTGGATGTTTTAGGGTCACTCAGCCCATCATCCTCATCCTGTAGGTCATACCCATCAAGAGAATCTATCTCAGTAGCATCAGTGTCATGGGAAAATTCAGCAGTTGTTGCTATGGAGCAATCTGTAATAGACTGATCATTTCCATTCTGTTCACATTCTACCTCCTCTCCTTTTACAATGCCATTGATACCGGAGTCCTTGTTGTGTAAGCTGTTTCTCTCTGGTTTCCTAGGCTTGACACGTTTCTCACTCTCCTCAGCCATTTTGAAGGTGTACTTCTTGAGGGGGGCAGGCTGAAAAACAGATTCATCATCGCTTGAGTCACTATTGTCAGCTCCAGGTGGGAGAGGGGAAGGAGGCTGGACTCTAATTACTGGCTCTGCAAGAAGATGCCTATCATGTTCTTCTTGAAGGTTCACCTCCATCATTTCTGTTTCTGCTTCAGATGAAGGACACGACCCCCTCTTATCAGAGTCAGCTTGCTCACTCTCTAAAGGTGGCGGTGGTGGGAACTCTATGTAAGCAATGCGTTTGTCCTTTGACCTTTTTCCAACCGAGCCTTGCTTTCTTTTTGAAGGCTCTAATGATTGTGTGGCAGGTTTGGATTTATCTGCTGGTAATTCCTTGAAAATGAAGGTTTTAGGCTGCTCCTCTTCTTCAGACTCCTCTGGGATTGGGCTAGGCATGCCAGCCATGGAACCTATGATAGAGTCAGGAGCTCTGGAGTTCAGGTCATAGCTGACCTCCTCAGAGGAGGGTGTCTCAGGAGTTACAGGACTCCTACCTGAACTGTCCATGAATGTCACCTGCTCTAGTGTGTCATCTTCAGGACTCCCCTGTGGGGATGGTGGCTGTTTCTGTTTGACAGTATAAAATGCTCCGCGGGTTTCATGTACTGTCCTGCTCTCATGGCTAACTACTTTTTTATATGTGCTCAGCTGCCCACTGGCAGTTTCTTTCTCATACTGTTTACCTACTTGAATGCTGACATAAACAGGAAGAGGTTTAATGTCTGCAGTGACACCTGGGCTCACTCTTTCAATATACTCAACTTGGTTTTCGTCAACACCATTACAGACTACATTAGCAATCTGCCTCTTAGAATCTGAGTTCACTACTGATGATACATCACTTGGTAATTTGCTAGCACCAGAACTACGGTGCTGCGCGTTTCTGGCTATGTGAGACCCTGTTCTTTCAGATTTAATAGAGGTATCTAAGTTTAAGGTGCTACTTTGATGATGGTCTATGAAACTAGATGACACCCTAACAGGAATTTGTGATTCCGAGTTTTTTTTTAGAGTGCCATTGCAATTTTCACTATTACTAGAATCTTCTCTAATTACCAGCTCTGTGTAAATAATCTTTTTAGTAGTTTCTTCTTTTGTGTTGTTTCCATCTCTGAATGAGTGTTGCTCATTCTGTGATTCATCCTTTTGCCTATCATGCACTAATGTGTGGGTGAGCTTTGTCTTTTGGGCTTTCAGTTGCCCGTTGCCATGATTTTCCCAGGCTTTGCATGTTTTTCTGTCTTCATTAGCAACTTGTTCCTTACTGTTGACATTATGGTGTGGTTTTGGTGCAGAATTATCTGACCTATTTTTCTGTTTGTCACTCTGCTGCTTCTGGGCTAACGCTTCAGCCCTTCGAACGTTGTAACTGTGCCCACCCTCGCTATCTTTTCTGTGGCTTCTCTCACTTTCTGAGGACTCTGTTGACTTTGGAATATTCCCCCCTGCAAACACTTGATAAACTGGCAGTTTACTTTCCTGCAGCTTCCTTACTGAGGATCCTGAAGTTTGTCCCCATTGGGGTCCCTTTTCTTGTTTCTGAGCCTCTGATTCAAATTTCATTCTGACTGAGCTAACTTTAGATGTTGAGGGTTGGAAATATTTAGAGGATTCACTTGCACTGCTTGCAGATGAACAGTCCCCTTTCTTGGGCTCGTCATTGTGTTGAAGCAAAACCCGTCTTTCAGGGCTGCTTGGTAGACTGGCACATTTTCTGTCATGGGAACCATATTTATCCCTAAACCTGTCTCTGCTCCAGTCCTCTCCATTTCTATTCACTGACCTCTCTGGGCTACTGCAAGTTGAGCTGGGCCCAGAACGAGTCTCTCTTGCATCTTGCCTGCAATGCTTCTTCTCTGGGGACTGAAGCTCATCGTTTAGTTTTTCAGTTTTATCACGAAAGAATTGTGAGACCTCACTAAGTTTTTCCTCTGCCTCTTTGACAGTTCTGTCTACTCTGTCCTCATATTGATACTTCTCTCTGCTTTTACTCTGCCTCTCCCCAGAAACTTTCATCCATACAGATTTTTTTGGACTATCAGGATCAGAGGCATACTGCAACAAAGTGAGTTTGTCATAATTGTCATCTTCTGACGATCTACTTGACCTATCAGGCTTTAGCATAAATTCTCTAACTGAGCCACTTTGCATTCCGTCACCACAGTAACGTGACCTTTCAATCACAGATTCATCAGAGTCTGAATGTGAGGAGTCAAATTTTTCAGAGAGGAGCATTTTGTCTGCAAACTTGTATGACTCTCCTCTTGTTTCAGATGACTCGTCATCATTGTACTCCACTGAATGCTGACTAAGCAATTTTAGGGTCTTTTCATCTACAGGTGTGTGCATTCTGGAGTCAAAATAACAAGGGAGAGATTCTTCAGGTTCTATGTTGTCATGTTGCTCATGGCCAATCCTATTTTGCAGTTCTTTTACGCCACTGTTACCTTGATATATGTACATTTCCTTCTCAGGGTGATTTTTTGTTTCTCTAATAATAACTTCAGTTGGTTCGGCTTTGTTTCCTTTCTCAATGTGAACCTCAATGATGCGCTCAACTTTTGGGATTGGGTCTGGAGGTCTAAGAGAAGGTTCTGCCATTTCACTGCTACCTTTGTGCTCAAACAGGCCTGTTAACTCCCTGGATGGATCTTTCCCTGACTGGAAGGCCTTCATTATGTCTCGTACTGACATGGTCTCCTCCATCCTCTCAGATCCAACCTCTTTAGCTGGGGGTTTGTGGTAAACCATTCTCGTAGTTGTTGTTATGTGAGTTTCCTCTTTGACTCGCATTCCTTTAGCCATTACATCATCCTCTGCATTGACTCTGGCTTGGTAAGCTTTTACTCTTTCTTTAATGGATCCACCTGGTGATCGTGGCTCAGTGTCAGCACACCGCAGCGGAGGCTTTGTCATTCTTGCCTCCTCCGATACTGGTTCCTTAGAATCCTCTGGAGGCTCATAGCTCCGTATGACATGTACAACTTCAGTGCGTGTTTCAGTAATGACTGGCGGAATCTCCTGAAAAAGCCCTTTGGGGCCCATTCCCTCTGCACTTTGGGGGGCTGAGGGTGTTCTCTCACTACGAGTTTCAAACCCACTGTCTGAGAGTGGACTTTTGTCTTGGTCATGGGCAACATCATCTGGAGAGTCCAGTGCTATTTCAGGACCAAACAATGCATCGGCTAGCTTTGAAAGTTCTTTCTCTGAAGGAGAGGGACGCATGTTCATTGGAGGCATTTTGAGCTTGTGCTCCTGTAATGCCATTGCAGGTTTAAGGACACGCTTCTGTTTCTCCTCTCCTTCCCTTCTTGCTTCCTCATTTCTTTGTTTAGCCTCTGCAATTATAGAAAGAGAGCTTGTGCCAATGTCATTGGTTAAATAATCAACTACTTTTGCAAGATTAAAATCTCTGTCAGATACTGGTTTTGTTTTGACTTGAGATGCTACTGTTTCATAGCGAGGTGGACATCTCCATTCATTTTGTATATTATCTTCAATATCATCCTCTAGGACATCTTCTGTCTTGCTGTTTTTAATATTTGCCTTACTCTCCCTTAAAACATCCTTGCTGAGAATTTCACTGACTTTGACCAGGTCCTGTTTGACTTTCTCTACAATTTTAAAAGGCTCCTCATCATCTACTTTATGTTCTTTAGATTCAGACTGATAACCTTTGGAAGTTGCACTTGTATCAGTTTGCAGAAGTTCAGACATTCTGATTAAGTCCTCCTTCATTTCAGCCACATCTTTGAGTATCTCTTGGCTGTTGGACAGGGGGGATGAAGAGGTAGTAGATTTTAGTGTTCCTGGGGACATGTTCAGGGGAGTTTTAACAGGGGATAGGGTTCTGGTAAAAGAGGACTGAGCCTGGGCATTAATCTCTTGGGGCATGGCCTTTCTAGGAGACAGAAGAGCAGCTGTTGACTTGGAGACCTCAGGGAGCTTTTTAAACTGGTGTTCTGGTAAGACATTAATAACAGAATAGACAGGCACTGTTACAGTGCTGGATGTGACGGAAGTGGTAGAGTTGGGGGGAGACCTGAGGGAGGCATAGAGTGAGCTGGAAGCAGAGGAACGCATAGACTGGTAAGACGATGAGGGAGTGGAGGACATTGACTTTAGAGTGCCATAGCCTGCTGAACATGAATTAAATGTTTTTTCCACTTCATCAAATGCTGCATTCACACTTGTTGTTGCTGCATTTGTTGTGGCTTGAATCCTTTCCTGCAGAGTGCTATTAAGAAGTGTTGTTGGGGAGGAAGAGCGATACTTAGTTGGGGAAGCTGTCCCATTGATCAGTGAAGCTGCGGTTGAGGGTGAGCCAGATTTTAATGGTGAGGAGAGGGATGAAAGAAATCCTCTAGCAGAACCAGATACATCATTGTTGGTTCTGATCGAAGAGAAGCCCGGGACAGTTTTAATGGGGGAGCAAGATGCTGTAGGGTTTGAGGTTACAACAGACTTGTAGGGCAAACTTGAGCTGTACATGTTCAGCGAAGACTTAGGTGAGGCTGGAGGGGTCATAGCAATAGAAGATCTTTCCAGCAAGGTTCCTCCAGATGGTACTGGGGAGGTCCTGGCTGACAAGCCTGTGAGCCCTTTAACTGAAACGGGATCAGGGACACCCTTTCCTGGAGATGACAGAAGGGTCGCAGAGGCTTGGACTGGGTACTGGGCACCTTGAACTACTGTCTTTATTGGTGAGGAGATGGTTCTGTAAGATCGAATTGGTGACGCTACGTCACTGGCAGATTTGATGGAAGACGCAGGTGAGCCTCCAATGATGGATTTAATGGGAGAAGCAGAATTTACAGACCACACAGACCTCAGTGGGGAGGCTGAGGGGGTGTTGGATGAGGAGCTGGAGAGGGAGCCAAACCCGGACTTGGCCTGGCTAGGCACATTGACAGGAGAGCTGGTTGCCCAGGCCTGGTAGGAGCGCGTCGTAAAGACAGGCTTGTAAGCGTAGCCAGAAGGCTGCGACGTGGTTTTTGGAGTGGTGTTATGACCTCTTTCGGCTGCTTCTAGTAATTAAATTAATAAACATAAAGTGAACAGAAATAGTTAAAAAAGAGAGAAGAGAAACAAAAGAAAGGCTTAGTCAGGGGTAATTCTAAAACATACAGCAGGTGGATATTCTATAACTGGGGTAATGGAAACTGTGGCAACAGCTTCTGACAATGAAAAATGTAAAACAAACCTGAAAAGAAAAAAACAAAACAATGTTGTTGTAGTCAAATGGCTGAAGATGCAAAATGATGGAAAAAATAAATACAAATCAACCCTTTAAATAAAATAAAGCAACAAACAATTCTAAAACACATTCAGAGAAAAATTGAACTTTTCTTAAAAAAAATTACAACATGCAGATTGTTGTAACCAAGTACACAAAAATGTCATAAATAAACAAAAATAAGTAGGAGGTAAAATAGTTAAATTGAATTTACAAGAATAGATGTTGAAAAATAAATACACAACTTGTGTAGTGATTGTGGTAGCAAACCATATGAAATGAAAACGAATGAACAGTGAAAAGAAATACACAACCAGCACACTAACAAAACATAAAAAACTATACATGAAGAGGCAAAAAGCAAGCAAACAATGTAACTGTCTATGTGTATTGTACACAGACATTTCATACTGGCAGTTCTGTTTTTGAAAATGAAGAATTATGAGATTTTGTTTTTATTTTATTAAATTTCAGAGTTTGTATAAAGGTTTATATAAAGAAAATATAATGACTCACTGGATGCTGGATCGGCCAGATAGCTGTAGCGCTTTCGCAATGCTAATGAGGCAAAGGTATGTCGTCGATCTTTGTCATTCTGCAATAACACAGGAAAAAAGCAAAAACCCTACGTAAAAACAAAGTAAGAGTTTGTAGTGCAATGACAAATTAAGCTGTTTATTATCAATTTTGCTTCGTTAATTTATGTCATCTTTATTCATTAAACCATTCAGGTGGGTTTTGCAGCGTATCTTTCAAAAGGATTATTTTATGAGGTATCATCAAGATTTAAGCAAAATATACTTTTGATTCTGTAAGGAGTCCCCCTAAACCCCTTTTACTTTTTCGGTACTGTACATTTCACATGGGGGTCGACTATATAAATGCATTTGCTAGCAGTGTGAAAGTTTTTGTATGTTGAAACTGCCTAACTGCTTTACTTTGAAATCAAATTTAAGGAAAATCAAATCTGCAAAAGAGATAGAAAAATGTTTCCAACAAGCCACAAAATAAAACACTTTAAGACCACTGATAAACAGAAACAGAAATCATGCATTTGCCCGACCTTAGCCAATGAGAAAACTAGTATACAAGCTATTGACCAATCACATAAATAAGCTTATGATCACGTAAGCACCACACTAATAGCAAAGGCGGACAAGTTATGTCATATTTACCTCATCATCAGGATCCGATTCCATTTCCTAACATTTCCCACGATGCATTGCAGTAATAGATAATGGAGCAGCAGCAGTCGATGACAAACGGTGGATGTAATAAAAAGATGTAATGAGAGGAGACAGAGAAAAGACACAGAGATGGGACAGTAAAGGAGTTGAAAACGTAAAAATGCAAACACAGAAGAGGAGAGCAAGACAAAAGGGCGAAATAAAGTTACATCAAAAGCAGCAGCAGAAACAGCTCTGTGACAAGTTTAATTTAAATCGAAGGCTCTAGACAATATTAAAGCTAATGTCTCTAAGTCATGTTTTTGCTTTACCTTTCTGTGTGTTGGCAGTGTGAAGTTGAGGTTACAGATTGCACTCTGTGGCAGGCCTTTTGTGGTTTTGGGTTCTCTGAGGAAAGATATTCTCCCACAGGGCTCTTGGCTCATATCTCTGACCTACACAAAGAACAAAAAAAAACATCCAGACACACAACATGCATCATGTACAATCATGTGAGTATGTGCAATCCCTGGGATTGAATCCATGACATTGGCGTTGTTAATGCCATGCTCTAACCACTGAGCTACATATTCCATTTCATTGGCTTGAATGAATATACTTAAATATACTTTATTATGCCTCCAAGCAATACAATAAATATATTATACGCTGATATACTAATAATTCCAGACAATTGATATATGTATATATTGCACTTCCAGACTTTTCGTTCACTGATTTACTCAATGACAGCTTAGAATTCTTCGAATTCGAAACATTTTACATCAATACATTATATACACCAAAACATAAGGAATTAGAACAGATAAAAAAATTGCTTAGTCGCTGTCTTTCAAACCTTAATGCTGAATGGAAGTCGGTTCTCTTTGAAGGCATAGAAGTTAAAGATTAATTGTTGACCACTCTTCGTCAGAGGAGAGATGTTGCCATAGAAATCCACATGAATGGGTTTGCCCTCCAGAATCTGTCAAAGAAAGGCGACACAGAACATCAACAATTATTGTGTTTAAGTAATGCTGATAAATGACCAGGAAGGAGTTACTGTGTTTTATTATGGGAATGTGTATGAATGAATATGGCTTGTGCATTAAAAGGATACAAGTTTGTGCGAGCATGTTTATTGCAATGCATTATCCTTTGTGTGCACGTACACATGACCATTCACAAACTCATGACTCACCATTTCCAAACACTGAAAGCACGTTCATGTTTAATTATGTATGTGCGTGCGTGTTTAGTGGTGTGTGGCACGCGCAGACCAATGCGTGTGATACGGTTGCACACCTCAATGTCTTTGCTCCTTGCCACCTCCTCAAAGTTCTCCTGCTGCTCCAGAGTTTTGTCGACTTTGTCATCAGTCATGCAGAAGCATCGCAGGCGGGACTCCACGGGGTCGATCATTTTAGCAAACACCACAAACTTGGCCAGGTATGGAACACAGATCAGCTCTCGGTACAACTGAGATGCTAAACCCACTGTCTCACTGATCTGCTGACAGTCTGCCAACCAAAATCTGTAGAGAGAGGAAAGCAAGAAGGAAAATCCTGCATATTTATTTTTATATCACAAATAGTTACATTCTCTGTTACAACAAGATAGCATAAAAAAAAGTTGTATGTCTTGGTTCTAAGATGTTTATATAACGGAAAAGCTCAGTTCCTGAGCAAAATCTTTAGTCAGCCATACTCAACACTGACACAGACCGGTGTCAAAAGATGAAAATGACATACAGCAGTTGTGGTCATTTCTTTTAGGAAAAGCCATTATGTCATGGATTACTTTCAATTTGGCTAATAATAGCTAAGAGTGTTTGATTTGTTAACCCAGAATGTCTTTAAGAATGATGATTCACATAGTTCAGGAACTTAGAAAGCCATAGCACTGTTTATAGAAAAGGTGTCTGTTTTTGTAAAGAGCGGGAACATGATTTCAGCCTCTTGATGACTTCCTGTAAACCTTCCCGTTAAGATTGCATACTGTATGTGAGTGACGCTAGGCAACAGCCATGTTTGCAGTCATTTTAAGGGTTAATTATTGTGTGACGTGCCATGATAGGATTGAATTAATTAAATGGCATGGTGATGTCTTTTAGTCCAATGAAGGAACATGAATCTGTGAAAACTCTTCGAAAACTCCTCTCTGGTATGTTCCCAGGTATGGTCACAGGTGGGCGTGTGTGTCTCACCTGGCAGATACATTGGTGGTAAAGGACACACAGTCAGTGACAAATGAGAGTGGAGTGGTCCCAGTGATGTCTTCCCACTGAGCTGGGGACGTTCCACCTAAAGGAAATGTCACACTTTAAAGTGAACTACCACTACATAGGATATTGCTTCTGGTATGTTACAATGTGTTTTGCGAAACAGTGGTATGTAATTTGATAACAATTGTAAATGCATGTGTTATGTAAACTACTTTTTAATGCTGTTTAAAAGTCTCTTCACATCCCAATAGCAATCACTAAAGAAAGTGGTGCAAATATATTTATATTCATATTTATCTTCTATGGAAGGTGCAGGTGCTTCTATGAAATTTGTCCAATCACTGCATTCGATCCGAATGTAATGATAGGCTGTACTACTCGCCTGTCAAACTATATATTTGCATACCTGCATGCATTATTGGAGGAGGTGTGGCTTTAGAGACCGCTCTAAGAGAGTGTGGGATCTTATGCTTTCAAAGCTAGCATGCTTTTGCTAGTCTCTCTGAAATTGCCTACCCTAACTGTAAATTAAAATTAAAGGTGCCCTACATAAAATTTAAACTTAGATGAGGCATATCAAATATGTACAGCTGCAGAAACATGTCTCTAGCATAGTCTTATTTTAATTTTTCAATAACAAAAGTAAATATTTGCTATATTACTACATAAATAAAACTTTGAATAACATTGTACACCTGGCATTTTATTTATTTCACCCTCAAACACTTTTGTACACACACTATTCCCATACCTGTGATACTACACAGCAGTCTAAGGCAGGGGGCGGGTTCCCCTTTGCGTCCATTAGCAACCACCTCTTTGGATCTGGGTGGCACAGGGATTGTCATGGTGATGGGCTTATGGAATTTTCTCCTCCTGGGCTCCACGGTAACAATCGGGCTAAACGATGCTCGGTTACCAATGATGGTCCGCACCATGTCCTCAGGTACTGGCTGTGCCTGAGAGAGACATATACAGAGAGAAAAAAGGAAAAAAAGTGGAAGAACAGATTGGAGATTCATTATATTGGGGATCTAGGAGTTTATGTGTGTTTGTACTCATGCATTTGTGATGATTCTGTTGTAAGCATGTTTTTCCAACGAATCATCCTGATGATTAGAACATGTCTTACAACATTCCCATCAACACACAAACCTGTAATCCAACACGGATTTTCTTAGTAAGCGCTCCCTGGGGAAAGGAAGCCTTCACCATGGGAACTGCCTCGCTGCTCAAGACTCCGCCCTCTGGCCCCATGTGATCACTCTCTTGTTTGATCCGTGACACCACCGCAAAGTATTGTGGGAAATCTTTTGTGATTATGCGGCAGATACGCTTCTTCTCCAGCTCTGCTGGGCTGTCCATCTCTGTGAAAAGTAAAAAAATGATTCATTAATGTTTGAAGTTATAAGTCAGCAGTTTTAATAATAACATTAGCTGTTTGATTACCCTCATCCATGCCATTTAGGACCGAGGTGAGCTCGATCATTTTACAGTCGTAATGATGCTCTTTCCAGGTCTCGCCATTATCGCTGCGCAGAACGATGAGCTCTCTTTCTTTTCCTCGCATGGAGCCGAAATGAGGGATTTCTACAATCACCGGGCTGAAAATTAATCAGAGGACAGTGAAACTGCTGAGCTGCAGGTAAAATGACAGTAGAGAAAAGCCTGACATGCATCTTTAGATAAAAAAACACAGGTGCATTTAAGACAGGGTGGCTTCGTTTTTTCCTAACTTAAATTTAAGGTTTTTTGGCTTTATCCAAAGCAACTCCAGTAACAGTACATTCAGGGTAAGATTAATTTAGTCACGTTCATGTATTTCTGTTCAACTGCATATATTTTTAGGCAAAATGGAGGAAGTTTTACCCCAAAAACTGTGCCCCAGCTGGACCCATCTCCACCAGCCTGCTGACAAGACCTTCACCCTCCACCATAGGTGGCGGGTATGCCAAGCGGTGACGCTTTGCCAGGCGACAGGTGATCCGGGTCGGTGCTGGGCACTTCCTTGGCGGAACGATTATTCGCATCCCGTCGTGTCGACTTCCTCTCATTGATCCTCCTCTGGCGTCGACCATGAAACTCACCAGGAACCTGCGTGAAGAGAATAAAGGTTAATGACAGAGTGAGTACGAAAGACAGAGAGAGACAGAGAGAGAGAGACACCACTCTAGCCCACTACACAGACACGAACGAGTGCGAGACGATTCCCATGCTGTGATCACTGTACACCCAACACACGTGGGAAAAAGAGAAAAGGGGGATGAAAGAAAAGGTCTAAGCAGAAGCATTGAAAGAAAGAGTGGTAACAGAGAGAAAGCAGACAGTTTAGTAAAGACAAAGGGAAAACAAGTAAAAAAGAGAAGAGACAGCGCTTCGAGCTTTAAACCTGGCAGCATGTTGTCCCTCATAGATCATCAGTGAAGACGCTTACAGGCGACACACAAGGGATTCCTTAAATAGTGCCGAAATATTACCACCGTCATAATATATCAGTGTGCAAAGCTAAAAATGATCATGCAACACCAGTTTACTGCCAAGATCAATTGTTTCGAAGCTGTGATCAGTGATCAGAAGTGTGACACCTCCACAGATGAATCCCAAAACGCCCATTACCAGCCATAAATTCCCTCCTCAAAATAACCAATGTCTCTTTATGCGTGCGTCTGCACTGTTAGTTTGTAGCCTCAATGTGAGATTAAGTTCCTCTTTAGTGTTACGGAAACAGTTCATCCTAACAAAATTATGTGAGTACAAAATTATTTACCTTTTTACACCCTCGTGTCATTCCGAACCTTTGCGCTTTAGGAAGTTTTTCCATTCAACAGAAAAACGTCTTTAAAGAATTGCCATAAAGAACATGGAACATGTTGGGAAGAACATGGGGGCGAGTAAATAATGACATAATCATTTTTAGGTGAACTAATGGAAGTAGATGATGGCAATAGTTTAACATTAATGTTCTAAAATGCTGATGGCGCACGTGTCTCACAAATGTGTCGTGACGTAGTATGTAAAAGTCCATTTCTTTATCTCAAAGACTGAGCTACAGACACACCGTGTGGAGGAGCGCTCACACGGATGAGGAGAGATAAACAGGAAATAAGACACCAGAGAGAAAGAGAACGAGGACAGATGAGAGACAGAGGCTTGTAAGCCAGTGAGAAGAGCTTTAAAAAGAGTGATGTCACTGGACTCAGTGTTCACCTGGAGTCATACTGAGGAAGCGGAGAGGAAGGGCTGCAAAAAGAAAAATGGACGAAAGAAAAACAGAACAGAAAGCAGGAGGTCAAAAAATAAAACACTCATTATTACAGTTGTCGTCGTGGCAACGTGACAGCTGACATACATATAAGACATGAAGCTGATATGAAACGGAATCTTATGTATAACACGGCAGAAAGTGAAAATAAAAGCAAATACCTAAATAGAGAAAACATGCCTTATGCAAATAACCCTAGTGGGTGAAAAGCATACGTTTTTCATGCTTGCCCGAAAACAATGTTTAACAAATTACTGGTGGTATCATTGCTATTTGCTCATGGCATGCTGAATCACTCTTGAAGTGATGTTTGTGTATAATAGGGACCAAACAATTAAAAATCCAAGCTAGGTTTATTTATATCACTAAATGTAAATAAAATGTGTACTAAATGTGTATAAATGTGTACTTTAATATGTACTTTAAATACTTTGTATACTTTTAATTGTATACTTTGTATACTTGTGTATACTTTCAAATACTTTACAAATACAGCCTTATTTGGTGCATGTATGGGTTATTTGTCAGTTCGTCAAGGGTAACATTTCTGTCACTTTGGATGATTCTACAGGAAAAATGCTTGAAAAATGAGGCGGCAAAAAACAGAAATGTTATTTATTTTTCCCAGAATAAGTCAGAATATGTTTATTATGTGTCCTTATCAACCAGATTTATAAACAATTTCTTAAATAATAGTCAAAATAGTCAAAAATGGAGCTAATTAAAGAATTACCCAAAAATATATAACATTTATAAAATTCAAACTGAACCTGTTAAATTGCTTTTATTGAAATAATGGTTTGTTGACCACATAGAGAAACACATCCTTACCCAGAGTGCACAGGGCTGCAGACAGCGTTGTGTGAGTGGTCCACTGTGTCAGGCGTCCAGCTGTATCGACGCATACACTCGCTGTTGTATTCGCGAGTGACAGCGAGGTGCTGTAAACACAATCAGACACACACATATTTTAGATGGCTTTTAAAAGTAGTGAGCAGGTTGCCAAAAACAGTAACTATCATCATTCGATGTAAAATTAGGCTATAATTGAATTATGTTATATACTTTTATTTTATGATTACGTTATCTAAAGAATCATGCGCTGCCCAAGATTTCTTTGGAAACGTCACGTTGATGCATCAAGATCAAACATGGAATGAAACAGGGAACGCCAGGAAAAACAGAACATGGGAAAGAATACAAGGACTTTATATGAACAGCTGCCTGGAACAGACAAACAGAAAGCTGTAGATGGAGGCGGAGCTTCAATTTACAAACAACCAATCACAGGCAAGCAGCAGTGAGCGGAAGACTGAAACTTAAGAAATGTGTCTGGGCTGTTATGTAATGAAGGTCTGAAACGGATGATGTCAGACGGTCAGGACCTGTACCTTATTCTGAGGGTCCACCATGTAGGAAATGTCTTTAAATACACTCTGAAGCTTTAAGGCAAATACACACATAGACCTACGTTTAGGTTCAGGTCAAGAAAGTGTAATTCTTAATCTGTCAGATGTAGAGAGGAGGAGGATGTAGTGTGCTAAAAGTGTTTGTCTGGCTGTGTTTCAAAACCTAGTATGCTACCTACTGTACTTAACAGAACTTGAACTGAATGGTCAATTGACGCCTCTAAAAAGCTGTCTAGTTAGGGAGTTTACTAGGTTTTAAAAATCAGCCTGACACTAAAGCAACAACCAAAATCAATTATTTAATTGATGGTGAGTTGAGCTAAAGTGTTTTGCATGTCTTTTGTGTTAAAGGGCTAGTTCATAAACATTTGGTCATCACTGGAATTTACAGACTTGATATGTACACTAGGTAGTCTAGTAATCTAGTAATTTAGTGGACATTAAAAGATTGATGTATACTTTAACAATTGAGCAGTTTTGTAGGTCTGGTATCAATAACCCTTCTTAAAATGGAAAGACTAACAGAAATCCAAAAAGTAAAAAACATAACGGAAAAGCCTGACAGAGCATCTGCCAGACCGTAATGTGTATAAATGTATCCAAGACTGACTCTCGATCTCTCTCTCTCTCTCTCTCTCTCTCTTTCCTTCTCCCAGTATCTTTCCATTTGTTTGAGGACAGACTGAGAGGTCAGGCAGGACAAGGACTTGGAGCAGACTTTCAGTCTAATAAGAGTTTATTTATGGGAATGTGAAACTGGACAGAACAGGAGAGTGTGTGTGTGTGTGTGTGTGTGTGTCTGTTTGTATGGGGACTGGGCTTTCACAAATCCCATGGGACCAACAGAAATGTTCCAGGACAGTGGAAATTCCCGGGTGGAATTGTATAAAATATGCCAAAAGATGAATAGTGTTCACACTCTATGTTTTTTTTATTAGAATAGGGTTAGAGAGAGAGAAACAGCAAGGCAGAAACGTGGGATTCTTACCGTATCTTTGGTGGGTGCCAGCATCTCTTCAATCATCATGCTGTCTCGAGCGAAGGAGCTTCTGTTCAGAGTGTTGGACCTGTCTGAGCTGAAGGAGCGCAGACTGCAGTGTGTAAGAGTTTCACATGTGTGTACAAGCAGACGCAAACAAACACGAAGCAAAAACACGCACGGGGACAAACGAACACGAAGACAGAACAAAAACACAAATGTTACAACATGCAACATCCAGGGAGAACAAAATCAAAACCCCTCTGAGAGAGGAGAGAATGGGACACTTGGTGGACAGGGAGAAGAGGGTAAGATGAAAACAGAAGATGGAGGATGTCTAACGTAGAGCAGGTTAAAACATGGAAACTGATAAAAGTCTAACAAGATTGTCACACTTTTGGGAAAAAAACGTGAGAGGTGCTTGCCAGTTGCTATGATGCTGTGTGTGGTTGTCAGGGCACTGCTGTGTGGTTGCTAAGGAGTAATTTTCGAATTGCTTGCGCACCTCCTCCAATAACAGTCTATGGGAGTTCAGTACATGTGACCCAGTATACAGCTACCCCTCCAACACTGAGTACTGTTGAGCTGAGTATTTTCAGTTCTCATTAGCTCTATAAATGTGTGTGTGTGTGTGTGCACTCTTCTGCAGTGCTGGATCTCTGCAGAGCGACTGAAGTTGGTTGCACAGTGAATGTACATGAGACTGAGAACTGCAGCAGGCAGCAGGATTTAAAGGTACAGCACTGTACTGCACGCACAGTTTATGAAAGAACGCGTGTGCATTGGTTCTGTTTTTCGGATGAATGAGTTTACAACTTTCTGTCGTCCTTTTCTCTCGCTTGAGTTCCATGATCTGCATTATTTTTATGGTTCTCTATCGTTAGAGCAGCCAGCTCACCCTCCTCTGCAGTACTCTCTCTCTCCTTCATTTCCCTCCTCTGCATTAGCTTATCTCACACTTTCCAATCCTATGTCATTGTTATACTGTATGTACTCTCTCTCAAATGATCCTACTGATGTTTCANATTTGCATACATGTGAAACTATGTATAGGCTACATTAATATCATCCCCTCGTAAAGTACCTCACATACCCTGGTCAAGTTGTCTATGTAAATTCTTGTTGTTAGCATTTAGGCTTCTTTTATCATAAAATGCATTACTTATTATAACCAACCACGCGTAGACACCTTAACTATTCCTAATTTTGCCATAAAATGAATCTTTATACATTTTTTCTAAATAATGCATTTGTTGAGAAACTAATTAAATGTGCCGTCAGCGATTGACTAATTGGCCTCGCAGGGTGAGTGATCAGCTTGAAGATTTTGTCCCTGGATGTCACATAAAGACTCAAGCAACTAAAACGACAACAAAACACAACATATATAAACACAATCCATGCCACATTGAACAGAAACTCATAAAGCAACCAAAACGTAATAGTTAGCGACACTAATTATTAATAACAGACATGATTAACATCTAAAACCATACAATTTCACAAAACACAACTACTGCCCACATTTCCAGTTAGTAAAACACACTCCTCGTCTTTCTGGACCTTTTTGAAATGGTTTTTATGGCTTTGTGTGACTGATAAGAAGCATGTTTGGCTTCAGAGCCAAATAGAACAAACCAAACCTCCTCACAAAATAACATTCAGGTTTGGGAGACCAGATCTTCAGTTGAGACGCAGGTCGTTCTAGAATTGCTCTATCTAGCAGAGGAGCTCAGGCCTCAGTGTGTATGAAAGGAATGAGACGCCACAGAAAGGCACTGCACCAGATGACACAGTGGAGTGAGGCATGATGGGAGTTATGGGATGGAACGGGGCAGTGACAGAAACGACAGCTACGCAGGGGGAAGGTGAAAGTAACAGAAAGAGAGAGAGAAAGAGAGAGAAGGGAGATTCAGAGAGATCGTTCTTACCTTATCCTGGGGCTAGAGAAAGTGAGAGAAGTGAAGAGAAAGAAAAGAGAGTAAAATGTACTGGACGCGGCAGAAGCAGCGAGTTAAGCGTGGCACTGAGGCTCTGCCACAGCATGTGATGTGCTCCTAAACAGGACTGTGTGAACGTGTGTGTGTGTGTGTGTGTGTGTGTGATGTTGGAACAAGCAACACAACAGTCCTATATAAGAGCGAACAATGCCAGGCGGATGCTGTTAACAAAACAAAATAAGCAGCATATATGAAGAATATTATTGTTTTCATCATAAATAAACATCATCATCCATATCTAGAGCAGTGCCTGAATCCGAACTCCAAGGAAAAACACAAACAGCAGTGAATAAATTAAAAAAAACAAATGTAATGTCTTACCTGAACTAAGCAACAGGGAAACTGAGTATTTTGCAAATGATGTAATAATATCAACAATCCGTAAAACTAATTTGAATCACATTTGACAGTTGAATGTCTCTTGTGCCATTGTCAATTTCTATAAACTGCAAACGGTAAAGCTACCGTAAAGCTACGGTAAATTCTACCCTCTGAGCTACACTAGCGCTCCAACCACAAAATTAGCATTATTAAATACAGCTCCAATAAACAAACAAACAAACAAATCAATCGGATCTGTCATAACTAACTGATTAGATTTTAAGAGATAAGAGTTAAGTTCTACAACAAGCTCTGCATTAACACGAAACTGAGACCGATTTATCCACCCGCTACACATCAGACCTCTCCTCTGCACTGTTTACCTGATGGCACACCCACGCAAACAGTCACGCACTTTCCAGACTTTGTCACTCAGCGTTCCCTTCCCGGCGATGATGTCATTGTTTTAGACCATTAATTTCCTGTCCTCTAACAATATAACCACTGACACCCAGCCAGCCAATCAGATCGTACTGTCCCAGACAACAGCAGCAAATCAGGGTCCATTGTGCCACACAACGCTCTCACGGTACATTTCAGTGTTCCATCTCTAAATCTCTCACCTCCTATATTCATTCATCTGTCAACCTATTGCAAAGATAAGCAGATACCGCTGAGCTGACCTTAAGGGGACAGAATGTATTTCAGCACAGAATGCCACAGATGTGCTCTGCACCGTGTAGGTTTAATAGAATTAGCTTTATAGAATATGAGTGTCATTACCTACTGCCACAGAACAACATTACAGCCTAGTTCTATAGTTTAAAATACATTAAAAAACCACACTGCTAGGATAAACTACAGCCTCTGTCTTACATCTTTTGAATAAACTGAAGGTGGTTAAGTTTTATACCACACAGCAGTAACTGCAGTAATAAGAAATTATAAGAGAATAGAAGCAAATAAAACATGCAATCATTACTCTCTCTGCATGGTGAAAAGATGTTGTACTGTAAAGTATTTCACGCAACACTTCTATTCAGATCTATTTACACTGTAAATCTTCACAGAATTGGTTGCTCTGGTTCAAAAACTTGCATCTGATTGACCACAGTTGCCCAGCTGTAGAACATGCCTCAATTTTACTGACTAAAGTGGGATTACTGTATGATGTGACCCTTTTAAAAAATGAATATATATTGCTATATATAAAACAGATAATACATAAAAATGTAATATATATATGTGTGTGTGTTGTAGAGGGGTCATGTGTTATTAATATTTCAAGTATTCTTATATGTCTATATATTTAACTTTAACTGAAAGACACGTACACTGAATACAACTTCTGGAAACACAGCCTCAAAAAAAAGTCAACTGCAACCGCCATAACAACAATGCAACCTCAAAAACATCCTCTAAATGCAGAGAACCAACCCAAGAACAAAATGCTTTAAACAAGCAGAAGCAGCAAAGATAAATGAGCACTATTACCTGGCAGAGCGGGCTCCAATACTGAAACCCATGTACCCCTCCTGCGGTAAGGAGTCATCTCCCAACTCCCTCAGGTCCTGCGGCCGAAGGTACTTCTCAGTCTCTCCGGTCATCGCATCCTCACCTGCAGGAATAAGACAAGACAAAGGTGAACCGAATGCAAACAGATAAGGTGACCTATAGCATCTGCGGCAATCAGTTCCCTTTCCTTCTTCTAATTCGCTAAAACCAAAAGCCATATACGGTGCACTTTTGAGTGTCAGTCTTAGTTCGAACCTACAGCCCTTTCTTGGCTATACGTCACACACCATCCCGTCTCCAACGTCACGCAAGCGTTCAGCCCGCAGCTTCTAGATTATTAATCGATGTCACGTATCACCCTTGTGTTTTTCTCCGTAGTCCCCCGTGAATAACAGAGGCTTAGGTGGCGATATTTCACTGACACATGGAGGAAGCGGTTTGCTGCTGCATCAGGGCATCACTGCGTCTACTGAGCTACAGTAAGAATCAAGTTTTCATCAAAGCCCCCAACACTGTAAACTACGGAGATTTTTTAACAAATAACAGTGCTAAAAAAGACAGATAAATAATATGTTAGATACTCATTTAAGCTTTCATGCAACCACTTTAAAAACGACATCATCTCTATTTTATATCATACGGTTTACTTAAATATTAAGTTTAATATTGATCATATTAATTATATTAAATTATTATCGGACTTTGTCTGCGTCATCAGAGCAGAGAGAGAGTTTAGATGCAAAACGGGGCCTAAACAATAAACAAACCGACCCTCATTTCGTGCGATTAAAAAAGGCGTCAAAACTGGTTGTTTAGTAAACAGTTTTAGGCATTTTGTGTGGAAATGATGCTTGAAATGCCGCACAGGTGGGCATCGCTCAAGATTTTGAGATACACCGAACATTTCTCTTTTTCTCGCTCTCATAAGCGCGACTCTGCTTATCCTCTCTCCCCGTGCTGCAGCCCCTCCCCTCCCGCTTCTGGACTCCTCCGTTCCCCTTACACCGGCTCTCTAATTCCCTTCTCTGCCTCTCTCCGGTACAGTATTAAGGTACAGTATTAAGGACTTAATGACAACACACAATTATAACAACGACTAACCGAGGTTATTGTCTAAAAATAGAAAACATGCATTTTCTGTTCGGAAAGTGCACGTTTAAGTACTATTTCCAAGCGGCGTCTAACCGGTGAACGCTGTATGCAGCAGAGCTCGTTCAAAAATACTGCAGTATACTGATACACCAACAGTCCGTATCAGACACTCACACAAAAGCGCTGCCATATCCCACTCCGATACAAATATATCCTTTATGAACGGATCCCCCGCGATCGTTCGTCCAGCAAAGTCTGTATCTTTCTGTATCAGTCTGTAAACGACTGAAGAAAATTATATTCCGGTGGGTCATGTGAGAGCCGGTCGTCCCGAGTCGACCAGAACTCTCGTGGCGCTGGATGTGCGAGATTTACATCCGTTCATTAGCCCGGTAAAAGTTAAATCAGAAGGCAGCCCGGGTCAAGCGAAGGAGGATCTACCAAAGCTCACATGTCAGGGGAGCTCCACTCTTTCCAGCTCTGCACACACACTCGCAAACACGCTGAGAAACAGAGCAGGTCCTCTGTGTGTGCGTGTGTGTGTGTGTGTGTGTGTGTGTGGTGCAAAAGATTTTTGCAGGTCTAGCAGCAAGTGCAGGTCTGGTAGCAGGTGGTAATAGGACACCAAGTACTGTCAACACAGTTCTCTTAGGAGAATGGAGACAGCATACGCACTTCTCTAATATATCAGTGTGTTCGTGGGGGTCGGTCAGGTGATTCCTCACATTGACCCCATGCAAAATAATGTCTGATGAAAAAGTTTGGGTGATCTTTCTCTTTCATTTTAGCAACTAAGGTCTTATCCTGCACACTCTTAGAACACACCGCAGAAAACTCTAAACTCATTAGGAACAAGTGCTAAAGAATGTTACATAACCGCAAGAACACTCGCCCTATACGGTATCACATATATGACATTTTCCAACCATCAAAACTTTCATTTTTCATTTTCTCATTGACGTTTTTCAAATGTTAATGAAACGATGAAACAGTTTAATAAGTCTCAAGAGTGGAGATCAGACAGATCTCTGCTGACATGAGACCCACACTACCTGCACAGCTAAACAGGATTACACAGATAACTTACAAAAGAACCTGTGGATCTATTATAGACTTCTACTAACACAAGCCCAAGTACACACACTAATGTTCTGTTTTACACACACCTCGCCACACTTCAGATAGTATGCATCTCGTTTATGTTCCTATATCAATGTCCTTCATCCACCTGGCTTTCCCTCTCTTTCTAGCGTGACTCTGTTTAGTTGGAGCATGTCTCTGTCTCATTTAAAGGGGTGACACCTGTAGGCCACGTCAGTGTCACCTGCAAGATTCTGAGTGTGTCTGCTGACACACACGGTAACCGTACACCCCCACCCCTCCCTGCAGCGGTCGTAACCATAGAGAGGGGTGCAGCAAGGGACCTTAAACTCATGAATATTTCAGCCGCTGTGCTGAGAGACGAGAGAGAGTTTGGCATCACACAACACGTGGAAGGTTTTCTCTTCCTCCAGACACACACTGCACGTCTGCTTTTGTGGACATCTGTTGTTGTGTTCCGTTTGTGTGCATACTTGTACATAAGATTATTTGTATGTGTTTGTGTATGCACACAATATATATTTGAGAAAAAAGTGTGTGTGTGTGTGTGTGTGTGTGTGGAGCACACACAAGAAAACACAGCAATCACACTCTGCCTCAGTGCATGTTTTAAAGACTCAAAACAAACACAACAAAAACAGATGCAATGCAAAGCCAGGCGAGCGCATCTAAGCTGAGCATGTGCGCATAATGCGTGGGATGATTCAAGATGAGAAGAGAAACAGCAGAGGTGTGTACCTTCTTCCCCAGTCTGGCCTTCATGATCTTTCACAGCTGTCAAATATACAGTACACAGCAACAAGATTAAACATACACACACCCATACGCGCTCTCAACAATGACGGCAGATAGCATCAGCCCAGTGATTGTGGTGCAGGCTGGAGGGGCAGCTGTCAAATTAACTACACTGTTAATTTTGACTATACTGTGGGATGCAATAATGATGAATGATCTTCTAATAAATGGACTGTGTATGTGTCAATATGGCTATAGCAGATTAAAGAATGCTTTACTGCAGTAAAGACACATACAGGTCAGAGAAAAAGAAAGAGTGAGATTGTGTGTGTGTGTAGGTGGTAGGGCAGCTTCACCTTCATCGTCGGACATGTCCAGAAACTCGTTCATGGTCTCCGGGACATTGATCTTGTGTTTCTCAGTTACAGGCTGGTGACAAAGGGACAAACGTGCAAAACATAACAACAGTTTGAGATCCCAGGTTTTTCTGTAAAAAATACGATAGCACTGCATAATATGACAGGAAAATGTCTGAAACTATTTTAAGTAGAAAAAAAGATACAGCAAACAAAAACACAAACTAGCATACTGTACAGTTTCTGAATATTATGAAAATGTTTTTTGCAAAGTCACTAAGACTCTGAACTCTAGACTTGATTTGCATGTTTTGGTTGGTACGTTTCTGACTCAGTTTTTAGTACTGATAACAACATTGTTGCTGAGGTAGAACGTTTTGAGGCATTCAGATGGTGAGGCAGACTGTGTAAGCACATTACCGTGGCAGTGAGGTTTTCATCTGTAATGCCTCTCAGTGTGTCCACAACAGAGATGTAGCCCAGTCGCCGAGCAATAGAGAGAGCTGTGTTCCCATTCTGACACACACACACACACACACAATCAGACTGATAAACTACATGTGTTTTTTGTTTGCAACACAGTATGTTTGCACTGTATGTGTGTATCTGACCTACACTAAAAGAGGCAGTTAGAACAAATGGTGATACAATAAGTATTTTATATACTACTTATGTGCTATTATGATATATATTAAACAGTAAATGTGTGTGGTAAAAGCATTAAGAGAGAGATGTGTGTTTGTGAAAGGTATATAAGTGTGAGCAAGCGCTCACATGTTGCCAGCTTGGTAAGGCAAATTTTCCCAGCATGCCTCAGCACTCACCATTGTGAGCTCATTGGCTGACGCTCCATACTGAAGCAGCATATTAACAATGTGGGTGTGGCCTTGCTGTGCTGCTTGGTGAAGAGGAGTGTAACCATTCTGTGGACGTAAAGACAGAGTGTCAATGCAGTAAACTGTGCAGACTACAGTATAAGTCACACTATACAAACAGCTCGGAACTCACCTTTGTTTTGGCGTTGGGTCTGGCCTGATTCTCTAACAGAAAATTGGCCATCTTCAAGTTGCCATAGTGACATGCCATGTGCAGTGGAGTGTAACCACTCTGTTAGGAGAATTAAAAGAAAGAAAGGGATGGAATGAAAATAAGGACAAAAGATGATTAAAGGAAAAGAGTTTGAAAGTGGAAGAAAGACAGAGAGGTTTATAAAGGATAAAAAAAGGACCAAATTTCAAGACCTGACACAGAAACTCTTCTGCATGGATACAGACAGGCAGTGCCGTGTGTTGTGGACCTTCCAGATGGCTTGTGTAGGCTATTAAAACACCATAACCCTGGAATACTGACCTTGGTTTGGGCATCAATCTCTGCTCCATGGTTCAACAGTACTTCAGCCACGCCCACCTTGTCATCCTGGGCCGCCAGGTGCAGCGGCGTGAGACCGTTCTGTTTTACACACACACACACTGGGTGAGACAAATTCTTACTACGAAGTTTTGATAATACACATACACATTAATTTTGCTGTTCTCGACATGCACAGTGCTTGTCTCTTTACCTTATTGCCTATGTTAACCTTAGCCTGTTTGGTGAGCAGTAGAGACACCAGGTCAACACTGCCCTCCTGGGCAGCGAGGTGGAGGGGGCTGATCCCCTGACGGGTCACTGTGTTACACTCCGCCCCATATTCCAGCAACGTCGTCCCAATCTCCAACTGATTCTTTTTAGCGGCGATGTGAAGAGGAGTGTAGCCATTCTAAAAGAATGAGAGAGAGAGGCGAAGAAGATTTTGACTTGGGATGTAATGTATGCATAGGATCATCTTAAGTTTTTCTAGTGCTTTCCTTGGTTTGACAAAAAAATTTAATCAGAACTTTCAGTTATGTTTATTGACAAGCTCCGTAACTCTCAAATATATCATTATTATTTTGGTCACAGGTGATTTTTTACAAACCCTACCACAACTGAGGATTCCTGATTAGTTTAACAGAAAGAGTAAGTGAGAAGTAACCAAGGAAGTTTTTTTCCTTGAAAATTCAACTCCTTTCAAGGAAAATTTAATTGTTTTTAAATTTAAAATCCAGCAACCCAACCCACCTCAGAGAACCGTGTGTGTGTGTGTGTGTGTGTTTGTGTGTGTGTGTGTACCTTAGCTGCAGAATGAGGAGATGCTCCCTGGTCCAGAAGTACCAGAGCCACTCTTTGATTATCATAGTGTGCAGCCACATGCAGCGGTGTTAACCCAGTCTACAATACCATCACACACACATAGACCCCAACACAGTCACAAGCACCCACGCGAGCATGCACACACACAAACATAGGACGCATGCATGTATGTAAGCACATACAGTACATGGATGTGCACATGGGTGGGTGTACACACACACACACACAGACACAGACCATGTTAAAGTTAGAGGGAAGAGATCCCAGCATACCACTTAAAGCTAGCTGCAATAAGCTCTCAAATGGTAAAGAAAGACCACACACAGCAAGATTATGCCTGTGTTTTACACAGATTAAGTTCCTGGTTCAATTCTATTTCATAATCTAAATACTATTGTTCAAAATTGTTAACCTTTTACTTAGGAAAGCGTAATCTGTGTAAGAGAAACCAGACCCTCGTGACAGCCTAACTGACTTGATGGCATCTAGGAAACGTTCACCCAAAAAACTAATTGTCAACATTTACTCCCTCTTGACTCACTATGAATTTCTCTCTTGTAACACAAAAGGAGAAATTATAAAGACTTCACTGATAATGCAATTATCACACAAAGCTGTCATTTTACAATTCTGAGTTTCTCATTTTGTATTCCGCTGAAAAATATACATGGTATACATGATCAAAACTCATTAGGAAACCATAATAGAATTTGTTTTAGGTTTTAGGGTGAACTGTTTCGTTATGATCCGTGAATCCCATAAGATCTGGGAGACCTTCAGTAAAGATAGTTATGTGGATTATTTTTAGTGTACAAATATTGAGAAGCTGAGGCATACAAGGGAATGTTAACATGAACAGAAGATGACCAGTGCAGGCCCTGACACTCAACTTAGTGACGAGTGGCATGGTCTGTTAGTAAGAGCCAGTGTAGACTTTTGCAAAAGGGTGCATTGAGAAGGAGAAGCTCCTAAGAATAATGAAATTTTGGGATTTCATCCCATTACACCCCAGCACAGACAGAACAAGGTCGTTTCGGAATAGATCCTGGTATATATGTTGTTGTGTGTGTGCGCGTGTAATATACGCATTTGTTCACCAACCTTGCCTGCTGCATCTGGTGCAGCTTTTTTCTGCAGCAGGAGATTGGCCACCTCCAAGTGTCCATATTTGGCAGCCACATGAAGGGGAGTGAACCCTTTCTGTAAAGGAAATAAAGCCTAAGGCATGTTCCTGTAGTATTTCTAAACGTTTAACTAAAAAGACATTATAGATCATATTATCAACAATTTGAGAGACAGCTGGGCATAGACCCCACAGGTTTGTGCAAAACTCAAACATCCATGTTCTCCAGGCATGTTTTGAGAAGGGCATGTTTAAACAAAAACACAAACACACATACAGACACACAACTGCATACTCTAATCCCCTAACCACAGAAACATTTGCATATATTTAATTAACAAAAATCACCATTTAGTATGTTTTCTCAGTCATTTAGTCAATGAGGACACAGGAGGTGTCCCATAAATCATGTTTGCCATATATTAAACCCCCCAACACACACAAACCTTGGTTGCTGAAGAGAGGGAGGCACCCTGCTCCAGCAGAAGGGCTGCTATTTCCTGATGACCCTCCCGTGCGGCGAGGTGGAAAGGGGTGTAGCCAGAGGTGGTGGATACGTTGGGTAACGCCCCCTTCTGTAGCAACTGTTGCACAATCTCCACCTTTCCTAGACGACTTGCTATATGCAGGGCTGTTTGGTCATCCTGAAGGCCGTTGTTATGGAAATATAGATACAAAGACAGAGAGATAAGTAAAGGCAAAGCTGCAAATAGTACATATATTATGTATTTACATTTGAGGTCGTCTCACCTTGGCTTTGATGTCCACTTTAGCGCCATTCTGTAGCAAATATCTGACAACATCAGCCTGGCCGGCTCTCGCTGCCATGTGTAATGCTGTTTCGCCTCTCTAAAACACACAAACACACAGCTCGCTTAATTCATTACCCAGCTAACAGAACTAGTTCAAGTTCTCTTGCAGTAATGTTAGTAGAAATTTTTAACGCTATACATCATATACTCCAAAAACTTTATTTTTAGGTTGTTTGTGGAACGCTTTAAAAACGTTACAGAAATAAAAATGTTTATATAACATTCTTATACCCAGACTCTATTGTAACACTGTCTGTCCATACATTCACCAGTGTAGCTGACTTAGTTGTTTAGCCAAGCTGAGTAATTTGTTATTGTGCGTGTAAGTTGCTAAAAAGAGGAAACGTACCACATTGGTGGTGTTTGGTGAAGCTCCGTGGTGTGTAAGTTGTTTCACTATGTTCTCATGACCCATAAATGCAGCAACATGGATTGGCGTCAACCCCGACTACAAAAAAAAGTAACAACATGACACTGCAAAACTGCTTGTGTTAGTACATTTCAAAAGCATGTACAAAGAAACTGTGAACATTTCATTCTATTGAATCTTATAGAATGAAATATATATATATATATATATATATGATATANCTTATATATCTCATCTTGTGGTGCTGTTATGGCACTATATCATTTGCTTACCTCTGTGACTGCCTGCAGAGAAGCCCCATGTTTCAGTAGAAGTTCCATGACCTTCACTCGGTTCTTCTTGCAGGCAATATGAAGAGGTGTAAAGCCATTCTGTTGATGCAGTCACACATGCGCGCACACACACACACAACCACACCCAAATTTACCAAACGTGTGGAACCACAAAAACCTTCCTCTTTGGTTCACTGAGGACACGGGTGTGTGTATTTAGTGACAAAGCCGTGCGCTGATTTTCCCCGTCTCTGCATAATTTCAAGATTCTATCAACTTTAAGTTGATTTTATACTCTGCGCATTTGAGTGACACGCCCACATTCTCAGTATTGCTATGGCAACAAGCTCAGCGGTGTGTCAGCCTCCCTGCCACTGTTTTTGTCTCACCCATTGTAAAGGGAAAGATTAGCATGCATACAGCTGCATCTGCTGACAGAGGCGAAAGAACCTTGTTTTACACCCCAGAGAGAGAAAAATCAGGGGAGATAGTCAGAAACACAATATAATTTAGTGGAGTACTAAGCATCAAGTATATTTCATTGACCTCACCAGGGCTTTAGCGTTAGGATTGGCCTTCTTATCTACGATGACCTTTGCCACTTTGTAATGTCCACAGTGAGCGGCCACATGCAGCGCGGTCAGGTAATCGTTGGTGACATCATCAACAGGAGCATTGTGCTGGAGCAGAAGTTGGACGCAGTTCAAATGGTCCCCTTGGGTTGCCATGTGCAATGGAGACAGACCGTTCTACAACAAACCATAGAAGAACATCTCAATAACGTACGTTTAACAGGAACAATACCAAAACTTACAATTACAAAAAAGAACAAAAAAGGAACAAAAAGAAGATATTGTGAAGTACAATTGTAAACAAACAGTATTGGCATCCATTGACTTCTATTGTATGGACACAAAACCACTGAAACTATTTTTAAAATATCTTCTTTAGCGCTCCAGGAGTCAATAAAAAAAATCTGATCAAAAATACAGAAATTTTGTTGCTTTACTGTCTATTACAGCCACATGGGGGCAGCCTCAGACACAGAGCCCATGAGCACACATGCACATCCTTACATGCGTGCTTGCACAAACACACACACATACACACACACACACAGGATTAAAACAACAATATTGTGGATGCAAAACTCGTACTTTAGTCTTGGACAGGATGGGCGCTCCCCTGTCCAACAGCATCTCAACAACCTGCTCGTGCCCACTGCGCGCTCCACAATGCAGAGGGGTTAACCCGTCCTGTACACGCACATAGACACACACATAACGTTACGTAATATTAAAAGCAACTTCTGAGATCATACTGTACTGTACTGTACTCATTAACAGCTGATAGAACAGACAGGAACAGAAGCACTCCAGCAGCTGCACAGACGTTCTGCTGATCTGCTTGAAATGTCTTGCAAAGCTGCTCACTTTAAGCAGTACACTGGGTTGTGTTTTACTGGCTTTTACCTGACAGCAACCTTTACTTACATGCACAGGTAATTTCTAAAGTTTATGCTCAGACGCCAAAGACACCAAACTCAGATTCAGTCCAATAAGTCAAAGGTTTCAGTATGTACTCAAGCATTTTTTATCCGAGAACGTTATCTGTTCTATGTTCTAAATACGTGTTCCTGTAGCCCAGTTGGTAGAGCATTGTGCTAGCAACACAAAGGTTGTGGGTTCGATTCCCAGGGAGCACATGCACTGATAAAATATATAACTTGAATGAACTGTAAGTCGCTTTGGATAAAAGCGTCTGCCAAATGCATAAATGTGAATGTAATGTAAATATAATTAAGTCTCATGTGTCCATATGTGTTTGTTCTAAGAAAAATACTTAGTCTGATATCTGATATACCGAGAACTCAATAAATACCCTGAACGGAGCAACTCCTGAGCAAAAATGTTTCCTCTGGGGATGTTATCTGCAAGACCTGAAGCCAGGGCTCATCAGTGACATCAGAGTTCAAAGGTCACTGTGCTCAGTAAAGTCACAGATGACTCTAGGCTACAATATATGATTGTAATAAGAATCTCCTGAGGTTATGCCTGACATTTTCCTTAATCTAAACATTCCACTAAATCAAATGTTTTTGCAGGAAACAAAAATTAGGAATAAAAAATTATAACAATATTATATTTTATTATGTCTATGGTATAACATTAATATCTAAAGACTTAGTAATTGAGAAACCCATTTTGATATGTGTTTTTGCGTCCACTAACAAGACCTTATTAGGTGTCATTATGACAGTAATATTTCAGTCAATATGCAATAGTGATTTTGCACATATCATTTGTAGTATAGCTTGTGTTTGCCCGCGTGTTGTTACCTTGGTCTTGGCTTCAATCTTTGCTCCGCGGTCCAGCAGCAGTTTCACCATGTTTGCGTTGCCTCTCTTAGACGCCACGTGCAGTGGTGTGATGTCATTCTGCATGAGACACACACGAGCACCAGAAGACACACAGGGGTGAAGAGAAAGAGAGGCAATCATGACTCCACAGAGGTAAAATCACATAACTTCCCAACTTACAATTTTAGAAAGCAAGACCGTTTCCATAACGTCTCCATTAAGTAACCAAAATGGTAAAAATGTTATTTTAAAGGTTCTAGGAACATTAAAAATGTCCATTTTTTTAGACATCGTATTAATGTTATTATTTGGTTTGGTTTTGTGTAACGTTTTTAAAATGTTCCACTCACAACTTAAGAATAACATTTTGATATATATGAAACTTAAAAAAGATTGACTAACTTTACTGCATGAATGTTTCTTGATAACTTCAGAACTTTTAGAGAACAACAACAGTTCTCTAATACAACTTTTGATATTATTGTTTATTAGTGTGACATACAAGATAAAATAATTAACATAGCACATTAAGTTTCATTGTTAAGAAAAAATCATATAAAAAATGCCTAGAATAACCCAAAAGGTCATTTAATTGTGCTTGGATGGGATTATTCAAATATGACCCTCGGGCTGAAGCACATTTATGTGTGTGTGTTTGGGCTGTTTTTGCCATATGACCGTTTAAAGGGTTATAACAGCTTCAGCTGGGAGAGCATTTGGCAGACACATACACATATGTGAGCATGTGTGTACAGACACACACAGAGCCTTGGGCAGATAATTTATCCCATTCATCAAAACGCTTATGGAGTTTCAGTCTGGTGACACAGTACAACACGTTAGTGAAATACTGCCCACCGCTGGTGATCTAAGGTACTGCATGCTACATTTACTCAGTAGATGTGACATTGAAAAAAAAACAGTGAGTTAAAGAGCCGCGAATCTTAGAAGAGTTTCGTTTAAGACAATTGCATGTTTTATTTTTAGGACAATAAATTAAACAGGAAGGTCTGATTCCAGTTCAGTATTGGCTCAGTTAATTTTTAGAACTGGTGTCATTAGGGAAGAACTGTGTTCTTACCCTGGCCATGAAGTCTACCGCCGCCCCTCTGTTTAACAGCAGCGTGGCTACGTTGATGTTTCCATAGTGGGCAGCAATGTGAAGAGGAGTGAAGCCGCTCTGTTAAAGAGACAGACACAAAACAGAAGAGTTAAAAATGTAGGAACTCGTCCGCCAATGCAGTCGCGACGTACCAAAACTTCATAGCTTTGGGCTGTGGTTATTCATCCAATCAGGATGAGAGTTTATCCCATATCAGATGACAGAAAATAACTATTTCTTTAATCAGAATTGGGTCGATCTGCCAAATTATTATGGAAAAATTCCATTAGATAGTAATCAATTCTAGCCTCTCATTAATGGATGCATAAAATTACACGGTCCAATTACAAATGGTGAGATAGAATCTTTGGTGCAGGAGCTCACAGAGGGTTTAATGTGAATACTCGACATTCTGTTTATCAGTAACTCAGAGGAGGTGAAGGATAATGGACAGTGTCTCTGTATGTAATATCAGAACATTCTGAATATGAGACGCAGCTGTTAAATTGAGATGGAGGGATCCCATTGGCTACATTGCAGCCAAGGCCTTCCAGTCATGGAGATTTCCATCTCAATTAGCCAATAATCCGCCACAAAGCAGGTGGTGCTCAGCAGATCTTCCCCACTTCTGTTTACTCTGGCGTTGCCATGGTAACGAAGCTCCACCCACTTCAAGGGGAATTATTGCAATTAATAGCCAGAGGCGGGAATGGAAAACCAGCGAGGCTTTACAAATTTCGAGGTACACACTATTAGACCATGATGTTTACAGAACTAACTGCAGACTAGGGAAAACACATACTTGTCACCTGGAGTGTAACATGAACCCTCTAACTTATTAGGCAGCATACAGTCCAAAGGATTCATCAGGAATATAATATAAAGACGGCCCTTAACTTTTTATATTGCTGATGTTAGTTGCAAATGGGCCATGTTCCCCACCATGCAGAGTATGTGAACTATAAATTCACACAGCTGAATTGCTGTTGCTCGCTGTTTGGCGCACTCGACCATGCACATGTGCAGATTCTTTGGGCATCATTGCAAAGACTCTAAACGGCAGGACTTCCAGCTGTGTAACTGACACTGAGGGCTGATATTTGTCTAAAGACTCATGCACAAAGCCCTCGGGAGGAAGGACTGAACTAACACGGCATCTCATCTCTGTAGCCGGCCAACCGGGTTCCTCTTTCACAGCCAAATGAAACCAATCACAATGTGTAATGCTCAAAGGAACAGCATGCTTATTCTGTTTGGTAGTAAAAGTGTTTTAAAAGGTCAGACTTAAAATGCACTTAGATGTATTTTCTCAATTCTACAGCTGCAGAATTTGCCAGTGCGGTAACCTTTACATGTCCCTGCCCTACAATTTTAGGTTATAAGAATGTTTTCCTAACGTTTCCATTAAGTAACAAACGTGTTTAATATGTTATATGGAATAATATTCTAGTTCTTCAAAATGTCCAGTTTATTAAACGTATTAATATTATTACTTGTAAATAGAACGTGTTGAAAGTGAACTTTTTAAATTCTGTAATGTTTTTAAAATGTTTCACTAACAACCTAGGAATAACGCTTTGATATCTGTTTAATGTTAAAAAACATCTAATAATGTTACTGCAATAACGTTTTTGATAACTTTGAGGGAACCTTTAGAGAATGTTAGCTAACATTCTGAGAATGCTCCCTGTTAGATTGCATACAGCATACAGCAGCATGTTTAGACGTGGAACCCCGGCCTGTAGCTGCAGAAATCAAAGCATGCTTAAACCCTCCACCCAGAGCATGTTCTCATTCTTCCATCCCCAGAGAGAGAGAGAGGGCACATAGCAAAGAGAAAACAGGAAATGATACCAAAATAGACATGGTACAAAAAAGGGTGGAGCAACACTAGGGGGTGTTCTAGGCAAAGCAGGGGTTGGGAGTCAATGTTTGTTATGCGTATACCTCTGTTGTTCTATTCACCATCATCTATGTTGAAAAGTGAGGAAAGGAGAGAATGGGTAGTTAGTGAACACTGACAGGTAGACAAAAACACATGCAACTAAGACGGGCGTAAGTGTGGGAGAGAAAGTGTGTTAAAACAAATACATAATAAACACCAGAAAAAGTCAAACGTACAAAATCTTTGTTAAACTGCTCTTGAGTAAAATCTATGTTTTAGTATACATTTTAAAAATGTGTGTCGTTTGTAGAAGTGTCTCGTGTGTAGGAGTGTATGTAAAGGTGGAGCAACTGTATTATGAGGACTACGCCAAGGACTGTGTGAATTAAACGTAAGTGATAGAGAAAAGAAAAAAAAAACTAAAAAGTGATTCATGGCTGAAGATGTCTGCAAACATCTGTCAGACAGACCTTGGACTCTACATCCGCGTTGTGGTCGTTCTGAAGGAGCAGAGCTGCAGATTTGGTGTCGTCCTTGCGGGCGGCGATGTGGAGCGCAGGCAGACGAACTTTACCTTTCGTGTCATTCTCTAACAACAGAGAAACCACCTGGTCGTGACCCTGCTGCAGGGCTACAGCCAATGGCGTAAAGCCGTCCTAAAGAGAGGAACGGGAGAGAGACAGTATTAACATTTTATCGTTTATGTTACAGTAAAATAATGCATTTTACAATCATATCTTTTTTGGAATTGTAAGAGAGAGAGGATGAGTGTGGATGAAGGGTTAGGAATCACGTATCTGTGAAGGTCTTAGGCTCACTCATTTCAACCACAATACTCGATGATAGACACTCAGACACACACAAACCTCAGTGGCAATACTCTGGCTGGAGTTGTTGTCCAGGAGGAACTGAACCACGTCCAGGTGATTCTCCTGAGCAGCCATGTACAGTGGGGTAAAGCCGTTCTGTAATAAACATTACATTCATGTTATAAAAAACACATTTTCAAAATTAAAGCATCATCTGTACTAAAATTGTATAAATTACAAACGTTAAATGTTGTAGTTTTATGTTCTACATAAAACTACAACACTACATTACTGTTCTACAGTAATGTAGAACACTGATGTTCTAACGGCTCTTAAGCCCAAAGTTACAAGCGTCCCCAAATTAACCCCTAACCCCAGACAGTCCACAGCATCAGTACAGAATATGTTCCATATATTATAGATGAAAAAAAAACAAATATTTATGTTCAGGGACCAGAGATCTGGCATTTGAAATGCACTAAATTTGTCTCTATCAGACATTAAAATATCACACAATATATGACTTTCCACCAGATATGAAAATATAGAAAAATCTTTCCACCATATCACACAAAATATTACACTTTCCAACAGATATGAAGATTAAAAAAAATCTTTCCAGTTATTAAATTGCAGAGCCGAACACACGCACACGTTATTACACAGCTCATTCTTGTTACGCTCTGCTAAGCAACCCGCCCCCTTCTCTTTGTAAAGTAAAATCAATCAGAGAGAGACAGAACGATTGGCTTATGGGTGGAAGAAGTTTAAAGTCTTATTCCAATTTCCTCACAGGCAGTAACTAGACAGACGGGTTACCGTGGTAACTGTCATTCCTGATATTTTAGAAATCAACAGAGATTTCCCCAGAGTGGACAGACCCCCCATCACATCCACCCTGCTGTGACCTTAGTGACCTCGTTCCCATGGCAACACAAGGATGCTGACAGTGCAGTTAAAGAGAGAGTAATGCTTTGTGATGATTGAGCTTCATGCAGGGGTACCAAACACTGCCTCCATTTAACAACATGTTTTAACTATTGTGTCTTGGCATTTTTCTGTACATAGATAAAATAATTTCTTCAAATGATATGTGTGCATTTTTAATGCCACATAAAGCAGCAATTTCCTTTATATACTATTAGCTCACTCTGTCCATTTATTTAAGCTAAGCTGCAAAAAGTTTTTGTTTCAGAATTTATATTTGTATGTTGCAACCACAACATTTACATCTATTTATTATTCAGAAACTTGGCCCATCCTGCTGAACCACAGTGCAAATTACAGCAGTTCCCCTTTAGTCAATCGCAATAGAAGTCATTTACATATAAAAGTCTTAAAGGTACAGTAGCAAAAAAACAGCTTGTTTAATACTAGGGATAATGTGGATAGAAATGTTAATGCAGTTAAATTATGACTGTGTTCTTTAGTCAAGATACCTTGACTAACATTATTAGTAGCCTGTTTAAAGAATATGTCCCTTTATTCAGCTCAGTGTTAACCGTATATCAACATCACTATGTTAAGCTCTGTGTAGGAAATACTGTTATTACTGGCACCTCAGTAATGTAGGTGGCATTCATGCTTACCAAGCTTGTGTTCAAAGCAGTGTGTGTGTGTGTGTGTGTGTGTGTGTTTAATGACACTGTAATGCCCTAAAATAGTTCCACTAGGACAGATATAAATTGTGTACGTGCGCTGCCTTGCATAAGTGTAGTGTGTGTGTGTGTGTGTGTATTTGTGGATTGTGAACTACATACCTGGCTTTGTGCATTGACGTTTGCCCCATTGGTCACAAGTTCTCTCACGACTTCCGCCTGCCCGGCCAGTGAGGCGATATGCAGCGCTGTGTTTCCTTTCTGGATTAGAAACAGAAGAGAGACAGAGATGAGTGGCATCTCTCAGTTAATCTCTCCACCACCTGTTTGTGTCACCCATCCTATGGGCACTTTTGTCCCACTGGCATCACCCCCCACCCCAATCATCTCCACAGCTGGGCATTCCGTCCCCATCGCAGATTTTGTAGTTTCCGCTGACCTGCTGATTACCTCCACACACACACACACACACACACACACACACACTTCATTCCTGCAAAGTGAATCCAGCACTGGAGGCTTTTAATACCCAGTGTGAATGTGTTTACAGGAGCACAGAACAGCATGTGATATCAGAGACACATGCAAATAGAGCAGCGGGGGATTGGAGAGTGTGTGTATGTGCCTACTTTGTCATATTTTGGAGACAAAACCTACCAAAAGCTTATTTTGGGGACGTTCCTTAAAAATACAATAAAAATATAGTAGGTCTTTTACATTGTAAAAAAGCAGACGCTTTTCTGTTAGAGACAGGTGTGGCTTAGTTTGTGGAAGATAGCGACATAAAAAATGTTTGTTATGAGAGAGAGAGAAAAGAGAGAGAGAGAGAGACCGACCTTGGTTGCCGCATCTACGTTGGCGCCCAGTTTCAGCAGCTCGGCCACCACGTCCACATGCCCCTCTTTGGAGGCTAAGTGCAACGCATTCAGCCCATTCTGAAACACATAAAATGCAAACGAGTTGTGCTAGTGGCTATGATGGTCATAAAACAATATATATATACACAAGCATAAAACCAGCATCATGGAAATTCGTGTTATTTTAAGGTGGCCTTTTCAAACGCATAGGAAAAGAAACTCATAAAATCATTTTTCCGCGTCACATCATAACAGAATTTTATGGAATATTTTTAATGGAATGTTTTATTCAAAGCTCTTTTCTTTTCCACACACAGTAACATTTTACAGTGACTGTATCTCACTTCACACATCCAGTCCACATTTCCGAACATTAGTGGATGGGAAAATTTCATTAAATAAGGACCTAAATTGTTCTTGGTGCTTTAACAAAGCTGTTGTATAGCTTCTAAAGAAAGTGCTTTAATATCCTATTAAGAGATTAACAGACATGCACGCCGCAGTACAGACATCCACTGTACGATAAAGAGCTGTGTGAAAATTCTCCAAAATTTACTTAGTATTCACAGAGCCGAATACAGATTTACAGGCCACAGGTTTACAATAATATTAGCGTAAGTAATAATAAAAACAGAGATTCCATTTTTGGAATGAAATGTGTTGTGAAATATTCCCTATAAAGCACATGTATTTCATTCTGCATTTCCCCTCACAGATTCACACATTCAGAGAAATTCTTCAGATTCAGTTCTCCAGGATAAAAGGAAATGTTCTCAAAACATTCTCTTAAATTTGAAAAAAAGTTTGAAATTTGAAAAAAAAATTCAAAAAGTTCTCTCAAATGTATCAAAAACATTCTTGCAGTATGTTAGTAGAAATTTTTAATGTCATATATCAAAATGTTATTCTTGTTATTTTTGTAAGTTGTTAGTGGAATGTTTTAAAAACGTTACAGCATTAAAAACCTAGAATATTCGAAATACCATTTTACACAAGTTTAAATTATAAGTTTTTGTTACTTAATGGAAACATTAGGGAAACACTCTCTTATAATCTAAAATTGTTAGCTGGGCTGATGGTTTCAGAAACACTGATTTCCCTGACAGCTAAACATCATTAATAATTCATAAGGATTTTAACTTTAAATCCCAAATATCAGCCACACATACAATACTAATCAGCATAATTTCAGCATAATCCCCACCAGATCGTTATAACAGTATTCAAATTATAATAAAGTATAGTACAATAATGTAACGGCACAGTTGTAATTTACAGCCACAGAAAAAAATGGGTGACATTTTATGACACTGCGAATGTGACAGTTCTGAGAGTCGTTATGTAACAGTATTAAGACTGTAAGATTAGACTTTTCTTTGCAGTACAGAATTGGTCTACTGGCAGAGCACTGTGCTGTAATAATAATATTATTGTTTTGTACAACAAAGGGTGACGTCCCAGATAACAGGGTATGTTCTTGGACTGTTGGCTAACGTTCAGTAAAAATTCTCTCAAAGTTATCAAAAATACTCTTGGAGTAACATTAGTAGATTGCTTATTTAATGTTATATCTCATATATCAAAATGTTATTCCTAAGTAGTCAGTGGAACATTTAAAAAATTTTACATAATTAAAAACTAAAAAATGTTTGAATAACTAAATAATACTAAAATGTTTGAGTAACGTTCTTATAACCACGCAATAATGTTAATACAATGTCTTAAAACGTTCCTAGAACTTTCAAAAGAACATTTTCAATGTTTTTGTTTCTTAATGGAAATGTTACAAAAATATCGTTAGCTGGGAAATACAGAAATAAAAATTGTTAGATGAAATGTATAGAAATGATTTATACCTGATTACAGATGTTTATATCGACGCCGGTCTTCAGGTAGTCGAGTACCTTCTCAAGGTTCCCCGCCCTCGCTGCCCGCAGGTAGCTGGCATTGCTGTCCGACTGCGAGTGACAAAGAGAACGACAGAGAGACAGGTGATTATTTCTGCTGATGGGGGTCAAAGGTGAAATCCAGGGCAACTGGTCACACATAAAGATCATACTTGATCAGCAACAACCAAAAACTTCCCGGCTTGCATAAATTAAAAAGGCAATAAAGTGATTCCTACCAACTCCATCTAAACACACATTCGGGGAAACATCAGATTTAGTTTTAGCGGTTCGCGACGTCCTGCAGTGAAGCTAAGATCCCACACCGTGTTACTCACGACACCTAAAATGTTTGGCGGTCCATCTTTCATCAGATATCACAGCATTACTGCTAAAGATCCAGACGCGCCAGATTTAGATTCAGAACGCCAAAAAACGGCTATTATTCTGAAACAAGTTCCGCCCACATTCCCTCCTGATCTTTCAATCTCTCATGCTGGATTTTCTTCACTTCTCACAGCTGTTGTCTTCAGAAGGAGAGAGTTGTCTGGGCTTTGTTACTCCACGCGTATGTGTAGGATGAGAGTGATTTGGGAGAAAGCAAGCAAGTCTAGCTACATGATTTTGTGTGTGTGTGTGTGTGTGTTTGCCACGTGAATTTGTCAGCCTGAGTTTGATTCAGAGACACTGTGCTTGACATAAACGGACACACAGCAAAATTTTGAGACAGTACACCACACACACACACACACACCACACACACACACACACACACACACACACACGCACGCACACTATCAGAATTAAAGGATAGGAGGAGGTTATCAGTGAGACTCACATGGGGAATTCCTCTAAATCAAAGAGGCTATATTTAGGTTCCACTAAACCCAGGACAAACCCCTCCTCGTATCCATCCTCAAAGCGTGTGTATATGTGTGTGTGTTGGCAAGAAGATCTGGAAAAGACAGGGGACTCACTTTCCAAAAGCACCTCATCCTTGTTTGACAAGCAGAGGCTATGTTGAAACAATATGAAGATAAACAACATTCATATTTGTCTACTGACAGATACTGCCCACACAGTTGAGGGCAGATGAGAGTGTGTGAGTGTGTGTAGCATTATTTCTGGCATTAGCCAAAGTCGTCATCTCTTCCTATTCCACAGGGAAACCACAATTTCCTGAGTGTGTATGTGCATGTATCACTTAACACTTTCAGTCTGAGCTGTATAAAATGATGGATTAAGAGCACACACAAAGACGCCTTTGAATAGAGGGTAAAGCTCACAGTAAACAAATAATAAAAAGAGCCAGAAAGTGCTGCACCGTTGTGTGTGTGACTTTTTTCAGTTTTTCCTGTTATCTCTGAGTTAATGAGTTTTTTCAGCTTGTCACCCATAACTTCATTCCTGGAGGATTCAGTCTGTGAAAAACACAAACCCACTCACACCCACTCTCATACACATTTGCAGTTTAAGAGCATCAAAGAATATTACTACATTAAGATACATTATTACAGCTTTTCTGACTTAACGTGCATCCAATAATGTGAGATAGATTTCTAACACAAGAATCAACCTCTCACATCTGTACTGTTATCTTATTGCCCTTGAACAGGACTCATAACCCCTGATTACTCCAAGAGGAGTCTCTGTGCTATAAAAATAATATAAGCTTGGGATAAGCTTTAGTGTCTTTTCAATGACTTGTAACTGACTGATTTAATGCTAAACCCAGTCAGTGGTGCTTCAGTCTGTGTTACATTACATTTACATGGTAAGTTGCACATGCATTACCCAGCAGGTCATGTGTTTGACAGAACCTAACACCACAGTTAACCTCCACTGGACCTCTACGATTTCCATTTATTAATGCAATGTGACCAGTGCGCAGCTTGAGAGTTTGTCAACCTCCCTGGTATCACATATAAACCAAATATTCTGCTATTCCCTTAGCAGATATAATAAATATTTTCTCAGTGAGTAAAACACAGAGGTGGTTTGTGGGAGAATCCTGGAAACTCGGCAAAAATGTCTGGGAATTCTCGTGACTGAAAAGAAAGTCAAACAAAGGCCCATTGTGAACACGGCTAATGATTTGTGTAGTTACTTTTACGCAAACTTTACTTTCAGGCTGCTGCTAAATGCTCCAGGTTACCCGTGACCTTTACCTCTTGTTAACAATTTGTTGCAATTTTTATTAGACTGTATAACTGCAACAGATTCTAAAGATTCTGACTCGTTTTGAACACAGTGGACACTTACAAAACATCTGCTTTTTTGTGCTGGAAATATTTTAGTTTTAATTCGCAAAATAGTTTGTTGCGTTTTCTGCGCAAAATAATATCCAATATCATTTCTAGGGTATTTAAGGTTGACAAGGCGTTGCTATGTGGTTGTTAAGGTGTTCTAAAAGGTTTTTAGCACAATGTTAGGTTGTTTCTAGGAATCTCAAGGTGGTTGTTTACAGGCCGAGTCACAGCCTGCTACAAAATTTTGATTATATTTAGGTCCCACGATACGAGTTGTTATCCCTTCAATGTAAATCTGTTTTATTTAATTAAGTTTATTATCCACCAGGTAAAAATCGTTAGTACAATGTCTTAAAAACTGGACGATTTGAACATTCTTAGAACATTCAAAATAATATTTTTAATGTTTTTGCTACTTGGAAACATTTGGAAAACAACGTTAAATTGTTAGCTGGGACAGACAACCCTCTGCTTAACATGTGACATGATTTAGGTCAAGTACCGCTATATATATATTTCCTCTTGACCCTGGCAGGTCTGTTATTAAAAATGTACCAGTCTAGCTGACTTTTTCTGAATGCTCAAGGTGTATAATTTTTCTCAAGCATGTGAAAGAGCCTCTGTGTTTTTAAATGGCAAACATCAATATTTCAGTGTGGGAAATTTACAGTATGCACAGTGCAGTGGAAACCCTTAAGTGCTACCCCCCCACACACACACACAAACACACACACATTTACAGATACACCAACACACACCCAATGGAGTTATATAAGAGACAGTGACTTCTCTAGAGACAGTGGGTATTAAAACATAAGAAACACTGGACAGAAGAAAAACTGAGAAACGAAGGGAAAAGGTCACACTCGTACAACTGATATACACGTTGTGTCAGCCTATTGTACAAGGATGACAAATCTCTCATTACCTCTGAAAACTGAATGTCAATGTCCATAAAGCTGTTGTTCATAAAAGAAAAGGACAGAGAGAGAGAGCGACAGAGAGAGAGAGAGAGAGAGAGATGAGCGTCTAGAAAAAGCAGTTTTTGAGTACACTAGCATATAGGTGGCCTAAAAGCTAACACACAACTTAAAACACCTATTTTAGATTCAGGAGTCCCTAAAACACAATAACACATTATTTTACGAAGACATTCTGCTCACTTCTTCCCATTACACCAACAGAACGCCATTCGTTTTATCCACAAAGCGGTAAAGAGAGGCAGCTGCAAACTCTGAAACTCATCTTCCTCTCATTTTCTCTCTCTGTGCCTCCCGTCTCCCCACCAGAGTCTGTTAAATACCTAGATAAGCAGTGAGCTCAAATACCGCATGATCGGCAAAACAAGAAAGCTACCAGTCAGTGTGGCAGCAGACAGGGTGACTACACACACACACTCTCACAAACACTCTCTCTCTTTCTCTCTCACACACACACACACACACACACACACTCTCACAAACACTCTCTCTTTCTCACACACACACACACACACTCTCACAAACACTCTCTCTCTTTCTCACACACACACACACACACTCTCACAAACACTCTCTCTCTTTCACACACACACACACACACACATACACTCCTGTTTTCTAGAGACATACAGCATCAGCAGCACTTCTGGAGATAATGTAGCACACGTGTCGTGTTGTGATCTACAGTCAGAATGGACAAGTTGAGGTCAACTTAACTGCCGCAGATCTCTCAGTATTTATTGTGATGTATGGAAGAGTTGAAGAATCTGAATCATCTAGGTTCTGTCCTTCATCAGGGAACTTATCATACACATATTTTTATATAATTTTATATAAGTTGTCAGAATTATAAATATCATAAACTTTAACACCAGCCGTACCCCATGCTTGGTTTACCCTTAAAACATACTTTAAAATATTTTGAATAAGAGAATAAGTATTTACAGGGACTAACCAGATCAATGTTGATTAGCAAACACACACTGCATCTCTCCATCCTGCAACCTGTGCCTCTACCTAACTTCCCTTTAAAACATACATGGTCACACACACACAAACAAACAAACACACACACACATACATACACCAATAATAATTATTATTAATGTTGTCTAATGCAATGTCTGCCCAATGCCACATTTGTGTGTGTGTGTGTGTGTTTAAAGTCCTATCCAGAGGTCTAGCACAGTTGTGTATGGCAAAGAGCCTGGATCCTTCAACTGTCAGGACACTGTGTACCTGTGTTAACACACACACACACACGTCCCAGTCAAATTCCCACTTATGTTACAAACACCAAGGTCAGTAGAAAAGCACTAGAGCAAAGATAGAATCTGAGGGCCTGACCCATGTGAATGTTGAATGTTACTGCTAATAACACAAATGCACGAGGCATATCTGATTCAGCAATGCGATACAGACATGTGACAGCAGAGCTGCCCTCCAAGCAAAGTAAATCATTCCCCGATATCTACTTGAACGTTAAGCAGAATACTGCAAACAAAATACAGAAATTTGAGCGCAGCGAGACCAACCGATGGAAATTTGGCCATTTAGACTGCCGTGGAATCTACCAGCGCTATAGGAGAGATTAAAAATCGGACAATGTCTAATAAATGTCGTATACCAGAAATATGATCATATCATTTGAAGCACTGAAATACCATTACAAACCACAGAATCTTTCATGGATAGATAAATAGCCTAACGGCAGGTAAATAGCAGAAGCATTGCAGGGCTTCATACACAATGACACAAGCATCTTCAACCAATAACTTTTCCCCAACCCACACACTTCCCAACCATTCCCAACTCTCCTATTTAAAACAACACATATTTCCCAACCATTCCCAACTCTCCTATTTAAAACAACACATATTTCCCAACCATTCCCAGTGATTGAGAGTACTTACGGGAGAAAAGTATTCAGCAGCCTCTTCCACCGCCATTTATCCTGCAGTCCCACGGAAACCTGATCACTTATTTCTCCAGCTCTGCGGCCAGCAAGGTGCCATTCAGTCATGTGACATGCAAAAATGCCCAGACAGCAGGATGCTCAAAGACACACTTTCACCTGATGTGTGGAAGGATACAGCGCTCTTCTATATTACTGTAAACAAAGTCACTTTGAATCCAGTTCCTCTTTTTTTCCTCGTTTTTTTAACGCTCTGTCTATCCTCTTTATTAACTTGACCTCTCCCCCCTCTGTCAAACAAATCTTCTCAGTTTTTCATTCATCGTCCACAATTGCTTTTAGAACTTGTGACAACACAAATCTAAAGAGCTCTCGTCCTACTCTTACACAGCAGCTCTCTTCCTTTCTCCCTCTCTCCCTCTCTCTCTCTCTCTCTCTCTTTGTTAACCTACTGTCTCTTTATGTGCCAACTGGGAACCAGAAATCCTTCCATTCTTCCTTTACACCGACACAACGGGAATCGTTTACATTACTGTAATTTTTTAACGCACTCAATCTCTTTTATTCTCTCTCTCTCTCTCTCTTCCTCTCTCTGTACACACACACAGAACACATAGGTGGGGGTCTCTGGAATGGTGATACGAGGTGTAAGGGGGATCCAAATATAGCAGCTGAATCCAATGCTTTTGCTAACAGGCTCCCTCCCCTCGCCTCTGTGGTTTTATAGTTCCCCCCACCCTAAATACCCCTGGTGCATGTGGTTGGTATTGTCTGAGTGCTTATCTGCTCAGTTTTTGACAAAAAGGAGTGTGTGTGTGTGTGTGTGTTTGCAGGTTTAGGACTGGTGGGGGTTGGTTTGTGGAAGTGAATGCGGAGTTCATGGTGCAGCTTAATAAAGGATTAGGGGACATTTCCCTCTAGTATTAGGGCCACAAAAACACACACCCAGCCCCCCCGTGTCACTGACAACGGGACAAAGTGTGTCACCCATTACACAGTGAAGCATGGGTCTGTGTTTTTTGTGTGTATCGTAGTGGGTGTGTGTTTATATATACTGTTCTGCTGAATGTACTGGTGTTTATTACTTTCTATTGTGTATTTTCACTATTGTAGACATGTGTTTATTAAAAGAGGGAGTGGCCTAATACTGTGTGTGCGACAGTCACACTGTGTGTATGCCTGGAGGACTAATTTATAATGTGATTCTATGTCTAATTACTTATCTTACATATTTTAAACATACACTAAAAATATGTAAGCTAAATTAAAGCATACCAACAAATACATCTCTATAAGATGAATCTCAGTTAGAACACTCTCAATGATTATTCTCAATTACACTCACAATTCTGTATCACAGTCAAATTGTCTTAGAAAGAAATACAACAAACTATTTGCATCATAAAAATGCCACAATGCAAAAAATCCTAGGAGCAATTACAATAGGCTTATTTTGTTTTTATAGATTTCTGCCTGTCCTTAAAAGGCATCTTATACAACCGTTGTTAAAAAGCTGCTACAAAACATTCTTCAAATACAGTTTATAAAACGTTGTTGCACATAAAACAGTTTTTTATAGTTGTATGTATGTATGCTACAGCTACTCACATAGAAATCTTTCTCACTTTTAAGACATACATTTGTATGTGTACAGACATTCGAACATACAGGCATGCATACACTCAGTTTGATTATGCAGAGAGGTATCCCATGATGCATTGGGGGTGCATGGCAGGTCTTCTGGTTCTGGGATGGTGGTGTTGCTATGGGAACAGAGGAGGAGGGGAGAGAGAATGAAATGGAGTTCAAGATGTTCAGTCTCCGTGGTGATGCTTTCCCATAATGACCTCTACCGCCAGCCAATCACAATGTATGAATGTATAACAGTTATCACACACTCTCTCAAACACACACACACACACATACAGATGTTTTCAACACGCGGCAATACCTGCTTTAAACCTATGAGGTTTTAAAGAATTCCAGGCTTTTTGGGTGAACTATCCCTTTAAGAAATTCCAAAGAAATTAAGGCTATAGAGAAACAAACAAGCTTCACTCATATATAAACAAACACCGAGTCACATTTTTGCTTTTTGTTTAAATGACTGAATAAAAATCAGGGCTCAATAAAGGAAAACTTTATAGAATCAGGATTCAGTGATATTTGGCATTTAGGTTGCCTGTACATTTACAAACAGTTTGGACGCGAGCGATGCGTCAGGGTGTCTGTGGTGCCTCTGTATGTGTGTTTGTTGTATGTTGTTGTCTTTGTGTTCAGCCCACTGTGTTTGCTGAAAATGTGAAATTTAATGCCTGTTGGCAACAGTCCTCTAACGTGCAATACAGAGAAGCAGAAAGAAAAGTCTGTGATTGACACGCAGCAAATGAAGTGAAAACTGGACTAGCACAGAGTGACTGCAAAGAAACATCAGAAATGATGACATCATCAGAATATGCCTGATATTTAGAATCACACTGGGCTCTAGTGGAGAGATACGATACTTCTCTCTCTCTCTCTCTCTTTCTTTTTCTCCATCACGAATACAAACAGATACACAACAGCATCCGTACACCTATCTGAACGCTACTTCTTGTTTCATTTGAAAGCTCATTGAAATGGCACAATGTCCAGCCATTGGCACAAACTCTGTTCGTTTAGAATAATCATTAATAACAGACCCAGATTCCTGTCTGCTTTAAGTATGTACCGCATAAGTATGTACCGCATTAAGTCTGTACCGCATTAAGTCTGTACCGCATTAAGTCTGTAAAGTATGTACCGCATAAGTATGTACCGCATTAAGTCTGTACCGCATAAAGTCTGTAAAGTATGTACCGCATTAAGTCTGTACCGCATTAAGTCTGTAAAGTATGTACCGCATAAGTACGTACCACATAAAGTCTGTAAAGTATGTACCGCATAAGTATGTACCGCATAAGTTGGTCCAGGTGATGACACTTCAAAATGTGACTGTAGCATGTAATTTAGCAATAGAGGTTTATGCCATATCAAGTCTACAATCAGCCAATCAACACCTCAGTGAATCAAATAATCTATCAGTGATGTGTTGGACAGCTCATGTGAGTTTGGGCAGCTGGAAGCAGTTGAAATTCTCTCATGTTCTCTCTGAGGGGCAGCAGTTAATGTGTGTCGGCATGCATGAACTTGCGAGAGTGTGTGTTGTGTGTGTCTCGAGAGGCAGAACAGCAGTGTGTGACCCAGAATCATGCTTCTCCAAGGCATTTATCATTACAGTCTCTTCAACTGTTCTCCGCAAAATCATATTCAAGACACACACACACACACACACACAGAACTAATAGAAATAAAATGAGGAAACACATCGTCTAAAATGTGTGTGTGGCCTCAGCATCCAGGTGCAGGCAGCCTCCAGGTGTGGGATATGCACACATACACACGCACACACACACACACAGTTATCTCTTTATCTCAATATAAAAATAATATATTTTCCATAGGAGATTAACTACTAAAACTACCATGTGCATGTTGGAGTACAAGTACAAAAAAAGTACAACGTCTAAATTTCAATGCTAGGTCTCATATATCTTAATGAATCTTGTTTTAATGAATATTTTCTGAGCACATCAGATACATGTTGCACAAAACATGGAACCAACATAACGAGGAACAAATATGGGTGTGCACATCTGAGCCCGAGCGTGCAGTCTGTTATCTAGAGCTCCAACAGATCTCCAATAGTTTAAGTGTTGTGTACGGTCTACAAAACTGTCTACAGATTGTAATTTTAAACACCAGCAACACCAGTGGTGAGGACTAGAGACTTCATCTCTAACCAGCTGTAAACCCAGATTAGCTGGATTTTCATTATAATATCACTGGAAATTTAAAGTAAGGTGAGAGGGATAATCGCATTCCCCGTCATTAAGCAGGAGAGAAAAGAGATGGTTTAAATTCGTTAAAACAGGACAAAGAAAGAAACAGAAGCCTTAAGGTAAAAGAGCTTACAAATATCTAAAGATATTATACTGTACAATACTGTAAATCGGATAAGGAAGGCAATAAAGGAGCTAAATGAGCAAAAGGACACAGCTGTGATGTAATGTTTTTAATCATTTGGAAATTAGTGAGACAGGGATGGAGAAAGTAGAGAGGGAGAAAGAGAGAGAGAGGCAGGGATAGAGAGAACGGTGTGAAATTTCTATGCGGCTAACAGGGAACGTTCATGCAGTAACATCAGTAGAACATTTTTTTAACATCCTGCATCGTAGTTGTTAGTGGAACTGTTTGAAAACACAACAGAATAAAAAATCTTTGAATAACGTTCTTATAAGCAAGCAATTGCTAACAATATCTAAAAAATTGACATTAAGAACGTTCCTAGAAGATTTAAAACAATGTTTCTGTTACTTAATGGTAACGTTAAGGAAACATTCTAATATAAAACTGTTAGCAGGATAGGTTGGTGTAACCCAGGTTCAACAGTGTCACAGGAAGTCACACAACACTCCAGAAACAGTCCAAAAATACTGTAAAACATTCAATAACAATCATTTCACTGCACATTGTATTATTGATTTTAAATAAACAGCAGTTCCACAGGGAGCGCTGCTTATACAGTAAACACACATGCAGGAAATAATAATGTCTGTGAACTTCGTACAAAAAGATTGTAGTTGATATTAATTTCAGCAACTATCAAAATATGACCAAATTAATATATGAATTAAATGAAATTGAATTTAAAAAAATGACAAGGCTAGAAACCCTTATCCAATACCATAAATACTGCCTCATTTGGGCATGTAAATAAACAGGTTCTGTTTCTAACACTTTTCTAACGGAGATCAAAATATCAGATCTGTGCACACGCTTAATGAATGACCACCACACAGTCCTGTGTGTGTGTGTGCATGTGTGTGTGTGTGTGTGTGTGCGTGTGTGTGTGCATGTGTGTGTGTGTGTGGTGCGTGTGTGTGTGTTTGTGTGTGTGCATGTGTGTGTGTGTGTGTGGTGCGTGTGTGTGGTGCGTGTGTGTGTGTGTGGTGCGTGTGTGTGGTGCGTGTGTGTGTGTGTGTGTGGTGCATGTGTGTGGTGCGTGTGTGTGTTTGTGTGTGTGCATATGTGTGTGTGCTTGTGTGTGTGCATGTGTGTGTGTGGTGCGTGTGTGTGTTTGTGTGTGTGGTGCGTGTGTGTGTTTGTGTGTGTGTGTTTGTGTGTGTGTGGTGTGTGTGTGTGTTTGTGTGTGTGTGTGTGTGAGTGATATCTGGCACTCTGACTGCAGCAGATGAGAGAGGAGGGAAAGGCCATCTGCCTGTATTACTCCCCCCTGTGCCCCCAAACACAAACACACATGCACACAATACACACCTCAAAATATCTCCAATGTACACACATGCTGTCTGAAGACTATGAGTCAAGATATTGCATCAGTCTCTATCTTCATCCTAGAAAGAGACTGGACGGTTGATTGGTTAAAACGTATTTCAACAATAAGAATAATGGAACAACACTTGCTTATTTTGGTGCCCATCTATATATTCCGGCTATTGTTCTTTAACTTTATTATTTTACTTTATATTAATATTAACACGGTCTATAATAAATCAACTGATGCAATACGTAATACACATTTACTCTTACTGTACTTTCAGACTAGAGTGAACGATAATTCAGTACATTAATGCATTCGGCAGACACCTTTATCCTAAGCGGACATTTGTATTTAAACCTGTGACCTTGGCAACCCCTTGGCAACCCACTGCACTTTTTTTTACACACTTTTCCTTTGTTTTCACGAACTGAAGGACGAACCGAAGTTATTTTCTGCGGCACCTGAGTTTAACTTATTTTGAACCTGGAACAGTACTTGAAATAGACTCCATCAATAATTTTCCAATCAATATTTGAAAAAAAATCACAACCCATGTTCTAAGCTAACCACAATCCATTATATAATCAGTCAAAAGCAACATCACACCGCTCGCAAGCTATGAAAACATTGCCACATATCATAAAACTTTAAACAGACTTTGTATTGCTGCCTTTTCAAAGACACACACACACACACACACACACACCTCTGCTGGGTTTACAGTAAGGGAGTTTAATAAGGGCAGACGACCTGGCTGCTGCCCTGAGAGTGTGCCCATACAAAACACGTTGCTGTGAACAAGATCAATAGAGCACTGCAGGGTAATAGACCATTATCAGACAGAGTATCTTTGACTGGCATTTACAGGACTGAAGCAAATGATCTGAACAGACTTGCAGCGCAGAAATGCAAGACGGACTGAAAGAAAAACCAAGACATAAAGGATCTATATTTAAACATTATATTTTATATCTATCCATCTATCTGTCTATCCATCTATCGTCTATCTATCCGTCTATCTATCTATCTATCTATCTATCTATCTATCTATCATCCATCTGTATGTCTGAATGATTTTTGTCTGTCTGCCCGTGTGTCCGTCTGTCTGTCTATCTATCCATCTATCTATGGATTAACTGGAATATGGAAGCCTACAGCATATATCAATATTTAACAGAAATACTGTAGCTTTTATATAAACAAACACAAACACACTCGCACACGCATGCACGAAAGGAAATGCACAAATGCAGGAAGACAATGTTTAAAGTTGTATGTTATAAAAAATTGAAAGACTGTTATTTGTAAGTGTCGTAGAACCACTGTTTTTTCCTCTCAGGGTAATAAAACCACAGACCGCTTACTGATGCATGCCTCTGCCCAATAAACTGGGACACACAGCATATTTAATTGACATTTATATAACAGAAATGTTATATAGCTTAATGCAGAACAGGCACACAAGCACAAATGAATATTACCATGAACACCTGTTTACACCTCTTGTTTTGTTTACACCTGTCCTCTCTCACTCTTTAGCATCTGTTAGTGTTGTATCACATAATAATAGACACGATTATGATCACACATGCAGTAATTCAGTGATCTGCTCTGAATGAATGAATGAATAAAGAACTCGTAAACAGGAGGGATGCACAACATTGATTAAATAAACACGAGCTACTCAAATCAGTGCAGACCGGGAAAAATGTAAGTAGCTCGGAGGAGATTCTGCGTTTACACCAGTCAATGTGGTAACAAAGCAAAAGGGAAAATGAAGGAGAGTTGAAGGAGAGAAAATAAAGGAGAGAGATAGAAAGTGAGAGTCATCCAGAAATCCATCACATAACTGATGATGGTTTGATCAAATGCAGACAGACACATACATATGCAGCACGGAAGCTGGATGGATGGATAATGGACCCTCTTCAACCTCTCCAACAAAATCACCCTCTTCATCTTTCCTCCCATCTATGTGTGTGTCTCTCTCTCATTCTCTCTTTATCGCCCCCTTCCCCCACACCACAGAGAGAGAGAGAGAGAGAGAGAGAGAGAGGCACTATTACACGGCTTCTCTCATTAATGGTGTGGAGCGAAGCTCATTCATCACGCTGTCCTGCCACATGTGTGGGTGTGCGTGTAAGCACGTGTGTGTTTGTGCATGTATGTGTGTGAAGACTGGTACTGTGAATATTTCCTGTAGGGGCTCCATAGAGCATTCACAGGCACCCAAAAAACATTTAACCCCTCTGACCTCGTGCTGGCCAGTGTGCACTCACTCTCTTTCTACCTCTCTCTCTCTCTCTCTCTCTCTCTCTCACACGCACACACACATGCAGATATTATAACAAACTTGAGTTTTGCACAATGTGAGTTTTACACAAATATAAAAAGGATCCTGAATAATAATCATACAGTGTGTATGTACAAGTAATCAAAAAACGTTACAACCAAAAGTACATAGTAAAAGGTGATATAAGACATGAAATCTCTGTTTGCTAAGATACTGTGTGTGCGAATTACAGTTTTACATACATTTTGTGCATTTGGCAGACGCTTTGATCCAAAGTGACTCACAGTGCATTCAACCTGTACATTTGATCAGTGTGTGTGTTCCCTGGGAATCAAACCCATGACCTTTGCGCTGCTAACATAACACTCTACCTATTGAGCTAAAGAAACACAGGATAAGTTCACATAAAAAACGAAAATTCTACCTTTGAGAATATGACCTTCTTTTCACCATGGAACACAATAGAAGACATTTTAAAGAATAGACTGAAGCTGTCACAACAGCTTATCTGTTACATTCGGTACCTGTTTTATGTTCTTAACATTTATATGCATTATCTATATGGGAATGCACAGGATTGTTCTTAATAGTCACCTGCTCAAAGTCACAATGTGAATCAACAAATGATCACAGAGTGAAGCTCAAACTTGATTCAATTGTCCTCAAGGATCCACTAGTTCCACTTCACCACGGGTGAGTTCTGTATCTACAAACTCTGTCCTGAGGCACACGTGCTGATCATCTAACCTTCACATGACCTCTGCCAACGGCACTCAGCTGGTCTTTCTGCCTCTCTGTTCTTACTCTCTCCTCTGCTCTGTTCATTCCTGTAATTTAAGACACAGAGTAGACATTCTACCAGGAGATGAGAAGCACCTCTCTTTCCTTCTTTCTTTCTCTCTCTCTTTCCTTCTTTTTCTCTCTGTCTTCCCCCTTGTCTTCCTCTCTTCATTTTTTTGCTAACAATTTTAGATTGTAAGAACATTTCTGTAATGTTTCCATGAAGTAACAAAATGTTTTTGAATTCTGTAAGATTTAAAAACCATTAAAATTCCACTAACTTAAATTCCACTAACTCAAGAATAGCAATTTGATATGATATACTACCTACTAACATCACTAACATTGCGAAAACGTTTCTGATAACTTTGAGAGAACTTTTAATGAACGTTAGCCAATGTTCTGAGAATGTGATGCTGGGTTCCTTCTTTCTTGTCTTTTCTTCTGTCTTCCTCATTGTTTTTCTCTGATGTGCGTCTCATTTTTTACATTATACGGTATTCACTCCAAACACACACCAGTACATACCAGTGTGGACAGGCTTACAGTCACTCACATACAATTTGTTACAGCTCAGTGTGTAATGGACACCTGCTTTGGCCCCTGAGAGATGAGGCCTTTCATTAAATCACAACAACACCCTGGGGACTGATCTGAGACCGGGGCAGTGACACTCAGACAACCAGACTTCCAGAGCACAACAGATGGATCACTGTTCCCATGGCAACCCTCAACGTAAACTCAGATGCAGAAATCTATGCTTTGTGACACAGCTTTGGATCCATAGGACAGAAGCTCTCTAGACATGTGCTGACACAGCTCTCACAATGAGAAGCCTAATACTGAAATACACAGAGAAATCACACACAGACTGCACACTGTGTGTATGAGGACACTGATGACAGTGCTGTACGGTTACCATATTCAAATAATGTCCGATTATTATACATCACATATATTTTCATGGCACTTTTTGTAGGTGGATGTAGAGAACCACCTGATTTTAGACCTGATTTTAAGATACACAAAGAATAGATTCAAAAAGATTGTTCTCCTCTTGGATGCACATGATGTACTGGTGTGCGTGTCACACAATGCCAATGCAATTATCTCCTCTATACAAAAGAGCAGCACAGATTAACCTCCATCTTCATCTCTCTGTGTTTGTCATTCATAAGAATGAAGAAAGGTCTCCTCGTTCTCTCGTCCTTTCATTTCAACATCAACATTTTTTATTCTTCAATAAGAGCATTTTACTTCAATCTCTGACGTCCTCATGTATTATAATCTACACATACCTATAAAACATTATTCATCAACCTTTTCTCTCCCTGTCTTACGGTTTTTAATTGGCATAATTGTCTTGCATACGATGTTGCCAAACCATCAATACACACACTGGTGCCAGTAATAACAACATACAATATAAAAGTTTTTATTCATAAATATAACATAAGCTTTAAAATTTCAATTCCTTCTAAAAGCTTCATTGGCGTGTTAAATTATCATTGCCCATTTTCATTGCCAAAATACAAGCGTGAGAGACTCCCTCTCTCTAACTTTCTCTGTACCTCTCTCTCTCACACATACGTGCACATGTAGAAAGGTCAAGCGATGTGTGTGTGTTAAATCGCATCACATGTTTAAATGATCACAGCAGCAAAATAATCACAGGACATAACAGGACCAGGGTGATAACCTGTCGTTTGGTTCAGTCAATGCTAAAGATGGGTGTTGATCTGTCAGGGTGTGGTGGATATAGGCTGTGTGTATGTGTGTATGTGTGTGTGTGTGTGTGTGTGTGTATGATAAGAGAAGACAGACAGTGAGCACGACTAACATCCACATGCTTCATTCCGTCACTCAGTCCTCAACAAACATCAATAAATCAGTTTGTGATGTATAATACGCGAAAGTCTGGGCACACACGTTTCAGAGGACGGTAAACCCTGCGGTGTGATGGTCTCATTTTTTATCTGAACGCAGAGGAAGACGGTCGTTTGTTCATAACTCGCTCTTACACACACACAAACACACACACACACACACACACACACATAATGGGTGGTTGATCGTGGGACATGTGTGTGTTTGTGTGAGAAGGATGCAGATCAGTAAATGTAAAGTGTAACCTTGGCACTGCAGCACAGATTTAACACACAAAATGCTGCCACCCTACACACACACACACACTCATTCACACACTGAAGTCCCATAAACCCGATCGCTCCTCCTCGTGTGTGCGCGTGTGTTCCCGTGTACCTTTTTCTTTTGATCCCGTGAGTGTTTCCTGCTCTTCCTCTTTTTCTCCTTTTCATCTTCCAGTGCGTTAACATCCAAATCTTTATTCTTTTTGATCTGAGACGCCGCGTGAGCCATTATCAAGCATCAGCCACGTCCCCACAGCAACCACACGCACTCATACGCGCTCTCGCGCACACGAACGCACGCTCACTCTCGCAGAAACTGAGATGAATGTCCGGAAAAGAGGAGAACTCCACACAAAATTCCAAACAGAGATTTTCCCAAATTCTCAAGTAAGATTCCTCCCAAATGAGTGGGAAAGACGAATGCTGGTCATAAAAAAATTAAAAATACAAAAAGAATTGTCTACTCCTTTTTCTGTCCTCCAGTCTTTGTCATTGGCTGATCAAGGAACCATATCCAGAGAGAAGATACAGAGAAAGAAGGTTGGGAGAGAGCAAGAGAGACAGAGTGAGAATGGGAGGAGGGGAGCTGGGGTGGTTACTACGGAAACCACCACATTCTCTTCTCAGCCATCCCCAAACGGTCCTACCTGAACCATGAGTGTATCGCCGCAAAAACAAGCCTCAATGTGTGTGAGCGCAAATGTATGCGCATATGTGGGGACTCCCCCTCCTCTACCGGCACTTAAATGTGTGTATGCTGGTTTTAGGGGAGGGGTGATGCACACATTGGCTCGTGCATGTGCGATCTTTCGCTCACACACGCACACACACACACACACAATGCAATGTGAGGGACGGTACCACTTCCACTCTAGTCCCATTATGTTAACAGCTGACCCACTCAAGATGGAGAGAGAGAGAGAGAGAGAGAGAGAGAAAGAATGAGACAAAATAATTTCTACACCATATATACACATATTAGCTAAATCCCATATTCTGTGCGTCTGTTATTTATGCATTGTGTATTCATAATGTGTAATCGCATAATACAGACTTGGTGTGAATTTATATGTCCAACCACAACACCCAGCAGGGAGAGAAAGAGAGAGAGTGATAGAGAGAGGGGAAAAGAGATGGGAAATGAATGTAGACAACACAGAGAACTGGAAAATGATCATGGTTCGCGTACATGCTATCTCTCTGCCTCTCTCTGATGTCATTGACATTCTGAGTATGGAGTGATGGCAGCCATATTGGTTTCTGATGCGTACCAGCCACCTGAATGCAGCAGGGTCCTCAGCAAATTCAAGACTGCCTCAATCACTGCCTGTACAAAATAATTAGCAAGTGTGCATGAGATAAAGAGGGTGAGAACCTTCTGTCTAGCATCTCTTTCTGTGTTCCACGAAAGAAAGAAAGCCAATGGGTTTAGAACAGTATGGGGCTGAATACACATTGACTTTTTTTTTTAAGTCTGTAATATTGGTCTGCATGAAAAAGAACAAGCTGTCAAAGAAACGTCATATTTACTGTGCTTGTAATATAATATTTCCCACAATTGTTCATTTTGGCGTCTTCAAGTCCCACTCCGAGTGAGTGCTCGGTTCTGGATCGTGCTTGGTCTGGCCCAGTTCTCTTTGCTCTGGATCCACTGTTCCCGCTACAAACACAATTTCAAAGGGTCCAATTACCCATCAGACTGGGCAAACAGCCAAACACGTATACTCTCTGTCTGCGTACACTGAAAGGAAATGCTTTATAAAAACACGATGCCACCGAGCTGCACTTTCTCACCAAAGTCTTTCATTCCTCCATACTTTAAGACATCCCAACCGATATTCCGGCACTTCTAGACCACAACAGCTGATCACAGCACAGTGGAGTCCAAACAATTCCTGAAATCTTCTTCATAATTTATTGGCACAACAAGATCGTTTCCTTTCTGGCCAGATTCACTGATTCATCATCTGTTTGCAGTGGATCATTTATTCAGATTCATTTACAGATACATACATGATTCCTTACATATGTATGTTTACACACTGACACTCTCCAGGGTGCTTGTGTTCCTGTAGCTGTGCTTTTCTGTTCCCTGGGGAGAGCGATCACACGCCCAGCTCACCATTATCACCAAAGAGACCATTTCCACCCATCATACTTGGGGAATTACCCACAATGCATCTGTGCTGAGTTGTTGAACCCAGTGACCTCTGTAGTCATGCGCATGCAGAAACGTAACGCCCTAGCCATATACGTGCATTCTCCACGTTTCAACTTAATGTACATCATCATCATCATCCGACTTCAGTTAAATCAGACACACCAGTCAAAATATAATGAGATCTCCATCAGAATGGCCGAGTCATTAGCCATTTTTAAGAAACAACTAAAAACTCATCTTTTTCGTCTCTTCTTCCGTGACTAATTTACTAACTCACCCCCACTTCTACGTGGGAAAAAAAAAAAAATCTCTTTCTTATACTGTGTTGAAAAACCTGAGCCATGTGTATAGCACTTATTCAATGTTGTCTCTTATTGTAATCGAAGTTGCTTCCTTTCCTCATTTGTAAGTCGCTTTGGATAAAAGCGTCAGCTAAATGACTAAATGTAAATGTAAATGTAAATGAGTGACATCAGTCAAATGAGTCAAACCAGCAAGACTGGGCGGATCTGATGACCAACCCATTCAACGTAGCTAAACTGTCAAACTAGCACACGAAACAATGTCACAACTATTAAAAAAGACACGCTGGTTGGGAGAAGTTGTATATGTTAGATCAGCAGAAAAAAAGCAGAAAAGATAAAGAAACTAGCTAACAGGTAACGTTCTCTAAAAGTTCTCTCAAAGTTATCAAAATGTTAGTAGAACGTTTTAACATTATACACCATATATATTAAAAATGTTATTATGTAGTTAGTGGAATGCTTAAAAAATTACAGACGGTAAAAAGGAAAACTGAGGACAATAATCAATTCATTTAAATGTTTTTTTTGTTTTTTGCTCAAAGGTTACACAGCAAACACATACAGTAGACCTGCACGCGATCTTTTCCCTGAGCTGTTGCGCGTATTTCAATCAATCTCCCCACACCTGCCTCATCCTAATATTCACAGAGGTGCTCTGCTGCCCTCTTGTGGTTGTTTGAAAAATTAACCTTGTGAAATGCAGCCATGAAGACTGACACAACAGCTATACTATAGCTTTTATGAATGTCACCTCAGGCAGCGAAAAACAATACAGAAACTCTATTCACACGTATAGTGTCCTCTTTATATATTACTAATTGAAATTACAAATACAAATGAACCCCATTTCAAATAATTGCTTTATATTACATTTTGGTTCTCCTACTATACAGTAATAACATGTATTCAAAGACGCATTCATTAAATAAGTTTATTAAAAAAGTTTATTAGCCAATCACAGCGTCCGGCTGCAGGGAAATCATCTGAAACCTACCGGGGCTGACTACCCCTCCAGCTGTTGTACTAACCTCCAGTTGACCTTTGACTGTATGTGACCCATAGGGGCACGAGCTTTAAGTTAATATTTTCTGAATGATCATCCTTTTTTAATGAACATGTTATGAAACGTTAACCAGTCTCCACAGTCTCTCTCCTAAACCAAGCAAAAATCTACCAACTGACATTTATCGTTGTATGGAAAGACACAAATAACAAAGACACAAATTTGCTCCTGTTAAACAGAACCGCTCCTTCAAGCTGAAACAATAGTCATGCAATCACATTTTCAAATGTGATTTATCAAGTGTAAATTTACTGGATATGTGCATGTGTTTCCACGTTTTCAATGGCCATGACGCTTCTGCCTATTTTTTTCCGTAATATCCACTTATGGTTCTTTAACCCCACTTTCATTAAAGAGGGTCATATAAAATGTGCCACGTGTGACTGTGTTTATGTGTCTGGTGGGATGTTCTGTGTTTGTGACATGAAAAGGTTGCAAATGGAAACCTGCCACAAACAGAAATGCTATCTTACCCTAGCTAGCCCACTTCACACACACACACACACACACACACACAAACACCAATGTACATTATAGAAAGCTTTACCTTACATCACCATAAGGGGGCAGAGTGAGTTACATAAGATAAACGTCACTGTTACAGGAGTACGAACTATTAAGAATTGAATTGAGCATGCCATGTAAAATTTTTAGTTCAGGTACTGAATTCGAATTGAATCTGAATTATAGCAAAGTAGCAAACAGCAAGCAGTATTGCAATTTGAATTTAAGGAAGTAGAATTAAAATGAAATAAACCTGTTACAGCATAGGGGTTATTTTCAATAACATTAGATATAAAAAATCATTGTTTAGAAAATAAATATATAAGAAAATAAATTTTAACAAAATATAACAAAATAACTTTTTTTACTTCATGGAAACGTTAGGGAAATGCTCTTACAACCTAAAATTGTTAGTTGAGAAATTAGCTGCATGAAATATTAAGCAACTGGCAATCATCAGAGACAAATGAAATATATGGAGATATCCGTAAGTGACCGGATGGATCACAAAGATGCAATAAAGTGCGGAGCTAAAACATTCCTCCTTTCCATTAATGGCACCTTGGCTAAGGCATCAATCCTTGGTCTTAAGTTAGCTGGATAAATGATTCCTGATTAACAATGCAATATAAAGAGGCAAAGATTCCAAGTGTACCCTGTAATTCCTGAAAACGGCTGTTTTTTTTAGTCTCACAGCAATAAATGTCAACAATAGTCCTGTCTCCATCGTGATGATGTCACCCAAGTGCTTTTTAAATGCTAAGCGGTGCTTTTGGTCTCAACCGTAACCTTTGGGTTAAAGTGGCAGAATTTGTCTAATAGAAAAGGTTACGCACACACTGTAAAGTTCAAGAGTGACAACCGTATTGTGCTGCATTGTGAATTTGACTACAGTTTTGTTTTAAAATCGCTTATGCTGCTTTTGAACGTACAAATTATTAGGTTCTTGCAAACATCAGACCAAACTGTGTACAACAAGAAAATTATTATCGATATAACTAAGGGTGAATTACAGACAAAAGCAAAGATTCTGGCCACACACCTGTACTTCAATACAGGTAAATCAATATGGAGGAAAAACTTACTCAAAGGTTCAGTGAGGCATTTAGAAACACAGGTACCTGATGGCAAATATAATACATTTATAGTAAACGTTAGAATTAATTTGTGATTGTACGTTTGCAGATTTTCTGTGTGCGTGTGTGTGTGTGTGTGTGTGCGTGTGTGTGTGTGTGTGTGTGTGTGCGTGTGTGTGTGCGTGTGCGTGTGTGTGTGTGCGCGCGTGCGTGTGTGTGTGTGCGTGCAACGTATCGTTGTGTGTGAGCATATGTGTGTGCCCATCAGTGGGTCTGTACGCCATCTGTTTGCTTTTGCTGGCACAGGAGTTTCTCTAAGCTGTCAATTTCACAGGCTTGATCCACACACTTACAAGAGTGATATTTCACAGAGTCCTGCTTCACAAACAACAAACAAAAACTTTAAGATTGTTAAGAAATGTCTCTCACTCACTCAAAAGTCTGTGACATCAGGTTCAGTTCTCTGTGCTTGTGCATATACCCAGCTAACAATTTTAGGTTGTAAAACATTTCCCTAACGTTTCTATTACGTAATAAAGACATAAAAAATGTTACTTTGAGTATTCTAGAAACATTCAAAATGTCCAGTTTTTTTTAGACTTTGTATAACGGTTAATGGTTGGTTATAAGAATGCTATTCAATTGTTTTTAATTTTGTAACTAATAATGTTAAAACAACTGAAGAATAATGTTTATATGAAATGTAATGTTAAAAAAGGTTCTGAAAGACGTTCAAAAAGACTTTTTTGATAACTTTTAGAGAACGTTAGCTAATGTTCGCTGTTCGCTGGGTATGTGTGCACGTTTGTATTGGTTAGGTTCTCAGTGGGATTACTTGTATCTTATATACTATATGTCATTCGACTTTGGGGGTCTGAACCCACAGTATTATATTACACACACACACACACATACACACACACAAATCTCAGCTCTGTCAATCACCTTCACAACTTCAAAGAGTAACCTACGTAAAAGACATACTCAGGCAGTTAATGCCAATTTTCTGAATTCACACTTGTTTCACAAGTATACATTATCTGGGAGGGCTGATCGTGCATACGTGAAAACCAGTCTTTCTTCTTATGGCAGGAAGTATACATTCAATAAGGTCCTGAAATACAGTTTGTCTCACATAATTAAAACTTCAGCTGTGTGTAAAACATTTTGTTTAATGACACTCACTTGACCGAAACGACTCTCTTCTTTTCTGGTTCAATTTTATAAAATGACAAATTAAAAGGTTGAAGAATCAGACTGTTTGAATCAGAATCAGAACTCCTCACAGATTGTTGCATTAGCTTGTCTAGCTAATAATGGGTTTCATTTCCCAGAATATTACTTCTGTTTTTCGTAATGGTCCCAATTTAAATGTTATTTTGATAGTCACTCATCCTCAAAAACATTAAAAATTCATACGAAGCACACACACACACGCACGTTGGGTTTTCATTGGTAATGGTTTTTATACTGTACAAACTGTATATTCTATGCCTCTACACTAACTCTTCCCCTAAACTCAACCATCACAGAAAGCATTCTTCTATTTTAGATTTTCTAAATCGATTATTCTGTATGACTTGGAATTACTATACTTGTGGGGAATACCAGAACCACACACACACACACACTTACTTCCAGGCTGTAATATGCTATAAGGCTTAAACATGTATGCAGTTTGCCAGACTCACCATCCTGTCATTTTGTGTTTTGCTGCATCACAGATCAATCTAGTCAATCTGCTTAATTTAGCACAAAGACGGTGACTCAGTGACAGATGGAAACCGTTAGCATAAACGCTAACAGCATTCAGATTGGGATAGGACAGCATTAGCGTGCTAATCGCTAATCAGTTTAAGAGATCAAGGGATTCATTTTACTAGCGGTAGTGAAAGGAGACAGAAAAGTAAATGCTAATCTGCATGCAGAACGATCTAAAGGTGGGAAAATTCTGGATTCAGTAATGCCAGTAATGGACGTCCCATTTGGAATCACATTAGTTTCATCAAGCGTATCATGCAGGTGTACAACATCATCTGAATGTTAATGGAACATTGTAGTAATAATCATGTTTTAGCCAATAAAATGCATCAAAGTGTATCTCACATTATAATATGACACATTTTACAAGCGTTTGTAGAAATAACACACAGCTGTCAGAACAAATTTTAAAAGTGCCACTTTGTTAAAACTCTTCTATGCTTCTGACAACAATGCAATATGACCATAAGATCTTCTCTGAATGGAACGTATTATTAACCTGGATTTCATTTAATCATATACTGGATACTAATAACATTACTTGACAGGACTTGGCAACAGTACGCAATTGAGAGCGATAAGTCACACCTGTTATCCTTCTTACGAACTAAAATAAGGCATTTAACAGTATTAAAGAGAATTATTGAGTAAGAAGCATTCAAATAAAACTTAAACGATTTAATTCAGCTAACAAAAACCATAATGTGTGATTCATGTCTATACCAGACATCGCTATAGAGAGAAAACAGTGACATAATCGTGTATCGCACACCTATTCTTGAATATATTAATACAGGTGGGTGAAATGAGCTTGCTCAAACAACACGCACCCACATGGACACGCACAAACCAAACCACAAACAACATTATTCTAGTTTCTGAAGTCAGAATTGTAGTATTTGTGTGTATTATTCATATATATGAGAGAGAGAGAGAGAGACAGAAAGGAAGGAAGAAAAAGGTGACTGCTGATCTTCAGTCTGAAACCCCGCCCTGGGGTCGTCAAGGCAACGGACACAGGAGAGTAACCAATGGCGACACAAATAGAGCACCATGAAAAACACCCTCACTCCTAGATAAGCTCACACACACACACACACACACACACACACACACCTTCTAAATGCTAAGCACATTTCACACTCATTAACAGCTTTAAAGCTGAAATCACAAAGCACTTACTATCCCCCTCCCCAACCAATCTCTTTATCGTCATTTTATTTGACCTTCTACAACAACACTACATTATCCCGACATTTCAAAATCATTTTCATCACCCCAGACGCAAAGACACACCTCGAAAGCAGGTCAAGACTGTGTCCTCCTACCAAGCTAACAATTTTCCCTAATGTTTCCATTTAGTAATAAAACTGTTATTTAGAATGTTCTGGGAACGTTAGATGTGGCATTAATGTTACTGCTTGGTTGAACATTATATTGAACATTATACAACATTTTTTTTAATGCTGTTTAAAATGTTACACTAACAACTTAAGAATAACGGTCTACTAATGGTACTGTATGAACATTTTTTAATAACTTTAAGGGAACATGTTTCAATGGTTTCATGGAACTTTTAATCAATGGTAGCAAACATTTCGAGAACATTCCCTGTTAGCTGGGTTGCCCTTTAATTCCTCTCTCACACACATTCCTAATCCTGTAATATAGCTACACTGTGCTTTTGTCTACCCATGTATGACAGGCTGCTTGTTTCCCCTCATGTGTCTGTGTGTCTTCGGGTTAGTTTGCATATGTGTACCCAGACTTCAAAGCATCTTGTTCACTTCCACCTGCCAAGAAGATGAATCTGAAGCCTTGAGCAAGCTATGCAAGTCTAAAAATCTGTGTGTGTGTGTGTGTGTGTGTGCCTGTGTATGTGTGTGTGTGTGCCTGTGTGTGTGTGTGTGTGTGTGTCTGTGTGTGTGTAATTTACATTTACATTAATTGGTAATTTACATTTTTGGTTGCACTGTTTCTTTAAGAGAAGTAAGTGACGTCCGCAATTAGCATAAAACCCAGGGAGAGCAAATCATGCATCTCTGATGAGGAGATCCTCAGTATTACCAGAAGGCAATGGTCGGTCATTAGCCACATTAAAGAGCTGTTCAAAACAACTGGTACATGCAGACACATGCAAACCCGTCAGAACAAATCTCCTGCTGCTTTCCATTAGTCGAATTCTTTGTTTTCCAACCCAGCTAACAATATTAGGCTGTAAGAATGTTTCCGTAACATTTCTATTAAATAACAAAAACGTTCAAAATAGTTCTAAGGACATTCAACATGTCTAGGTTTTTAGACATTGTGATCATTGCTTGGTTATTAAAATGTTATTCAAACATTTTCTTAATTCTGTAACATTTTAAAATGTTCCACTAACAATTTAAGAATAACATTTTTATATAAAGGATTTATAAAATTTAAAAAAGAAAATTCTACTAATGTTACTGCAAGGACGTTTTTTTTGATAACTTTAAGATATTTGGAAGAACTTTTTAACAGAATGTTGGCCAATGTTCTGAAAATGTTCCTTGTTAACTGGGAAAATGTTCAAGTGCACTTCACGCACACGCACACACACACACACACACACACGCACACACACACACACAGGATTGATAATCTCCTGAAAACTTCATTTGGCGTTTCTGACATAAGCCTTTGATGATTAATTGAAGATTAATTACCAATCTCTCTCTGTGCCTTCATTTCAGCCTTTAATCACTGATCTCAAGTCAGTCTGTAATATAGCTGGCAGGCAAAACAAAGATCTGACTTGCGTAAAACCAAATCAAACCAAAATTCCCTCCATGAAATGATCACCACGAAACCACATAATCTAATGTTCGTACCAAATTTTGCCAAACATGTAATAAATGAGTAACACGAACAAGTGAATAATTCACAAAAAGATCAGAAACATGTCAATTTGATTTCATATTGACATTTACAAAATAATAAAATTAGGATTTTTCTGTCTGTTTATGATAAACTATCAAACAATGAAAATACAATCAATTCTAATCATCAGACCAATATAAGAACCTTTCTGTGCACTTAACACAATTCAGTATCTCAACGCAAACACACACAGACGCACAAACACACACTGCTCAAAGAAAGATGAAGAGTTATGGTCCTCTGCTAAAAGCTCCATTACATCTACAACCACATTGTAAGTCCTGTAAAGGAGAACTGTGTGTTGGTTGTTCGTGAAAGCATGTGTGAGTTGTCTGTGTAGACAGATGAGTTACTGTTTTTTATTTTGTACCAGAGATGTACCCCTACAGTAGTGTACCGTAAACTTGAACACTACTGTAGGACAGCAACCTGTAATGTGTGTGTGTGTGTGTGTGTTAGAATACATACACTTCACAGTCATGCACAGACCATGTTTATGTGACTCTTTTTACTCATGTGGGAGTTCATCATTTAGTCCAACATAATACACCATTAGCACTGTCATTTCTTTTTCTCGAACCTCCGTTCTCTTCCTGGGAGTGATCGATGGTCTCTGATGTATTCGTGCATTTGATTTGAGATTCTGAGTGCTGGAATAAGGCCAGATGATGGATTGAGGGCAGGAGAGTGAACAGTGTAGGCAGATATTTCATTTTGTATTCTGGAGTCTTTTGCACACGCTCATCTCCAGAAACCCTTCAGTCATGCACACCTGGTCCTTTTATAATAATCTCATTAGATCTTTGACTGTCACATAATATGTAGCCTCACTCACATTCTGTCTATGTCTTTATGCAATCCCAGGCTGACTTGATGACGGCGAGATCAGATCTCTGTATGGGCCAACAGTAGCTTTGTTAAGCCATAATTTCCCTTAATCATTGAACTTAAAGGGATACAAATCTTCCATCATTTTCTCACCCTCATGTCATTCCAAACCTGTATGACTATTTTGCATCACAAAACACAGATGAACACAAAAGAAGATATTTTAAAGTTTGTTGACTGCCAAACAACAGTGGCACCCATTGACTTCCATGTTACGTCAACAAAACCACCGAGACATTTCTCAAAATATCTTTTTGGTCTTTCACAAAAACAAAATACATATATGGGTGAGCAAATGAGAAAAAAACTTTCATTTCTGGGTGAACTTTAAGAGTAAAGGGTGTTTGGAAATCCATACTGGTATTTTGCACTGACACAGTAAAACAAAAGATATAAATAAACATCTTCACATCTTGAAATAAAATTCTGGTAAGACAATCTAATTTGCACGGTACTGTAGTTATACTGCAAGTCTGAGACTATGCATCTATTGCTAATGACATCCCCTGTGGGAAGCTGGAGATAGGAAGCAAGGCTTAGAAAGACTCTTACAAAAATGACACTGTTTAAAAGCTCAGCGCTCAGATTGAATATCACCGCCTACAGTAATAGCGCAAAAGTCACACAAATTGAGCAAACAGCCATTAAGCAGAAAGTGTGAGCTACTCTGACTTCCACGCTCTAGTGAATACATTCTGCATACTCTTTTATGGCCTGTCAGTTATTGCCACATTCGATTGCACATATATCACATATATAGCTACGCACACTACGATACAGCCATGAGCGGAGTGTGTCTGTAGCTTCTGAGTGTGTTTTATTTGAGCGTTCTCACCATCATAGTGGAAATAAATGGAGTAAATCACACTTCACACCCGCGTCAACACACACACACACGTTTTGCTATATCCATTCAGTGCTCTGATCTAAAGCGACAACACGCGGGCAGATGGAAAACATGAGCCTGTCACTGGTGGCGCAAGTGCACAGCAAAACAACTCATTATAAAGGCACAACTGGCTATACTGCTGGTTCCAGTAAACAGGGTGTGTAATGGAAAACCAGGTAAAGGGTTTAATCCATTCATCTGCACTGTACTAAAACTACTAAAAGCATTAAAACCTCAGTCAATAGCAAATGGCAGGGTGTATATACGCAATGAGGACACACCTATAATTGCATGTTTTTTGTTACATTTTTTAAGCTATGCATTATGTGTGTTTCACACGTCATCATATACACTGCATAGCTGAGTGGTGGCAGTTTAGGAGGTAATAACTGATGCTAAAAACCTAAAGGTTGCAGGTTCTAATCCTGTGAGGTTTCCAATGTGCTATTAAGGAATTCACATAACTCAAGGTTATTCCGGAAAGACAGTTTCTATTGTAAGTGTGGAGCTCCACCTGATCTCACAGGAAAACGTAACTATTTTACAAAATTGGTGATTGCCTATGAATTCGTACGATGTGATTCGTACAAAAATGTTCAATTAGCCATGAAATCGCTGAAACGTAAAATAGTGCAGTACACACACTGCAAATTGTGAGCACACACCGGAGCAGAGGAGCAATTGGTTACAAGTCTGACTTCTAAACCAGTAGGCCACAACTGCCCGCCATTAAGATAAATACCCACCTGCATCTTATGTGCAGTGTGTCATGAGAGCAAAAGTGAATTTAAAGTGAAGTATGTTTAAAGTAACAGTCTGAATATTGAGGCTGCAGACAGTGCAGTCAGGGTTCAGTGTACAGTATGTGTGTGATCTGGGCTAAAGTGCTTCATTGCTGCAGATCTAAATGAACAGCAGTTTCAGTACTCAGAACGCATTATCAGCACTTCACACTGCTACAATAAATGCTGCCGGTTGTTCCCTAATAAAGTTATATCAGATACTTACACATACACAAACATACACACACACACACACAACTAATGTATTTACACATGCACACCTACATACAGTACAACAGTTTTACCATCCTATATCATGATCAGCTGTCAAAACGTTTTGTAAAACAGATCAACGCTGCTTTAAAATGACAACAAACACACAACGGAATAAAAACGTTAACAGAAACGTTACAGAAAAGTTCTTACAACCTAAAATTGTTAGCTAGGCTGTGACTGCACATTTTGTGTTAAGTTATTACGTTGCTTGGCAACTGCAAACAGGCTACAGTTAGGATCGTAAATGACATTACTTCACTGGACAATTGTTTAATTGTTAATAATAAATTGTTCAAATGTTACTGATAAAATCACTGTAAAACATGGCCTCTTGTGCCTTATTGCTTTAATAAACTCCATTGGACTGATTATGTAAAACTAATGTTTCAAGTATTAGTTAACTATTAGTCAACTTATAGTTATTAGTGTCAGAGCAACTTGTAGCCTGGCTTAGAAGCAATATATCAGCCCTTAAAGACCTGCATATGTCAGTCTGTTCTGCATGGGGTGTAACTGCTCGCTCTCTCTCTCGCTCTCTCTCACAGGTTTAAAATTTCTATGTGCTATATTTTCAGATCTTGCATTTGGAACTGTTCGTGTTGGATTCTCTTGCAGACATCGGAGAAGCTGGGAATATCTGTCTGTTTGCTCAGGAGTGGGATTACAATCCGAGAGAGAGAGAGAGAGAGAGACAGACAGAGAGAGAGAAAGACAGAGAGAGAGAGAGACAGAGAGAGAGCGTTTTTCTTTTAACCTTCATGTGCTTTTTCTGGCCTACCTGAGGAACACCAGTGAAATTTAGAAATCTATTATTGATCACCCAGTCCTAAATATGTATTACAAAACTGATAGTTCTACCTGTAAATTCTGAGCTGTGTTCAAAACACCTGTGACCAAACATTCTATTTTAATGAGGCAAGTTGCTTGGCAACCGCAAACAGCCTACAGTTATCTACAGGATAATGAACCGTTTTACTTAGTTTTGACAAACATCACCTACGTGTGCCAATTGGGACAGGACCCTCGACCGAAAATGGGGGTTTGGGGTTTCCATTGTTTAGGGTCTGAGTTTATTTGGTTAATGAATGCACGGACATTGTTTCCAGTTATATTGGGTGAGGCAGAATTTATATGCATCACTGTGTATGTTTCCGAGTGCATCAATCTATGTGTTTGTGTGCACATGCGAACACACAATATGTGTTTGCGCATGTGCAGTTTAGCTGACTGACGGACTGCCCTCCTCCTCACCGCCTCCACCCCCCCTCACAAGCTCCATGGCAACAGTTTCTCTAGCTGTTATGATTTAGTGCTCCGAGCCCCTTTAAATAAACCGTCTCTTCATTTAGACCAAACCTCGCTCTCTCTGTTTACATCATTCCTCACTGTCTCACTTTATTCCCAAGCCTTCTGTCAGCTCCTTACATCAGGATCCGTTCACATTCTCTGTACCTTCATTCTTTTCATCATCTCTCTCTTTCTGAAATCACAGTGGGTTGATCCTTTCTTTCTCCTTATTTCTTTCTGTACTGTTCCTCTCTTCTCCTCTCTCTCTCCCTGGCATCTCTGATCTCTCTGCCTGAAGTGGTCTGCTATGGCTTTTGCTGATCTCTTCAACTAAAGGCTTCACAGCTGTGTTCCAACAGAACGCTCATCATCGCTTGAAGTTTGTGTGTGTGTGTGTGTGTCAGCCAGAAGGACATGGTGGCAGAAATGGAACACCACACCCCATGTCACCATCACATGTGCATTCAAACACACACACATACACACACACACCAAACGGAGTCACAGGTATGAGCGTACAAACACTAACACACACACACTTATACAAACCGCACACATACAAAAGAGCGCGAGCTGTGTGACTGTGTAAAAGATTGAGTGAGAGGAAATGAGGAACCATAAGCTTGCCACTAGGACTGTTGATAGGGAACGATAGACGAATTATGAAACTGAAGATAATTAGGTAATAATTAAAGCTGCAATCTGTGACCTTTTTTTAAGTTACAAATGTGCAAAAATCAGTTATTGAGCAAGTACGTAACAGATCAGTGTTCAACACAATATCCTTCTCTTACCCCAGCAACAGAAAAGTTTATAATAATGATGAATAATTTGAGCTGTCAGGTCTGATTTTCCGGGAAATGTCAGTTTGGCTTCATTTGACTTCAACATACATATTGAAAAGTACTTAAGTAACCTGCAATTTTATGGTTCAACCAGAGATGGCGGTAGAGAGGGAAGAGTTTTGTTGTTTTCCAGAACATATGTAAAAAAAACAAGATCAATTCTAAAGCTCCTTGTGGTATTTTAAGTTTAAAAATTTATAAACAAGAAAATAAAAAAACAATGGAATAAATCCACATTCTCTGAAAACATCTTAATATTTTAAGCAATTTTCTGGTAAACAAGTAAAAAAATGATTTTAAAGTTTTTTGCCATTTTATTTACGCGTATGGCATTCAATTTGATTTGACAGGAGACAACAGCCCCTCCCCCCATTCCCTCGACACTGAGTGATCTTGGGTAACACCATAGTGACAAGAGGCATGAGGGCTGCCACACGTGTGATGCTGTCTGTCTGTTGATTGGGTCGAGATAAGAGACACCTTACTGAACATCAGTCGCTAATTTTAAACCTCAAGTATGACAAACGTGTCAGCGCAAAGTCAAGAGCGTGACGTGAACGTATGTTACATAAAAAAACCTTTCAGATGACGACTGCTGCTGTTTTATTTCTTTGTGTCGGTCTGTCTTGTCTCAATCTCTCCTTCTTTCTCTTGTTTCCATGACTACAATCATTAACACATGGTTATCTCACAGTGTAGTAACAAAGCAGGCCAACATGCGCACGCACACGCGCCCAAACCGTTAAAACGCTGACAAAATGTCTTCCTTGCCAAAACCTTTTACTAATAGCTGAGATAAATGATGCCTGTCTGAAAGGTAATGAAATATCGCTCATACTATTATTAGTATAAGCCCAGCAGTTAAGGGTTGAAAACCACATATTGTTCAACATTACTGAGGACCTGAATATGTTTTTAAACCACTGAAAATCATCTTAACAAGACAAATGTATCTTAAGCAGGGGGCCGAAGCCCACTAGGTGGCCTCAACTAACTTCCAAGAGGGCCTCAAGATGACTTACAATTGTTTAAAATAAAAACAAAACATGTTTTAACTATGCCAAGCTCTAGGAATTGTGATTGGGTGAGCCTTAAAATATTGCTGTTGACAGTGGAGGTCAAAAAGGTTGAGATCCAGTCGCTAGACAATATGTGACTCACAAAATACACACACACACAAGCATAGCCAAAAACGGAGGCGTAAAATCCTTTAATTGTATAGGCATGTATAAGTGGTGATAGGGTGTGTGTGTGGAGGAGGGAGCAGTTTGGCCCTTGAGGGCCCAAAGATACCATCAACCTCAAAGCCAAACAAGAAACCCATTTTAAAATATTGCTCAAGCATCAGACTACACAAACACATGCCATTACCAAACATGATGCCCTGGAAATGATCATGTGAAAATGTTGCTTTAAGTTTTTAACTGTGTGTGTATGTGGCGTTTCATAATTGTTGACTAAAGCGCTGTGTTTTGTGTCTTAAAGTTTTTTCTCACATTCCTAAATAACTGCACGACAGGAGCTGTCAATCACTCTGCATTCCACAATATGCACGCACAATCGCACGCAGGGCTAAACACGCACGCACAAACTTGCGCACACAGATGCACAAACCCACACTCATCAACACGAACTTAAGTATTCAAAATCTAAACACAGCACACATAAATGCACCACTTAAACACATCTACCTCAGTGTACACACAGATTCATGGCATGATGTCATGAATGCATGACTGTTTGCACGACTGTTTGCATCGCTCTCTCTCTCTCTCTCTCTCTCTCTCTCTCTCTCTCTCACACACACACGGAAAAAATGCATTTAATTGTTTAACCCGTTAGTAAAGGCCCATCAACCTATTGACCTAAACCACACCCACTAATAACCATCTTCTGACAGCACACCAGCAATCAAAGAAAACATGCCTCACGGTTAAACACGCACGCATACACGCCCACATGATCACATATAAATTTATACAAAGCATTTAAGAAATAATTTTTGTATTTAATATACATAAAGAGAGATTTTTCCTGATAACACGGCTGTGATTGACAGCCTACACAAATGTAGGGTCACTGCTTTGGGTTGGCAGTCAAGAGATCAATAAAAAAAGCAATCAATACCAATTAAGACTAGAAAATCAAACACCAATAGCCCCCAATTGACAACCTGGCACACAGCTCCTCTATTGGCTTTCCATCTCTCAGTAGGTTCAATTCATCTCATATTGGTTCATCAATCCATCATGAACCTCAAACAACAGCCAAAACCACAATAACAGAAGATTAACAGTAACACCTCACCTTCTTTCCCTTCTTCTTACGGTGAGCTGGTTTGGAGCTACTTTTTTCTTTGGCTTCTTCACTCATTTTGGGAACGCTGCTCCTCTCAGACTCCCTGAGTGACCCTCCTTATTCCAACACCTGCTCCGATCAACGTGACCCAGGTGGAGAAGTCCATTAAAGGTCCAGTGATGGTGTTTGTTTATCAGAGAGATGCTGGGGAGCGCACGCACGCTCTTGAGTGAACAGTGTTCCAGAAGACTCGCCTTCTTCTGCCCGGTGTTCCCCAGAAAGGGTGTGGAGAGAGAGTGGAGAGAGAAAGAGAGAGAAGAAAAAAGGGAGGGGGCAGATAGACGGAGAGAGAAATAAATGAAACATTGATGGAAGGACAGCGAGTTGGACAGTTAGTAGAGCGGAGAAAGAGGATAAACAGAACAGAAGCGTAATCTGTTGAATAGCCTACCTGCTTTGATCTGTTAAGCACATCCACACAGACGCTCCTAATAATCATACAGAGAGAGAGAGAGAGAGAGAGAGAGAGTGAGAGAGAAAGAGTGAGAATCACACTGAATAAGAGTGAAAGGAGGAGGTGTAGAGGAAAAGAAACAGAAATAATACACAGACCAATAGCAGTCCAATGAGAGAGCAACTAAAGAGCAGACGGTAAGGAGAAAGAGAGGGAGATATGTGTTCAGATTGCTGCCAATATTCTGCTCATGAGCTCTTTAAGAGTGCGCGCTTGCAAGTATGCACGGAGTGAAACATTAAATGTGACACCAAGATGTGTGTGTGAGTGTGTGTGTGTGTGTGTGTGTGTGTGTGTGTGTGTGTATGGTCCAGCATGCATCAGGTCCTTCCAGAAAAGGAAGACTCCTCAAACCTGGTGCCAGCAGATCAGCTTACTGACAGAGAGAGCGTGAGAGACAGAGAGAGACAGACACAAGAAACATCTGTGTAGTGAAACACAAACTGTGTTTATTTTTAGTGTCTCTTTTTATTATCAATATTATCTTTATTTTATATGATAGATATATATTAGTTTTAATGACGCCAATATGTGTGAAATATAAAAACATATGTTTCTACTACAATCTTTCACTATATGCCAATAAATGACCTGAAACGTATGTATATTACAAACGTAAATATAAGCAAATTGTTTTACTATCACTTTTCTTTTTGTGTGTGTGAACATTTGGCAATATTGTGAATACCGAAATCATGCCAATAAAGTACTTTGAAATTGAAAACTGAAAGAGCGAGAGAGAGAGAGAGAGAGAGAGAGAGACCACGCCTCCACAAGCCACAACATTCATTTTCCACCCTCACTCAAAACCATTTTCAAATTCATTTTTTCCTGCACTCAGGTTACAGCCTGTAGCAAAGTTCAGTGTAAGAAATGTTTCTGTAACTGTAACTCTTAGAATTCCCTCAGCATGATTTTCGGCACTGATACACTTTTAACTGGCAAATCCCCTCATTCCAGCAATGTGGCCAAATATTCCGAACGGGGGGACGGAGGAGCTAAAGATCACATTTTAACAACTGAATGTTGAAAAACACATTGATTGACCGTTAATCTTAATATATTAAGTAAAAACTCATCAGAATTTTCTTGTTTCTGCTCTGACACACTAACCAACTAACCAACTTGACTTTGTCCTGTTTCTTAATTCACAGGACAGTCAATATTAAAGATAATTAAAAACATAATTGTAAAACGTTCAAATTATTTATTACATTGTTATTATTATTTATTACATTATGTGTGTCTCTTTCCTAACAGTGCATTTTGATACAAAGCTTTTCGGTGTAAAATCTTAGATGGCACAAAAATGGCGGCCCCATAGCAGTCTCCCTCTCTTCCTTCTCTCCTCTTGGATTAAAGATTAAAGAATCATCAACACAGAATGTGATGAATACAGAGACAGAGAGGGAGGAGGGAAAACGGAGGAGAGCGAGAGTTAGTGAGTGTGAAAGGGATGGGGGGGGGCAGACACTAATCTGGTCACAGACTGCTGGGCTTGGCCAAGCAAAAGCTTCTTGCACTATACAGTACATCACTGACAACATACACAGACGCCCCGCCCACAGTTTGACTCACACACGCTCAAATGATCATCAGCATCCACACAAACATATTCGGCATAGTCTCTGTCTCTCTTTGTAGGATGCTAAGCATCAGTCAGTGATTTTGAGTGGCATTGTGACTTACACCTCTCGTATGAATAATGCACAATATGTGTGTGTGTGTCTGTGTGTGTACAGCTTTCCTGTAGCTCAGTGGTTAGAGCATGGGATTAACAACGCCAAGGTCATGGGTTCGATCCCAGGGATTGCACATACTCAATGTATAGTGATCAATGTGTAGTATAATGCAATGTAAGTCGCTTGGATAAAAGCGTCTGACAAATGCCTAAATGTAAATGTGTGTGAGAGAGAAAGATGTGCCCAGCTTATGGTTGGGACATGAGGGACTACCTCTAGTCAGAAGCGATCGATTCTGCTCTCAGGCACACACCCAAAAATCTGTCGCCTTTTTGTTCTGCCCTCTGCTGGTTGGCACTATAAATAATATGCGCTCTGAGACTGGAGTCCAACGGTGACTGTCGCTCCTGTGATCAGCTTTCTGAGGGCTGTAGAGGAACCTGAAACTGCTTCAAAGGCTGTCATCCCCAAACCTGGAGTGTGAACACAGAACTATACGAGCAGACATACTCGCTCTGTTCCAAAACTCAGTGAGCTGCCTAGAGAAGGACTTTTAAGGCATGACAGCCTAAAACTTTGAAAAGGCTGTTGGCAACTTAATTACGCTTACTCCTAACAAAATTTTGGCCCTATTCTAAGGCAGCATTTCACGTGTTTGCTGAAAAGGCAGTTCCACAATGCATTGGACAAGTTTGGTAGTTGTTAACAAGATTCATAATAACCTTAATTTGAAATTTAATTTAATAGCAAAGAGTTTAATTGAAACATAATACGGTGTAATTGAAAAAAATATGATTTAAAGCCAATATTTGTGTGTGCTATGGTACGTTTATGTTTATTAAAGCATCATGTTGTCAGTTTAGCAACATGCTAACATTGAACTTACTACTAAAACTGTGTGGAGTTTCTGCCTATGCATATTAGAGTGTTGCATATCAGCAGGTAAAATCAGAAGCTTACTGCGATTCCAGCATCCTGGAACATGTTGGTCCTGGAACAGCATTTCTATCAGCCAGTCAGATTTTAGAGATAAAAGGTTAGAAGAAACGTCTAGTGCTTAAACAACAAACTTATCAAGCAATCATTTTCCTTTCATTTTAAGAGCATGTTATGTTTATGGTAGGCATAAGATTATGTTTTGTTTGAAAGGAATGACAAGAATAAGAACAATTTAAGACGATGCTTTATTTAAAAAAAACATGCAGAAAATATGTTTGTAAATATGCTGGTATGTGAAGGTTTGTAAGTATTTGTTCCTCAGGTGTGTCTGTAGTCCCAGCCAACAATTGTAGTTTGTAAGAACGTTTCGCTAACATTTCCATTAAGTTAAAAAAAATTAATGTTCTAGGAACGTTCAAAATGTCTGTTTTTCTACATTGTATTAACATTATTGTTTGATTATATATTGTTATTCTAACAATTATATATATTATTATAATTATATCTATATATTTTTTGTAAACGTTCCACTAACTACTTAAGAATAAGGATTTTAATATGACAATGTCTAAAACATTCTGCTAACATTACTGCAAGAACTTTTTAATAACTTTGAAAGAACTTTTAAAGAACGTTGGCAAAGCCTCCGAGAACATTCCGTGTTAGCTGGGGTAGAGACTTTTTTGAATGTTGATTCCACAAATTAAAGGATGTAGCTCCAAACAGCAAGTTCACCGTGTAATTACTGAACCTGTGAGGTGATTTACTTTTGTGGTGTAACGACACTTCCGCAGCCTGTTATAGTATTTCCATTCTCAGGAACATTTTAGACAAGACAAACCTACAAAACACAAAGACTCGGATGAGTGATGATTTATACTTAACAATTCTTACTGGTCATTAAATAAAAGTGCATTATTTTTATACATGAAAAGCTGCTCCTGTTTTCCAGGAGAAAGCTCATTTAAATCTGCTCTGGTCATGTGAAAACCACACTATTGGATAAGAAACTATTGGTTGGTTGGCCAAGTTCAAAAAGTCCTGCATTACTGTCTGTCTTTCATGAGTGTTGACACAGCCAGACCAGTTGTGCACACATTTCCCCTCAGTGTGCGGTTCTCATAGCCTGTGCTGACAGAACAGTTCAAATAAACCCTCGTTTGCTGAGTTTAATTCTGCTCACATCTTTTGATTCCAACATTGGAAAGCACTGCAGTATGCAAATGTATCATGAAATTCAGCCCACTCGGTATGGCCACCTGGGCATCCCAATCGACAGTTGCCGTGACAACATGACTAATCATAAAACCAAGTGACACTCTGTTCTGTTGTTCGATGGCCCTCGAGCCAGGACAAATATGACAAATATAGCCAAAACTTTAGATTTATCTCACATATTCAGCCCAGAAAGCTAATTCATTTGGAAAAAGTCCCATTATAATTAATTACGGTTGGAAATAGTTTTTTACAGGTTGACATCTTACATATCTTGCTGAAACAGAACATCACAGAACACCATAAACTGGTATCATAGCACATTAGGACATCTGGCCCGTCTCATGCAATGGAAGTCAAAGCCAACCGGTTTCCAGCAGCATGAAACCACAATGACACCATGGAGTGTTTACCAAGACACACTTTTAAATACAATTATGTCACAATCAAATGTTGTAGACTTCTTGTAGCCTCCCCAGGTTTATACTTTCTAAATTAATTGAAACATGTACAAAAAATGTTTTATTCAGAAAAATAAAAATATAATGATGAATTCACCCCAACCGAAAGCTTCTGTATGACCATGCCACTTAAGCAGGGCCCTGTCTCATAGTTTGTGCAGGGGCCCACAGGACTTGCAGGTCACCACTGGGCATTACTGTAGGTCTGCTGGCGCTGGCCATTTCCCAGCTAACAAGGAACACTCTCAGAATGCTGGCTAACATTCTCTAAAAGTTTGACATTCTTGCAGTAAGGTTAGGAATACTTTTCATAGCATGACATATCATACATATATCAAAAACGTTATTCTTAAGTTGTACGTGAACATTTTAAATATTACAGAATTATGAAAGATTTGACCAAGCAATGAAGTCAATACAGTACAAAACAATGGACATTATGAACATCCCTAGAACAGTCAATATAAAATCCTCATGTTTTTGTTACTAAAAGAAACGTTTTTACAACCTAAAATGGTTAGCTGGGTACTAGCGAATGTCTGCGATTTGATTTTGCTTATTTCACTTCTTCTGTGCGAGAGTGTGTATCCAGAGCTTATTTCCTAAAGTGACCGTCTGGCTTTGTCTCAATGCTCTAGTGCCCCGTCAGCTCTGACAGAAACACTCTAGACCTCTCTCTTAATCACACACACCTCCATTCTCTATAGCTTTTATATGGCATATGTTCACAAGTTAATCAGTTCCTTTCTATTCCACATCTGTCTATCAGCTTTTCTAAATGTCTTTACACCCAGCCATGGCACATTATGCATCTTTTTAAAACAGGAACAAAATCGTTAAGTGTGTGTGTCACTACATCTTGTGAAGTCTGTAATTCCTGCATCCCTGCCATCACAAAATGGAACATCAAAAATAATGACCGCTTTCAAAAAGGCTTCTATAACACTCCCTCCATTTGTCATTGGTCGGTCAAACAGATAGCCCCGCCTTATTCTCATGCCATTGGTTATGTCAGTGTTGTTCTGTGGAGGCTGGTCGAGATGATCAAACGGCAATGTTTAAAAATAGCATAATGTTTACACGTAGGGAAATCAATATTTGAATGGCTTATTATTTTCTTAAATATTTGCTCGGATCTAAAAAATGATACACAATTATACAACAGACTACTATGAACCGTGAAAACAGAACTCTGATGACTAGCAACTGGGGGCACAAAATGACTGTGTACTTTTGGTTCATGTACTGTGTGTACTAGAGGGCATACCAAGCAGATCAGTGTTTATAGGCTCATTTCCTTTTGTATTGCTGGGTAAAAATATAGCGGTCTCTGATTAAGTGGGAGACAGGAATTGGCCAATTACATAGTCTTGAGACAGAGAGAAAGAACACAATCACAAGCCTTCCATCCACCTGTCAAGCTATGTTGCTACGGTGATCACTCCATTACCCCATCACCATGGTTACACTCTCTTGCCAGCCCACTTGCATGCTTTTAGGAACCTGCGAATAATGTGTGATTCTCTTTTAACACCACCAGCCTGGGAAAGAGAGAAAGAGAGACAGTCGCACACAGACTGTCAGGGTGAGCAAGAGATGAATCTTACCTCCTTTGGAACCTCTGATGCTGCAAGAAACAGGTGGAAAAGACAGAAACCAGTGACTGTGCTTTTGCATTGCCAGGAAAAGATGTCATGGGTAACCGTGGCAACAAGCATCGCTAATAGATGGCGGTGAGAAAAAAAACACAGAAGCTCCATTTAGCTCCACTGGCTTATTTAGAACAAGAGCGAGCTGCCCAACAGTCCACCCGTTTTACCCGGAAATGTTGCACTGATTATTTTTGGTCACACAGATTTGGTAGTTGGTACATCCGTTTCATACTATTGTCACCAACGTGCTTATGTTTTAATATGAAGTTTTGTTTCGTAATAACAGCCATTTCTTTTATTATTTCAACGCAAAGTACAACCCCACACTACAGTAGATAGAAAAACACAGTTTTACAGCTTAAATGTAAAAGTAAAGGGTGAAAAGTTCTTGAGTAAGTGTAATTTATTGGAATATAATGGAAGAACTACAAAACTGACCTTACGAAGCACAACCAATGATTACCGGCCAATATAAATGACGTGTCCCTATGTGGGTGGTGTTGGCATGAAAATCAATGTTATACATATTAAATATTCAATACAAATCAATAAATAGTTCAATAAAAAAATCAGCACTACCTAGGTGAAAGCAGCAGGGTACTTATTTACAAAGAAGGCCGAGGGCGTGCTTATTTTGTGTTGTATTAAGTCTAAGATGCGGAAAGGGTTAAGCAGCCCATTATTTTTTAATGCTGTAACAAACATTTCCACGTGGCAGTGATCTGTGCTAGAAGGCAATATAATATCACACTTAACATGTTATTACCTCATGCATTTCTGTATTTCTCATAATCAGTGTCCATGCACTGGATTCTGCCTCCTCAGCCATTCTGCACACTTTTAGCAGGCTAATTAAATCCTCTGTAATTCATCATAAACAGAAGGTGTGAAAATGAGAGCAGAAAAGATAAAGCTGGCCAACTCTTAACAGGAGAAGTTTTCAGAGCTGTGCTGTGAGAAAGGACTGGGAGGTCAACAAATCCTAACAAAGCCCTCCCAACCTGCTGACCCAAAGCTAATGCTACACAACTCTCTACCTCAGCCCTGAGGAACCTGATAATGCTCTGTGTGTGAGCGCAGGACAAAGAGCAGGTAGATAATATAGAAGTGCCAGGAAGGCTGAGCACAGCAGAAGACAGAATGAAATTCACTGGTCTGTTCTGTCAGAGAGAGAAAGAGAAATGGAGATGAACGGAGGGGAGAGTCAGCTAAAGCTAGCTTGATTAATGTGTGCTAGCCAAATGTGTTTGGTCAGGTCAGAGAACAGAATGGGGTTAAGACCTACACACACACACACAAAGACATACATTTTGGGGGGAAAAAAGAGAAGAAACTGAAGATTAAAAATCCCCTTTAAAAGTTAGCAAAAATCATTCTTGTAGTAGCATTATTAGAATTTTATTTATGTTATAAATCGCATATATAAAAAATATGCACTTCTCGCATGCATACACAGGGAACATACGTATGGATACATTGTATATCTTAAATGCAATGGAAGTCGTTCTGGATAAACGCATAAATGTAAATGTATCACACGCATTACACACACAACAGAGGGAACACTCGACAACACGCAAACAAAACTTGAGCCCGCATGCATTGCATTCTACAGGATTACTGTAGAGGAAAAAACCTTTATGCGAGGTCAAATGGACAAACCGAAAGAGAGAGGGAGAGAAAGCATGTGTTAATAGAGGTGTTGAAAGGACTTCCGTTCATATCTGGCATAGTCAGAGCCTTCAGAGAAGAAGCGACTCCAAACAACAACAAGCAACAAACACCAAACTCACGCACGCACTGAATACACACTAACCACAACGGCTGTCTGATGACCAGGGGCACATGTCAACACTCAGACCTTTAACTGTCTTGTGACAGAAAACAGCCTGGCTAGAACAAAACCAGCTGAGCGGAGGAAAGCTACACAACAGTGATATACACTGGTGAAGAAGTTCCGGGCATGTCAGGCTTCCCTCAGTAGAGATGTTGAATGTTCGGGGGAGTTACACTGGTTTATTTTAGTTCACTTGTCAGTAATATTATGTAGGAAATAACACCTGCTGTGAGAGCCTTTGCATATCACACACACAAACACACACGAGTATAAGGTGCAAAACATCCACTGGTTTTAATAAGTCAAACTACAGATTGTATGTTTGGCTGCTATTCTTTCAATAACAGTTGACACATGCAGCGTATTGTTGCTCAATATGTAATACAAAACTAACAAAAAGTAACATGTGAAACTAAATATTCTCATTGGCTGGAGTTAGCAGAATAAAAGATTTGTCTGCAAAACAGCACGCTGGGTATTTAACTTAATTTTTTACATAATTAATTTCATAATATGCATTATTTTTTATGTTGTTGTTTACCTATAAGGGTTTTAAAATGAATATTCACCAGCCTCAGCTGTGAGGTCAAGACCATAGAATATTTCTGAATGTTATTTTCCATATGCGTTAATGAGACATTGGAATAAAGAGAATGGGAGACAGAAACAGGTTATCACCTCATACCTTATTCAGTTTAACCCACAGGCCAGTTAATAAGACCGCTGCCATAATGAGGCTCGTTAATATTACAGCTGGTTTACCTCAGGAACCTTCGGATAAATGCGAAATGCAGGGAACTCATATAACGTGTGCGTGGGAGTGACAGGGTGAGTGGGAGCAATAATATGCCTGTTAGCTAATAATTTCTGTTCCAGGTTTGCGCTCACTTGTGTATTTTTAAGTGTGTGTGTGTGTGTGTTTACTTAACCATATATTGGGGACAAATTTGGACCCAAACGTCCGCAAAACCTGACAAATCTGACTAAAACCTCCTTTTGAGTACATGCTCAAGCACTATAAAATATGGTAAAAAAAATAAAATTAAAAAAATTTAATCATTAAAATTAAAAAAAATTGTTAAAAAAAAGCTATATGATTTTAGGGTTAGTGTGAAGGTTAAGGTTAGGTTATAGCGCTTGGAACTGGTTGTGTATAAAAACAACAAACAATTGAAGTCTATGGTATGAGATGCCTATGTAGATAAATAAGTAAACGTGTGTGTGTGTGTGTGTGTGTGTGTGCGTGTGTGTGTGTGTGTGAAATAAGAAGTGTGAACCAATAAGGTCACACTTGCTCAAGGTCACCCTGAGAAAGCCATCTGATGGCAATCAAGACTCATCAACTGCCCTGTCACCCAGAATGCTCAGCTGTGGTTACAAAAACAGAGAGTGACTGAGGAGAGAAAAAAGAATAAATCATGAAAAAACAAGTGTATGATTGCTGATGTACAGGGAGGAAATTCCCATGGCAACGATCGGAAACCACATGCTTTCACCATGGCAACTAAGCCTGGGTTGGAATGCTAATGTCAGAGAGTCTGTTGAGTGGAGGAAGAAAAAAAGGAACAACATTCAATACGGAGGATTATGATATCATGGTACAGCATGCAATATTACATGAATGTAGATATACTGTATGTACATGTACAGTAAGTACGACCTGTATATATAGTGCTATTAAAAGCTAATAAATGCATACAGAACAGACACGTCGAGTGTGTTTACATGCACAGTCTTACACCGATTATGTCTGATAGGCTGATAAGGTCACAGAAATGCCTCAAACTATGTTCATTTATTAGGAAAAGGTCATAAAGGATCCAAGCAAAACCCAGTCGAGTCACCTACATTTATGCCAATTATCCTGATTTTTCTTTGCATGTAAGTGGCTCCATGCATGTATGTTTACATTTTTACATCAAAACACAAAACTGCATACATGTATACACACACACACACACACACACACATATAGATCTGTTAGTTGTAAACGGAATGTAAAGACACTCATTAACTGCTGTAAGAAATATCTTTGAGAAGGTCAAACATGAAGGTCATATGAATCATTGAATCTAGGTGAGGGAATCCTCTTTGGCCCTGCATTTGTCCTACATATGACACACACACACGCTCGCTCATGCTCACACATACAGACACAACCAGCCCTCCCTTGCCCCAAAACCTCAGCATGTCCTAAAAACTATTTGTAGCATTGCCCACTCTCCTGACATGAGTTTAATAATTCCCTTCATTACGTCCTCTTTACATTTCTGCATGTCAGTCTCTCAAAAACATGTTTATTTAAATATCCACACATGCATCCTGTCACACACAGACACACCAGATTCGAGTGTATGACGACTGTTTGAAGGCTGTTGCGCTAACAGGTTCATTGTGTGTCTCTCACAACCATCACTAAATTACACTCACTGTACAGTATATGAACAGACAGTCGTAACATGGGCCAAAAAAACTTTAGATGACTAGGATGTCTGGAATACTTGATTATGGTATATATCAATATTGAATAACGAAAACAAGATATAATTGTTTGTCGTCCATGGCAACCGGTTTCCCACACAGCTGTGCTAGTTTCACGTGTCTTCAGATCACATTTCTCTGCTGCGTATTTATTAAAAGTTGAATAGACTCCACAAAATAAACCACTTTTGGGTGACTACATTATGTCTTGCATGTAAACATACAGAACGCAAATATTATACAAGGCTGGTAGTTTATGCGTTAATAAAACCACACCCACTATATTCCTTCAACCAATCGGGGTATGTGAAAAAGAGATTTTTTTTAATAATTTGGCGCTAGTCACTTCTTTAATTAAAGTCTTTACCTCTGAGAATGTGGGTTTGAATTGAGATTTTATCCTCGAGACTGAAGCCTCCATCATTTTTCTGTAATTAGACAGCCTGGCTATGCTTCACTGGCGTTTTGTTAGCTTGTTCCTTTGAGGGGTTGAAGAAAACCCAACTTTACGAAGACATTTAAAAGGGTGATAAATATAACTTTATTGACGTTGTGGATTTATGCAATTATATGTCGACTATTAGACATGTCACGTATATGCTAAATTGATGTCATGTATTCATTACCTTTTCACCACCTTTGGGTTTCTTTATTTTGTTCTCTTTAGGTTGAAAAGGAAACCTATTTCACCACTTAAATAGCGGCATCGCTGGTGGACGTCTGTGTTACAGTTTGGTCCATACAGCCCGACAGTTCCACCATGTGGCCACATAGAGGGATGCATTCCACAGCCTTTTAATACGTGCAGTCGTTAGATGGATAACAGAACAGGGCTGGTTCAAGTTATATATGTATATAAATTACAGCAGAACTTCAATACCTTGAAATGATGCGCTTTGTTCAACCTGACCAATAATCTTTCCGGTCAACCTATAGATAAAACCCGTTGTCCTAAACACATCTCCAGTAACTTTGTCGTTTTAACAGAGTGAAGTAACGTTGTACCACAATGACAAAAATCACAATTCCCCTACCTGCCCAGGGTTTGAACAAACAAGCAAACAAACAAGCAAGCAAACAAACACACAAGCAAACAAACACACAAACAAACAAACAAACACACAAGCAAACGCGCGCTCACCCGCGCGCATTTAAGCACATTCTGGCACACTCCGTCACACGCTCCCGCTCCAAACCGCCCTACCACCTGATTGGCTTGTTCGAAGTCTGCCGAGATCTCCGATTGGTTTCTTTTGAATTACGTCACGGCGGCTAGTTTGAATCAAGGAACTCGGTGTTCAACGGGGCGCATAACGCATCCGCCAGCGCTTTCCTCTCTCGGAGAACTGATCAATTAATCTGAGGAAAAGAGAAAAAACTCTAACGTTCATCCACATTAGACGTAGTTCCAAAAAAAGGTGAGTATTAGTATATAAAGATCTTTGACTAATCTGTTCCGATTATGATCTTCGAATTTATTAAGCCTGCACAGGCCCACTTGAGCAAAAACTCTTGCGTTCTTTAAATGTATATAGTTTATATATATAATCAGACATATGCGATAATCTCTTGAGAACTACGAGCTGTATTTTACTATGTTTCTGTCCTCTATTATTGTGCTTAAAATGTCAAAGGCGACAGTTTAAAAAAACATAAATGTGTTTAGTCCGTTTAATACCTCTGTTTCGGTCGTGGAAGTCTACGTTTACAATAATGTAAAACGCTCAAGTGGATTAAAATAATAACAACAACAGTTTGCCTGTTTATGTCCCAAAAGTATCAGGAAGTAATCAGAGATTTTAGATGTTGAGCTGACAAACTGACATTTTTGTAATCCGCTGTTTTGCCAGTTTTGGAAAAATGGATGACTATGTGAAGATCGAGAAAATTGGTGAAGGTAAGTGAAGTCGTTTTTGAGGTGCATGTGCCTTAGCTGGCTGTTGTTCTGATTCATGTCATTGCATTGTGCTCCGTGTTTTAAGGCAGAATATTTTATCTATTGGGTCGATTGTTTGTGTGCGTTTTTCAGGCACATACGGTGTGGTGTATAAAGGCAGAAATAAAACCACAGGACAGGTGGTGGCCATGAAGAAGATCCGTCTGGAGAGTGAGGAGGAAGGAGTACCCAGCACTGCAGTCAGAGAGATCTCCCTTCTTAAAGAACTCCAGCACCCCAATGTTGTACGGTGAGATGTTTTCTTGTTTTATCCTCCATGTCTGCAGATGAGGGCTTTGTGACTCAGCATCTGACAGATATGGCACTTACAAATGAATTGTCTTTTCCTAATGTTGATAAAGTTCTGTTATTCAATCTCCTCACAGCCTGCTGGATGTGCTGATGCAGGAATCAAAGTTGTACCTGGTGTTTGAGTTTCTGTCTATGGATCTGAAGAAGTATCTGGACTCCATCTCGTCAGGCCAGTTTATGGACCCCATGCTGGTGAAGGTGAGGAGAACGTTGCATGCTTAGGTGTGTGTGTCTGTGTACACATGTGAATCAGATCTGTAGTACTAATGTTTTTATAAAATTTTATCATTGGGTGTTTTTTTTTATTGGCTATAAGAATCCAGATAGGCAGATTAAAACCTTATACTAAATGCTTTGTTCAATCTACTAAATGTCTAGTGTGAAAAAAGAATTGAATCACGTTATCTGTGTGCGTGTGTGTGTGTGTGTTTATCTCTTTAGAGTTACCTGTATCAGATCCTGGAGGGGATTCTGTTCTGCCACTGTCGCCGGGTTCTGCACCGTGACCTGAAACCTCAGAACCTGTTGATCGATAATAAAGGTGTGATCAAGCTGGCAGACTTTGGGCTGGCACGTGCCTTTGGAGTGCCAGTCAGAGTGTACACACACGAGGTATGTGCACACTAATCCCAGAAGTCACTTATCTTCAGTGAGAGATGATAATAATTAATAAAGCTGAAAGGAATATTACTAAAACTATAGGAACTGTAATGTAAATGTATTAACAAAACATTTAACATCAAGACAATAACTATACATTTGTGTAGTATGTGCAAAAATGGTCCATGTGCAAATGCTTACAGTTTGAGGTGGGAGGGTGCATTGCACTAGATTGCTTACATGTTGCGTGTCCGTGTTTATCTGTTGCGTGGTTGCACAGGTGGTGACACTGTGGTACAGAGCTCCAGAGGTCCTGCTGGGGGCCTCGCGATACTCCACACCTGTAGATGTCTGGAGCATCGGCACCATCTTCGCCGAACTTGCGACCAAGAAACCGCTCTTCCATGGAGACTCAGAAATAGACCAGCTTTTTAGGATCTTCAGGTCAGCGCACACACACACACACAGATCTACTGCACCCAAAAGAGCACTGTTGAACGGCAATGAAAGTAGGCCTGCAAATGCTGAAACTCTCATATTCACATGTAAAACAGTTACTGTTAAAATACAAATATAGTTTGTGTTTACAGTATAGCTTATGTTTACGACAGTTGATTAATCTGTACATCAATCCGTAAATGTTTTTTTTTTAAAGGGGTGGGTTAAAAATGATCAGGAATTGAGCGTGTGCGTAACAGATAAAGTGATCAAATGGACTGATTCAACAGATCAGTCTCCTTAACTTAGCCAGACTTACAACGATAAGTATATAATGATGATTGAAAATTTGAGCTGAAGGGTCTGATTTTCTGAGAAATTTAAGTTCGACTTCTGCATAAAATAATCTGCAGTTTCATGCTTCAAACAGAGATGGCGACAGAGAGGCATAAATTACAGATTGCAGCTTTAAATGCTAAAAACTGCAGTATTTGAGACATTTTCTACTTTGTTGAATTTGTATATGTTCTGCATATTTGAATATTTTCTGTGATTATTTTACATGTAGGACTTTGGGAACACCTAACAATGAGGTCTGGCCAGATGTCGAGTCTCTACCGGACTATAAGAACACCTTCCCAAAGTGGAAACCTGGAAATCTAGCCAACACTGTGAAGAACCTGGACAAGAACGGCATTGACCTGCTTATGGTGAAAGAACGTTCTGACATCTACTTCATTTTTTGCTCTGATGTCCCTTTCTTTCCTTACATCTCTGTTTTTCTTCACTCTTTTGTTCAGAAAATGCTGATTTACGACCCTCCCAAGAGGATTTCAGCACGGCAAGCCATGACACACCCGTATTTTGACGATCTGGATAAGAGCAGTCTTCCTGCCAGTAACCTCAAAATATAGATACACCTCAAACTTTATGCCCCTTTCCACGCCCACATATACAATATACTAATGCGTGTGTGTTTAGGGGTCATTTTGACTTTGACTCTAGAATTCTGGGAGCTGTTGTCTAAATCCAGATTGCTAGTGTCAGTTTGATTCTAGAGGCGAAGACTCGCTCCTCCAACCCACAGTTAATGCAATCGAAGTCTTCTGACACGCAATAATTAACCTTGAGTTCGTTTGTTTGGTCTTTGGGTGATTTATCTATTTTTGTTCGTCTGGTTTTTCTATGTCTTTTTCAATCCTCTTTTATATGTTATATAAAACACCCGTTTGTAAATAGAGCTTATATTTTTTGTGGACCTGAAGTGAAATATTTCAAGAATAAACTTAAGGTGTTCTCAATAAATATCATAGACTGCTGTCTTTTGTTTGCATGTGTACTGATAACCAATAAGTGACATTTAGTTTTGTGAAACGGAATAATTTTCTTTGTTCCCCCAATACAAAAACTGATTCTAAGAGTCTCTTGTTCATTTTAAATGCTGCTCATTATGGCTTAGATTTCTGCTTGCTACTCCCCTGTCGGGGCTTTTAAGACCATCTTGACCTAACGTTAATGAGCTCGTGTTTAATGTAGGACATTGCTGTCCAACAGCTGAATCATTAGTAACTAAAGTGAAAGAACGCTTTGGAGGAGAAACACTTTGCTCTTTCATACAGTATGAAGGCATGCTATTCTTTTGTTGGCTGGGTTTTCCCAAGCCCTTTCCCTTTGTGTTGACCTCAAAATATGGAGCAAATACTGCCCAGAGTGCTTAATATTCGTGAGTATTCCCTCAAGACTTTATTATTTGTCTACTATAATCTGTAAACTGTTTAATAGCAGCTTTGTTACAGGGTACATTATCTGTTGCACACATTATTAATGATGTTTTCTCTGAATTTGGTCATCACTCAGTGTAAACAGCCGGAAAGCTTGCTTTACACTCGCTCCAAAAAATCACTCCAAAATGTGATCTCACTGCAGGATGTAAATGAGTGTGTGTACATGAACACACAGCAACCTGGCAAACAAAAGAGTATTCATTAGACCAGCACTGAGCAGTTATTTTAGGTCATGATATTGTGTCATAGTATGATAGTTAAACATGTTGTCTCATTTGAGTACTGATGTATTTGTATGTCGCAAAACAAGTCCCATTTGCATTTAGACGAGATTTTTTTTCTGTTTATTTCTAACATTAAATTGATTTTAAACAGCACTTAGTAAAAATCAGATCACACGTGTACTCATACAAGCTTGTACATTATGTAAAGCTGCTTGGTTGTCCATTTAAATCTAAATGTCTTCGATGGTTTTCTGTTCTATTTTTGCAGCGTTGTTTCCTGTCTTTTTAACAGGCAAACAAGAATTTGTTAGAATTCACTGGTTATGAAATGCAGTGAAGTTCCTGTTTTATGAATATATAATGTATATTGTGGGTATAAAAGAGAAAATGAGACTGAGAAAAACAGTCTAATTTCTTTTACAACAATGTTAAATAGGCCATTAAACTAGAGGTACAGATAACCAGTAGGGATGTACAGTTGCTGTATGCTGTATTCACTTTATTTCTCTCTGGGCTCTTTGATCTACTGTAGCAACTGTTGTGGTGCAATTCTGGATTCCAGTGACCAAACATGCTACCCAAACTGATCTCGGATCAGCATAACTCCAACAACGCTGGTGTCAAGAGTCATATCTGTGTGCGCATGTTGGAGAATAATCATGCATGACAACACCCATGTACACGCATGTGTGCTACAGATATACATATTTGTTTGTCCTGCGTCATTTCCTGTTAACGTGAAAAACAAGTATATTTTTCCTGACTCTTATTTCACAATACTGACAGGTATGTACATATATAAAGTACACAAACACTAAACAACATATAAAGGCTCAACTGACTTTAAAAGATCTTTTAAGATTGTGAACTAAAGTATTATTGCCGTAATCTAAAAATGCATGAGTATAATTTATAGCCGTATTTTAATCCTACATGCCATGAGACAAAATCAAAGTACTTCTATAAAACTCAGTTTAAGCAATACATCTGCTATATTTAATAGGATCACTGCTATTATGAAAGTTGACCTCAACCTGTTTGTTTAAACTGCTTGCAGATTGTTCACAGTATAAAAGGATCCTTATTGAATTAAATCCCTGGTGTCTCATCTTTCAAGCATTTCTTCAGATTGGGGGGGAGGAAGAAGACTGTGGTCTGAAATCTTGACAGATCACAATGAGTCTGTAGAGGTTGAGGATGACCACCAGAAAGTTCTTAATGGCGAAGAAGACCAGCATCTGGTGGAACACATCGAATTGTATCATTACCACGAGACGCACTGCCAGAAAAGGGCCGTCCTGGATAAACAAACTCTCCACAATGTTCCAAATATCTGTGCTGTGTCTTGACAAGAGAAAATTACAACAGCCATCTTCACCTTTCGGCTCGTCTGTGTTCTGTGGTCGTGACATCACAACTGCAGAGTAACGTACATGGAAGAAATACAGGTTAAGGCAAAACAGATGAATATAATATGATACCCCTAAAAACATTTCCTGTAGTTAGCGGAGAATGTAACGTTTGTCATGGTATACCTCCACCCACTCAGTTTAGTCAGAGCTAATTGCTTACAGTTTTAGTGCAGGAAATGATGTCATCTTGTTTGGACTATTTCAAGTTTTAACCACTTCCATAAAAACACAAAGAAACGTGCTCATCTTGCAAATAATGAAACTAAAACAAGCTAGAATTAACAACGAAAACATTTGTTAGTCATATAATTATCAGTCAGTCTGTCATTTACCGCTGTCCTGTTTCCTCTTTTTCTGCTCTTCTTAATTTTAAGCAGGATAAGTCCTCTTAAAATTAGCAAATGCATTTTCTACAGAACCACAAGTGCTGCGCCAGTTTATAAATCACAGGGGAGAGCACAACCAGCTTAACACGAGGGGCCCCTCCATGTTATATTAATAACAACATTTCTGATTGCTTAAATGGTCAGCCGTCGGGGGCCTCCTCAAAATACGGGGCCCTGGGCACTTGCCTGCACTATTGCTATGCCTCTGCTCACAGGAAAACATGCGTGGATCATAATTCAACTTAAAGCTCTGTGTTGGGGTCTTACTAAAGGGACCCTGGGTAGAAAAATACTTTTGGTGGACCAGGATTAAAGATTCACGATATCCGAGCCTCAAAGGAAAGTTCTGTAGGACAGCAGGGTCCTTCTCTAGTCACCTGAAGGATCTTGCATTACTTTGTAGTTCATTAGTTCACGTTGTGCACAGAAAAACATAATTCAACCCATCTCAACAGATGAGCACTAACCTGCTAGATGCAAAGGAAACTGCAACATACTCCAGGTCCACACTGCCAGAATGATATACACCAGCTGATGGTTGTTCTCCCTATAACACACACAAATACACAATGGAAATGTGTTTTAAATATTTTTTTAAACAATGCATTTGCAATTGATATAATATATCTTACTCTTGCAATAGACCACATGAAAATTCAGATCTGCAGTTTATTTAGTTTAATCTATTTAGTTTTAGTTATTGCACTTTGGTTAAGATGTGAACCTGTTACTCAAATCTTTGGTAAAGCCCCGCAGAGAAATATGACCGTCTTTACAGAGACTGGATTCTTTTTCCCGAACAAAATTGTATTCAATGCTTAACACCACATAAATCCAGACACAACATTCATTAGCACTATATAAACACTACAGTCAATACAATAATTATCACACAACAATCTATCACTCAACACCCGACAGTATGTGATTTGGGATACAGCCAAGCTTTTGTCTCTGGACTCTGAACAGGAAGTACCTACTTGACATCAGAAAGCGTTTCACTGGTGAACTCCAGAATGTCTGCTGCCGTGCCAACAAAGATGAGCAACAGTTGAGACAGCTCGTCACGGGTTACTCCTCCCCCCAGTGGGAGGAGCCATTTTCCGAGGATGAGAAGGATGAGTAGAACCTGATGAAGACCAAGGATCCAGTCGTTTGGACAGACAGAGGTGAGAACATGCTCCAGATGCTAAAAACCCCCAAACACAAAATTATACAGACTTATGTGACTTTATACATTTTTTGTGAGTATGCATTTTTCATTTACACATGGCTATATATACACACACACACAGGTGGAGATGGATAGAGACACATCACAAATACGTCACACTTGGAGTTTATTGAAACAACAAACAACTATACATATAAAACAAACAAATATATGATTCATTTTCAACATTACCTTAATTTTCAAGATTAGTGCTTCAGTGCCATTGGTGCCATTTAAGGGTGATACCATGCTCTTTACATTCTCCCAGGAGTCCAGTTTCTTACACTGCCAAAAGCAGAAATGTTAATGAATACACACAGATCTGCAGTGGAAACTTAGCTCACTTAGCTTTGGCCGATTTAACCTTTACATAATGACTTATGTTCACTGTGCTCCACAGCAGAGACTAAAGGAACAGATCACCTAAAATAAAACGTCTGTCTTTAATTACTCACTCTTATGTCATTCCCAAACTCATATTAAGCAAAACACAAAAGAAGCTTGATGTAGAATCTGCCTTTTGCCATCTGATGGTAAAAGAGTTTTTAAGCTTTATAATAGCTTAAAAGCTATTATAGCTGTAAAAGCTTTATGATAGCTTAAAAGCTATTATAATCATAAATGTTTTTTTTTTAAAACTGTGAAAAGAAATTCCACAGAAGAACACAATGAAGGTTTAAAATGACAACTGTGTTTTTGCAGCTAACAGGAAACGTTCTTAGAACGTTGGCCGACGTTCTCTCAAAGTTTTCTCAAAGTTTTTGAAAACGTTCTCGCATACAATAGATATTCTGTACATTCCAAGAACATTCATAATAACATTTTAAACATTTTTGTTACTTAATGAAAACTTAAACATGTAAATGTACAAAACTGGGCACCTGTGGGTCACTAGCTTTGTTCCCCTGATGATGCAACTCGAGAATCCAGATGGAGGGAATAATACTGATGAGGAAGAAAAGAATGGGTGGAGAAAACCTAAAAGAGAGCAGAAAAATGACTTTGCAGATGCACTCCCACTGCAGCTCACAAAAATACACATCCTGACACATATTCAGACTCTCAGAAGAAAGACTGGGTGAACCGAAGTGATTTGTACGTTTCTGAACATACTTGTAGAGCAAGAGGAGGGTTATTGGTGGAGATACCAATGTGATTCTATAGTGATTATCTAGTGATAAAGAATACTGTACTTTCTCTCTCTCTCTCTCTCTCTCACACACGCAGTTTACTCATTCAGCTTTAACAATAGATCTAGCAGGATGTTGGTTGTCTGGGGGATGGTCGTTTTTGAGGAATGTCGGTAACTTTTTAAGCAGATAAGCTGAATCAAAAATACTGTAGCGCACTGTGAAAAAATGTATTAAAAGAAATAATACCGGAACGTTCTCCGAACATTGAGTAACACGCTCTAAAAGTTGTCTCCAGGTTATCAAAACATTCTTGCACTAACATTAGTAGAAAGTTATATATCATATAGACAACAAACTGTATTCTGAAGTTGTTAGCGGAACGTTTTAAAAACGTTACAGAACTAAAAAAGTCTGAATAGCGTTCTTATAACCAAGCAGTAACGTTAATACAACGTCTAAAAAATGGACGCTTTAAACGTTGCTAGAACTTTTAAAACACAGTAACATAATTAACGTTTTTGTGGCATTATGGAAACGTTCACAATCTAAAATTGTTATGCGAGTTTAATTGACACCAAGAACAGTGTCATCTCAGCCAACAGAAAATTGTCAACAGATGTTTGCCGGACGTTTCATAGTTTAGCACCTTTATTGAAAGTATTGGGAATACGTGCAATATATAACGTAAACTTATTAATTTTTTGTTGCTTTATTTGTTGAAAATAAAACACCCGAAACTTACCATTTGTAGTCGTTCCCTTTCCTTCGCTTTAAAGTAATGATCATTTCCAAAACCAGAGGAAGATAAAGGATAGTTAGCAACCAGTACATCTGGTCATTTTTTACCGTTGTCACCCTCCAGACTCCGATGAGAGAGACCAGGATGAAAAACGACCTGGTTATGATCGCGCACACGAATTTAATCAAAATCATGTTTAAAGACAACAGTGTCCAGAGTTTGTGGGGTATCAAATGCGCCTGCGGCTTCTTTTGAAGACCCCGGTTTGTTGAATCCTCCCACCGGCGTCACAAATAAGTTACAGTAGTACAACGCTTTTGGGACCAAAACACTGTGACACTGTGGGGACGAAACCCGGAAGATTTTACAGACACGACGCTGTCATTAAAACGTAACTTTATTGTTTATCTGGACACTGTTTTTTATTACAGTTAATCAAGTTACTTTTAAGGTTTTCCTCTCAAATGTTAAACTTCGTGTGACCGGAAGAGGGCAGTATTCAGTAATCTTTTTAACGTTTCTTTTTTGTTAGTTACACAAATCATGGCTAAATGTGAAATTAGGCGGTAATTTAATGGTCATAAGCAGTTTCTGGTGCGTTGTTTGTCATGGATTTAACTTACCTAATTTAAAAACATATTGTTTAATCTCTATGATTAGAGTATTTTAGCTTTGATACAAAAACTGCTAAAATATAAAGGCTGAATGCTGTAACAGGCAATCCTAATACATCGCTGCAAAGCCTGTTTAAAACGTTATAATGTTCTTAAATCTTATATCATTTCAGGACATGCCAAAAATGCAAAACAATAGGTCAAATACACATGTAAATATTGTACATAAGCACAGTATTTATAGGTAATTGCACCCCTATACCTTAACCCTTATATTTGTCATGAAAAATCCACAGAGTTGAGTTGAACCCATGTGCAGTTTATTGAACTAAGTATGAACGTGAACAAAGACTTGCCTTAACTTAACCTAACTTGACATAACCTGACTTAACTTAATTTAACATGACATGTGAACATGACACATGACAAGGGAACCAATAAAAACCAAGACACATAAAGGAACTACAAAGACCACAGATATGAACTACAAAACAAAACTTTAAAATAAAAGACATGACACAAGGTCACCTGTTTTTTGTAACATACATAACACGTACAAATGGTTTGTAAACCCTTTTCCTATGATAGCACTTTTGTAGAAACGTCTTTATGAGTGATGACTTTTGCTGGCCGCAAAAGACTCCAATTTCTGTCTCTGATTGCTTTTTCTTATTCCTTTTCGTACACTTTCTCCATAACTTTCGAGGTTTATGACCCAAATATCCGCAATATATTGACAGTGCTACTAGTAGACACCCTATGACCAGTCCAGCTACCAATGCAATTAAAGCTCTATTAAAAGTGACCTTCTCAGTTCTTTCAAACAGAAAGAGGATATATAACATACCTACATACATTGTGTGAGGATATATAACATACCTACACTGAAGATCTGAACAATCACCACATTCCTGGTCCTGCTGGGGTCTTTGTCACTGACAATAAATATTCCAGTATCCGCTGGTGTGATGTTTGCTAGGATGAGAGTGTTGTTGTTTAGCACCATGCGGTTCATGTAATTGCCGGCACCAGTCAGCAGATGTCGCACTCTCACATACAGATACGGTGAGGTTTCCATCAGCTGGACAGTGCTTACTTTCATATAATTAAAGAACTAAACAAAATACAGTTTTCATACACTTACTAGCCTCCGTGAGCGAGAAGCAGAAGAGTATGACCGTCCACTTCATGCATAACACACCTTTGGTCAGGAAAAGTATTATTACACATCTTCGAAAGCACTTTTAACAGTTAATTTATATCGACATTAAACAAGACTTTTACAGCAGTGAACTATAATTGCATTTTAGGGTCTCAGTTCGCAGCTGCACTGCATGTCATGTAACGGAAGTATCGTTATACCAACAAGAGCGCATGCGTAGATGGGAATTCAACTTATGGTACATTATCATTTAGTTTATTAGTGAACATTAAAAATCATGCAATTATGAGATTTCACAATTCAAAAGATGATTTTACAACGAGTCACAACGTGTTTGCACGTTTATGTTAATGGCGCGTTCGTGTTTTGAATGCGACCCTATTGCACAAGCAGCAAAATACTGATAATGAAATAAATCAACACTGCTTTTAAAGTATCTTACTTGTACGTACATATCGTCTTTGGCTGGACAGTCTCTCTTGTTCTTATTTTCGTGAATCTGAGCAGGAATTAAAAGACCAACAACAACAAACTACTGCTACAGATTTCCTGTTTCGACCTCGACAGAGTGTGTGTTGGTTTTCGACCTTTATTGTCTGCAGCCATTTTAATAACATTTCAGTGAGATGACGCGCCTGATTCTGTCACATTTTTATGAGTTACTGATTTTACTAAGATTAAATTAACACGATTTTTGCAGCAGCCATAAAATGATTTGTACCTATTTTGCTAGGTAGTGTGGATGCTACAGATGATGCATTTCATTATTATGTTTTGTGACAGTTATCATTTACATGTTAATGAACAACAAAATTAAAAACAACCACTAAGACACATGCACAAATCTGCACAAGAATCACAACCTTTAGCGAATTCTTCGCTTCCTTTAGTTTTACAACATTTGTGACATGCACCACAACAAACCGCTAATACAGCCAGAAGTATCAACACTATAACTCCAGGGTGAACTGCAGCTCCTTTAAAAAGAAAGAGCAGAGACAACATTGAATGAAATACTGGAAGACACAAATAATGTGTTTGTAATATTGCTGTGTGCTGCTGTGTGTGAGAATACACCACATACCCCCATTTAAGACCTCAACAATCACCACACTTATGGTTCTTTTTGTGCCTTTGTCCCTTATGAAGAATATGCCGGAATCCGCGGATGTGATGTTTTTTATGATGAGTTCATTGTTGTTCAGGAGTGTGCGGTTACTGATTTTCTTAGCACAGGTCATCGTATGTCTCTCCACCTCACACACAAATTCAGGGTCGTTTCCACCATTTGGCAGAAAGCGCACAGTTACTGGAGACTCATCGGGAAGAGAGAGGTGAAACTGTGACCCTGAATCTGCAGTGACCCTGGACACGTGTTCTGATAGGAACAGAGGGAATAACAACTATTATATATAATGTCATGACTAAGCACAGCAACCACATTAAACAAATCTTTCAGAATTACCTCCCAACATAAGCTCAACCTCTCCAAGCATGACATTCTGTCCCTGTTGTCACTGAACTCTGTGCGAGTGATCGACAGAGAGAAATCTCCCTTTCTGAGGTTTTCTGTAGACAGATTCGTTCTGTTGATGTACCTGCTGCCCTGGATTATTCTACCAAGCTGAAATCGTGTGACCAGATGTTCTCCAGTCCACCACTGGACATCCAGAGGATCTGCTGGGATGTCTTTGTTACTGTTCTGGCAGGGAAGATTGACTGAATCCCCGAGTTTAGCAACAGCTTGATGGGCCAGTGTTTCCAGAAACCTCACTGAAATAAACAAATGACGTTAAACATGTAAATAAAGACTTTACAATAAATCCCACCAAATGAATTCACTCTGCTTTTAATTGAAAATCAGTTTTTCTTTTCATACTCACCAGCCAGTACGAGCATTATGCAAAATATGACCTTTCTCATTTTTATAGCACACCTATGGTGGAAAATAGAGGGTCACAGAGTGCAAGGTATTGAATGTGTGGAAAGGGAAAAAGGATCTGTTGTAAAAATGGACCTCTTATATGTAAACTCAAATAAATAGTAGAAATAATAGAAGAATATTGATTCTGTCACATACTTTTACAGGATGTTTTATGATTATATCTTCACAGAGCCGTGATTAAAATCCTAAAACAATAAATAATAAAATAAACAAATAAATGACCCGGTAAGATTTATGTAGATGAAAGAATAAATAAAAATGTAAACAACTTTACAAATTAATACGAATATATATATATATATATATATATATACACGTTTCACCTAGTAGGCGTACTGTATTTAATATTATTTGTTATCAGGAAACAAACTTTACAATGAACAATCCAGATGTATCAGGGCAGAGTCACAGTGTGTTGAATCTGTGTTTCTGAAACATAGATGTACATATAGCTTCGTCTTATTTTAACTGGTCACATAAATTGTGCAGATTATGCTATTTAGAGATTTACTTTATAAATAGTAACTTGCACGGTGATTTATTAAGGTCTGTTCTGCTTTTAATTCTTTAATACTTTTTAAAACTATCCACAATTAACAAGGATTAGACATGAAAAGAACTAAAAAAATTGAGTTAGTTTAGATTTATGTATTACATACCTGCCGAATCTTTAGACAATCATCACTCGAATGTGTTACTGATGCTTTAACAACAGAAAGGAAATTACACACTTTCATTTTGTCTTACTTCCTCTGAACTCTCATGTTTAGAATGCAGTTAGAGTGAGAGAGAGAGAGAGAGAGAGATTTGAAGCTATATTAGCACCTTTGATAGACACAATGGTTTATAAGATAATATTATTTACCGCAGCTAATCCTGACCTTAAACTTATCCCTCAGACAAACCTGTCGACATTATTAGACTTAAATTAAATTAAACATAATTTAGGCTGTTGGGGCCAACTTTTTCATTGCCCATTCTGCTGAGTAATAATAGCTGAAGTGTCCATACAATTATACCTGTACATGTCATACATTGTTAAATAGTAACACCATTCATAATTGATTCTTCATTGCCTATGTTCCTGTAGCTCAGTTGGTAGAGCACCTTGTTAGCAGCACGGAAAGGTTGTGGGTTTGATTACCAGGAAACATATTGTACAGACAAAACATATAATCTGAGTGTACTGTAAGTCACTTTTAAGCATCTGCCAAATGCATAAATGTAAAAAACAAAAGTGTGTATATATATGTGTGTGTGTGTATGTGTAAGCATATTTGAAGCTTCACATTGCATAATCTCTGGGTTATTTGATGGTTGATTCTTTATGATTTATTAATTTTGACAACAGAGTATGGTGTACTTTCATTTATGACTTCCTTCCCATGAGATCAGACGTGTGTGTGTGCGTGTGTGTGTGTATGTGTGTGTGTGTGTGTGTGTGTGTGTATGCACGTTCACACCGAGAGAAGCAATTCTGACTCAACTATAGTAAAGACCTCCATGTGACACCATGGTTTTGGTCCCAAGACCGAAAGTAACACGTCTTTATTAACAAAGAGTGAAAGAAAAACTAAACTATTACATCAAACCTTTCAAGTGTCAAATGTGGATTTCCATATAATTTCTGTAGGATCTGTGAATGATGCTTCCTGAATTAAATCTTTCCTACTGATGATTCAACAACAATAGATTCATCGCACACACTTCATTTAAGGGCTTCTCAGTTATTTCACCCGATCTCAGGTCTTTAGACGGCATGTGTGCATTCACACACGTACACACAGAGAGTCTGTCGACCAATCAACCAGTCAGAAACCACAATAACACAGTATTGTTATATTACAGCTTCTCTTAGTCATTTTGATGCATTTTTCAAGTCATCCTTCACATTTGCAAATCAGCAAGTGTATTTAATTTTATTTTTAATTATTTTATCATTTATTTTATTTTATAATTTTTAATAAAGTGCACCATGGATTCCCTGCAAAAGCATGTAATTCATTAAAAATGCTTCGTTCATCCCTCAAAAGTACTTTTAATTCATTTAACTCAATGAACAAATCAGCCCTCTCAGAAGGACAGAAGGCCTTGTGCCATTGTTCATAAACCACATAGTCAAAATGATAACCCATGTTGTCAATATAACAGTGAGATTGTAAAACATATGGCTATGGTTTTGATGGAAAATAAACAGAGCTGCATATCTCTATTTCAACAGTACCAGGTTACACTTTACTGTATGTGGGATATTGATGGCAGACATTACACAATATTCGTGCTTTTACTATTGGTCTGACAACAAATTACAGTGCAGTACAGCTCTCATTCATTTGAGCTCCCTGCTCTTGAATATTAACAATGACAGAAGAAAACCCGCACAACAGCGCCGCCCTTCGGTCAGAACTCAGACCACTGGGTCAAACGTCACGCTCTCACGTAATATTTTATAGCGAGACTTTTGCTTTAACGCGTAAGGTTTAGTTCACAGTGTACTACTCATTTAACTTAATTATATCGCACGGGTATCACACATATTGATCATATCCATATATGCCATATTTAACCTGCTTGCAAGTGAGCTCGGGTCCAGAGTACTACATGTACTTCATTGTTTTTAAGGATGAGGTGTCATGCAACCCGCCTGTGTTGCCAGCCCGCCCAAATACCGCAAGCGCCTCTCGCACCTGCGCCGCGGACCGAGAAGCCGTGAGCGCGAGGGGCCAACGGGACACCAAATAAGGACATGAGCGCGAGCGTTCGGGGGTGACGTCAGTTAAATAGAGGGAGGAAAGGGAGTTTTTCGCGGAGGGGGGGGGGGTGTAAGACGGGTATAGTGTGCTGAAATCGAGAATTAACGGAGTGCAGACCGTAATCTCGTTACACAACCCCTCGCTGAACCGCATTCAGTCGCGTTAATCCGTTATTGCACAGACCGATACCGTGAGCACAGCAAAAACACTTGTGGCATTCGTGAGAAAACTTGCATGCGGTTATATTTGCATGAGAGCTGCAAGCACCGGATCGAATCACTTCTCCGTTACGGCAGTCTGCATGTTTCTTATGTATCCATGCGCAGCAGTGCGGTGGTGACTGACCGCTGACGCGGCTTCCACCATAACACCAGCTACAAGAACTGTGAGACAGCGCTATTGAGAAGACAGAGCATCAGATTCCCCATCTTATCCCAGTCACAGCGGAGGACAATTTCCAAAGAGACATCCACACCCCTCCTAAGACATGGAGGCGCCGGGTTTGGCACACGGCGTCGCTAGCCCGCTGAGCCCACGCGAGGGCTTGGTGAAGAACGTGAGCCTGGAGTCTCTCCAGCTGTGCGAGAGAGACGGTAAGAAACCGCTGTCTCACACACGGACAGATTGCAAACTTACTAATATTATTTATGCATGAACATCAAACTGTTTTTAATGTGTGGAGCGCACAGGAGTTTAGTGAAACGGGTGTTTAAGATTTCCCACATTTGTTGACGAATTTCGCCTGTCACGTCCACAGAAATCGGAATTTTCATTGAAATATGGCAGGCTGCCTTTGTGTGCGCTATTGTGATAGGGTGAAATCTCTGCTCCCTCGCTACAGTATATGGCTATATGTGAGGGCTTCGGTTCAGCACCATGGACACTACCCGCTTTTCTCTTTCAGCCTCGTCTCGTCTCATAGTCAGGGACGCTAAAGGCGTTTATTCTGTCAACCTGTAGAGAACAACCGAAACGTGCAATATTACAGTATATTCGATTGTTAGTAATAATCAGTTAGTAACAGCAATAAAAGGCTAAGTGCACGAGTGCCTAAAGCATTTGTCTAAGATGCAAAGATACAAATACGTTTCAGATGGGGAGAGACCAAATGTATTGATTCATGCAGCGTACATAGGGAGGAACCCACAGTGCGTTCAAAGGGTGTAGAGGTGTGATGCGCATGTTTACATGGAGATACATCGCTTGTCCATCACCCGGTCAGATCCCTGCACGTATCTGCATGTGGACCCTGCAACTGTCTGTATCTGGTTTCATCTGAGTACCTTTATGGCTTCATCAGAGTTTTCTACATTTAAACAATTTGAAACAGTGAATTTATAAGCGTTATTTCTTACGCATTTCCATAGTTGTTAACTTTAGGAATGACTGAAATAACAAACTACAACTACAAAACCTGGCATCTTTTAGAGGAATTCAGGAGATCACTAGGGCTTGCACAATGACTCACCATTTTTTGTGCGAGGGTGGAGATGTTTCAGTCAGGGTTAATTAGCCCGAATGAAGCGTTGTGCTGCCAGTACAGGTTATTTTTTCTTGATAAGTGTGACATATCAAGGTCTTACTACTGACTGTTTCTCAGATATCGGCCAAACCGCTCATCTGTTCTAGCTAGACACAGCTGTATGTCATTTTAAGCACCCTAAAAACAATGTTTAGTCATATTTACATTACATTTGGATAATGTTAATAATACAGTATGCTGTAAAAACAGAAATAGCAGTAAAAACATCCTAATTTACACGGTGCTGATGTCTGATGATAGCAGAGACTGCTAGCACCGGCTAATGCTAATCCAATCGCTGAGCGTTCAGCGAACGTTTTCACATCAGATTAAACTAAAAACCTTATTCTGTATCTTGCAGGACTTTGAACACCCCCAGAAATTACTACAAACTTGTGATTAGCACCTAATATAAACAAATACGTTTGATGAAATAATACATCATCAAATGTATTCCTGTAGGCTCAGTGGTTAGCGCATGGTGTTAACAACGCCAAGGTCATGGGTTCGATCCCAGGGATTGCACATACTAAGAAACAATGTATAGTATAATGCAATGTAAGTCGCTTTGGATAAAAGCATCCGCCAAATACATAAATGTAATACAATAATAAGGTATAGCGGTTTAAACAAAGATGGCCGTAGTCTGGTTACTAAGAGCCTGGGTTTGTAATGTTGTTGTTGCCCATTTAATGTTAGTCAGAGGCAACCGATGAACTAGAAAGTTACAAAGAGAAGCTTTTACCTTTGTACCCTTGAGCAAGGCACTTACAATAATCCTTGATTGCCCTGCATTTATTGTACCATACCTTTTTTTTGGCAGGTAGTTGTGTTTTGTACTTGTATGATGAGGTTTATGCTAGTGAACAGGACTGAAGGAAATAAAGGATCACATTCTAGTTAGGGGACACAAATCCTGAGCTTCAAATGTCACGCAATCGGACTGTTGGCTGAGCGAAAACCGTAAATACTTAAGTAGTTTCAAAAGTCATCATCTGATTGGTTGAATTCTACCTAGAAACCTGTCGCTGAAGAAAATGAACTGTGATTGGTTGCTTTATATGTCAGTCAGACGGCTTCATGGGCTCGGCCAATGAAAGCTGCTATGGATTCCACACATTTTGCCATCAGTCTGTAAGTCTGGCTGCGTGAGGGGACACATATTCTTAATTGAAAAGCAAAATCATATAATTAAAAGGCAGACTGGTTATAAACTCATCCCTAATTAACTGCAAATATCTCATTTTGTATGATTAAGTTCTGTAATGATTATATAGTGCTCTTGTTCATTTTCCCTGCCCTAGAGAGGTTGTTGGATTGTAACCTAGACAACAGCAGCCCACAATACCAATATTGTGCATGGTGCTCGTAGTGAGATCGACAGATCATGTCAGCCAGTGTTAATTGCAAAGTAAATGTGTTGCTGTTATTGCTGGGGGTCAGAATCAGATTGGACAGCTACATTCACAGCAAAAGTATTTTCCCACACACATTTAAAACCTACAGTAGCTTTCAATGGAAAGCTATGGCCTTAATTGACAGTATACACTTTATGATATATGTGTAAACCTTTTATTGGCCTTGCAATAAAGACCTGCCCAGCTAACAATTTAAGGTTATAAGAATGTTTCTGTAATGTTTTCATTAAGTAACAAAACATTACAGAAGTTATTTTTAAAGTTTTAGGGATTTAAATGTCTGGCTTTTAGACATTGTATCAACTTTATTGCTTGGTTACAGGAACGTTATTTAAACAATATAAAATCTAGAACGTTTTAAAAAGGTTTCACTAACTACTTAAGAATAACATTTTTGATTATATCTATACAATATATTTGATGTTTTTATGGTTATATGATGTAAAATAAACATTCTGGTTATGTTACTTCAAGAACTTTTTTGATAAATTTAAGAGAACTTTCAGAAAAGGTTAGCCAACATTCAGAGAAAGTTTCCTGTTAGCCAGGTGACTTATTTTAGGGTAAAATCAAGTGTGTGGGTAATTTAACTACAATGTGCATGTCATTATTAAAAATAAATAACAGCCTGGAACTCCTACAGTGTATGTTGAGTAGAAGTGCTGAGTGTGAGTATGACACAGTCTTCTGTGTGTGTGTGTGTGTGTGTGTTAATGCTAGGAAACAGGACTTGTGTGCATTTTGAAGCAGGTCCAGAGCTCATTAAACTAATTCTAAAGGCTGCTAAGCTTGCATTGTGCCACAGTGTGAGATGTGTGCGGTTCTGTTTGCATAGGATCTGAAGCTTGTACAGGCTTTGTGCAGGCATTTTTGCCTTGTAGTACATTAGATTGCAGTTTACCCACATAAATTCCTTCAGTGTAGTTTTGGATTTGTGTGTGTGTGTGGTGATTTCTAGGTGATTTTGTAGAGCTTTTGTAGGGTCTTTGGTTTTATGTAATACGTAAGGCTAAGCCTCTCACGCAAGCTGCTTCCTTGATAAACGGTATAGTTATATGAAAATAGCAAGGAGAAATTCACTGATGTAATTAAAGTTATTTTATTTCTGATGATTCACCTGTGTGTAAAGCTTTAAATAGACTGTGATCCCACAGGCTTTTAGCCTACAATCAAATATAGAACCAGATACTTTGCCCTGCTTACTCTTCCATTTCTCTCTCTCTCTCTCTCTCTCTCTCTCTCTGATTCAGCTCTGTCTAGATTTCTCTTTCTGTCTGGAGAGAAATCTAACTTGATACATATGCAGATACATTGTCACCTTTTGTTAAAATCTACAGTACTATATGTGTATATTTTTGTGCTTTATGATGAAATTAAATGATCTCTGTTCATTTCTTACAGTAGCTACAGGACATGGTGTACTGGTAAAAGTCCTTTCTTTAGACCAAATCGAGTTGTAACACTGGTTGTCATCTTGATCAGACTAGTAATTCTTCTGGTTTTAAGATTAATTTTGTCACATACATAGTTACACAGTATTCGATTAGCGAAACAGGGTTAGCGTAACATTTTAACAAGATAAAAGTAAAATAAGATAAACAGAACACAATGGAGAAAAAACTGTATTGTGATGAGGTACTGTAGATGGCTGTACAGACAAACTGAACACAGTGCTACAGGTTGCCATGTTACAAACCATAACTTGGTGTTGGTGGTAAATAGTTAACTGCTGGCTGCTGATGGTTTGTTTGTTAATGACCACCTGAGGAAATCAATGAATCCTCCATATACCATCTCTAAATAAGATTATGCCCGTCTTCCTCTTTAAATTACATTGATTAATGGCCTTGATTTGTTTCCATGGAAACCGCTCCCTGCTTTGTTAAAGCTTGTTGAAGGACCCGTGGGTGCATTTTGTAAACTGCCACTTTTTTTTTAGAGACACACTGCTGGTTTTGTACTTGTTTTAATGAGTAAAAAAAAAACTGAGTAATCTCAGTTATACAGGTATGCATTAAACAGCTGTCTTTGTTAACTTGTTGAGGTAAATCTGTCTTATGTTGTGTTAAATGAATATCATACCTTCCAACAGCTGCTTCAGGCATTATTTAAAGTCTGGCTCCAGTATCCAAACACAGTTAAGAATTAACTTACCAGTGAGGATTTCATTAGGATTAGTTCTTTTCTTCCTCTTTCTCAGGTAAGGCGGAAGACAGTGGCCTGGTAGGACTGGAGGAGTTACCCGTTCCTCGCAACATCAGGATCAGTAACATCACCTGTGACTCTTTTAAGATCTGCTGGGACATGGACCCTCACACCACAGAGATCACACATTACTTCATCGATCTGAACAAAAAGGAGAACAAGAGCTCCAACAAATTCAAACACAAGGTACTCGCTGATTCAGTTTACAACACACATTTCAGTCTTTGCTGACCAGATCTGCACCATTTGAGAGGGATAAAAGTGCCCTAGACCATTTTGGTGCTCAGAATGACACTTCAATTAATACAAATCCCAGCTAACAGGGAATGTTCTCAGAACGTTGGCTATTATTCTGTAAAGGTTCACTTAGCATATCAAAAATGTTCTTGCAGTGATGTTAGCAGGATGTTAAAGTAGTTAGTGTAACATTTTAAAACCTTACAGAAATAAAAAAATGTTAATGACGTTCTGATAACCAATCTGTAACGTTAATACAACTTCTAAAAAACTGGACATTTTAAACATTCCTAGAACATTTAAAGGAACACTACTTAATGGACAACGTTCTTGCAACCTAAAATTGTTGGCTGGCATGTTTTTTACTGCTGGAGCTGGTAAACATTCTGTTGCTAATATCAGCACATTCACTTTTACCAGTTTTACCTTCTGCATGAGTATTACCTTTAGATAATGTAAAATATGTTGCATTTGCCTGCGAGTGTTGGGTTTGTTTAGTCGTGTTCAATGATTTAAATACCAAGAGTATAGCCACAATTCTTCCCTTGATGACTGTCTATTTCTGTTGTCAGGACGTGCCCACTAAGCTTGTTGCTAAGGCTGTTGCGTTGCCCATGACAGTGAGAGGACATTGGTTCCTCAGTCCACGAACAGAATACACAGTTGCTGTGCAAACCGCCTCCAAACAGAGCGATGGAGACTACGCCATATCAGAATGGAGCGACATCGTTGAGTTCTGTACCGCAGGTAGCCCACAGCAACATGAATATCAAATCAACATAAAATCACAAGTTAATTTAAACACGTCGTGCTTTAGAGGAGATTTGTAATGTGAAAATATTCAGTGACCAGTAATGATAGATAACATCTGCATTTATGCTTGCAGATTATTCATCCGTGCACCTGACGCAGCTGCTTCAGAAGGCTGAAGTCATCGCTGGCAGGATGCTGAAGTTCTCTGTGTTTTACCGGAATCAGCACGAGGAGTACTTCCAACACTGCAGGTGATTGAGCTGAAAACAACCGTACTGAGAAAACTAGGATGCTTGAGAGAGGGAGAGAGATGAAGTAACACTGGTGAGGGGAAGAGTCCAAGCTTAGCTTTAAATGGAAAACAGCGCCATCGTGTGGATTAACAACAGTAACGTTCAAATTCAATTTACATGAACGCATTTGGCAGACGCTTTTATCCAAAGCGACTTACATTGCATTATACTACACATTGTTTTTGAGTATGTGCAATCCCTGGGATTGAACTCATGACCTTGGCGTTGTTAACGCCATGCTCTAACCACTGAGCTACAGGAAAGCTTCGTAATTTAAAGGAATAACACCTAAAATGATTTAATAACAATTAAAATGATCCTATAATTTACTCACCTTGAAGCCTCATGACTCATTTTCTTTCACAAGCATATAGCTTCGCTTCAGAAGACACCTGAGTCTTAATAATCGCTAGATGTGCTTTTTGAGGCTTTAAATCTCTGGCACTAGTTAATGCCATTATAATGCTTTAAAAAGCCAGGATATCATTTAATATAACTCTGATTTTGTTAGACTGAAATACCAAAGTCATAAACACCTAGGTTGGCTTCAGTTTAAAGTAAATTATGGAATAATTTAAATTCTGAATGAATTATAAAATGAATTATAAAAACGGTGCATTCGTACAGAGAAAACAGAACAAAAAACAGTGGCAATGGAAAATACAACAATATACACAGTAATTGAAGTAAGCAAGCTGTTTTTTCACAAATTGGCTGGGTTCTGCTACATAAATCATTTTACTGTGTAGAGCCGTGAATACGATAAATATGAAGTCAAATGGAAATAAAACGTCTCTCTTTCTCTCTCTCTCTCTCTCTCTCTCACAGAGATGTGCTTGGTGGTAGTATGATGCCCTCAGTCAAGGACAACAGTGGCAGTCATGGTTCACCTCTCAGTGGTAAAATTGAGGGGATTTTCTTCAGCTGTAATACTGAATTTAACACAGGTCAGCCTCCGCAGGACTCGCCGTACGGCCGCTATCGTTTCCAGGTGCCTGCGGAGACTCTGTTCACCCCTGACACGCGCCTTTACTTTGGGGACTTCTACTGCATGTATACCGCCTATCATTACGTCATTCTGGTGCTCGCTCCCCGAGGCTCCCGCGGAGATCTGTACTGCAGAGAACGCCTGCCGGAGCTGGACGTGACGAACAACCGCTTTCTGACGCGAGTGTGCGGGGAAGACGGGCGTGTGGAGTTTCAGCACGCGCAGGATGTGATCCTGGAGCTGATTTACACCGAACCGGTTCCGCTCGCACTGGGGACAGTCTCTCAGATCAGCGGCCACCAGCTGATGAGCTTGTCCACTGTCAATGCCAAGAAAGACCCCAGCTGCAAGACCTGCAACATCAGCGTCGGCCGTTAAACTCCACACGCACACACTACACGCTAACCTTAACTAACCCAAAACCTAATGTAAGTAATCTTAAGACCTCTAACTGAACAAACGAGACGTGCAACCTTGTAATGATATGCTACAGACCGACACAGATGAAGCCTAAGACAAATGGCTGTGAAATTACTAGACACAGCAAAGTGGAGCTAAAAATCCTTGTGGGTAGGGAGCTGTCAGACATTCAACTTGTTAAAAACATCATATATCCGCAATGGAAAAATACTGTGCAGCAATGAAAAAATAAAAAAATAAAGACATGAGATTATGACAAAAAAGAGCAAGACTAAAAAATGGCGTAAGACAAAAAAAGACAATGGTTTAAAGCTGTATAAAGACTTCCCAGTGAAGTCAGAGGTGACTTAATTTTGCCTAGTGTCCTCATTATTTTGTGCAAAAAAAAGAATAAGATACACTTTACCGTATTTCCAAAACAGCATAAAACATGTACACATTAAAAACGTACGCTTTATTTCCAAACACCTGCAACCGCGTGCCCAAGTTATCCATCTACTGCCAACTACAGGTCAATAACAGTATTACACATATAACTACGAGCTGATCCAAAAACTCTTAACACCCACTGTGCACCTTTCCTGTGTGTTTTTGCTGCTTGGTGCCGTCCAAAGCTTTATGTGAATTTACGGACAGAGCAAAAACACAAATCAATCTGTATTTCAACGTATAATACAGTGAAATGTCATGACAATTGACTTGTGAGAACATGTTACGTAAAAAGAAAATATTCAAGACACAAAATATAGCTTATTATTATGATACACCGTGTACATCTGTTAATCCCCCCCCCCCAAAAAAAACTCAAATCCCATTGTGAACCCATGTGTGTTTTTGCTGGCTCTGTTCATCCTGAATCATTTGTGACACCCTTCAACACATACTGGCTCTCAGACTAAAGTGTTTTGCTCAGTTCTCATTGAAGCTATCAAACCGCTTGTTTCTCTAAAGCTGGACATCCTAAGCTAACCGACACTCCTTCACATCATTATCGACATGCAGACTTACAGTATTGCAGTAAACACAAGACGAGCAGCCTGTGTTTTGGGTTAGACACCCCATATCAAACAACCTACCTTTACAATTTTAATGGTGTGAGAGAGATATATAACAAAAAAAACAGAAAAAAACAAGAAGAACAGAAAAAAGAAGAACAGACAAAACGAGTTCAGAGTTTCCAAAGAGGCAATTAAGCAGCCTGCCTGTCTTAGGTCGGACACCCAAAGTTGAAACACACTCCTTCAGGTTGCCATTTAAAGTTTATGCAACCCAGTCCTTAAGACACCTACATGTGATCTTCAGACCTTCATTAGGGGATGTTCTTCAATAACACAGGACACATCCTGCAGGATTCCCTGCGCAGATGCTTTCAGGCACTCATCAATGCTCTGCTCACCCCTGTTTCTGGAAGCTCGGCTCCATGTGTACTGCGTGTCATTATGATCTCTAGCTGTGGCTCCTATGAAGACCTGCACTGCACTGAACATCTGTCCAGAGCTGGACTGCTTTTTTTCCGGGAACCGATTTTTACGCCAAGCCTCTGCATGCCACCTCAGCCTTTAAACCTTCTCCTGTACCTCCAATCTGTTCAGTTTTTTACTCGGATCGCAGTTCTCCTTTAACGGTTTCTACTCATTAAACGTAGTTCAATTCAGATGTTATTGTGTTGCTGTTATTTTTGTGTTTTTGGAGAACGTGTGTGTTGCTGTGTAATGGTGTATGTTGATTCCTTGTTAGCACATAAAGCACTGCTCATAAAAGTCCCTGATTTGAATTGATTTGTTTGTCTAATATCATTCTAGCATTCCTTCGCCTTCTGGTGGTCAAAGCACCTTCTAGAAGCTTCAGCTGTCATCAAACAAACAAACAACACACCTTTTAGGGTTGGGTATCGTTAAGGTTTTAACGGTATTACTACTTCCGTCGATACCACTTCTAGATTTGGTACTTTAACGGTACTCTTATCGTTACTTTTTGTTGTTTTTTAATTAAAAAACCGAAACAAATTGAGAACAGAAAAAACAACACTTTATTTTTTTAATGTAAAAGAATTATCTATAGCTTAGCAAACACCAATGTTTGAGCAAATATTTAATCACTACAAATAAATTTTTAGGTAAGCTCTGCTTTATAATTTCTTAGCATAGTTTATTATTATTTATCTATTTGTAAAAGCAGTACTATAAAGGCATTTTAATGTTTAATATTTATTTAGGCTACTGCATAAAAAATACTATTAGCCTATAGACTATATGTAACTGAATGTGTGTTTATTAAATGATTAACATTATAATACTGATTTAGAGAGACCTTATGGGATGTTTATGTCGTTATTTTAACATAGCATACATACCTGAGGAGGCGGATGAAGTAAGCTAGGCAGTCGAAAACTTTGCATTTCTCTATCTGCACATAATGCACTTTGACTAGATGTTTTGATAAATTGCTTGTGTTTCCGCCGTTACAAGCAAAAATCTTGTTGCAACGAGCATTGTCCGTGTTCACACGGGTGAAGTGTAACCATACTTCGGATTGTTTGGCTCTCTCCGCCATCGTCACTCCATAAGCGCGAGCTCTCTCGTGTTGTGTGCGCGCGAGCTCTGTGTACCGCGCAACAGACTACATTTCGTGCGTGAGATTGCAAATAACTGCAGTGCAGGCGAATAACGAATATTATCGCAAATTACAAAAGGCTGGTCAGGTAAAATATGCTAGGTAATGTTTATTTAGCAATAATAAATAGGAAATTTATCTTTTTAATTTCTCCAGTGCCGACAGCAGAACCGTTAACGTCAGAGCTTATCGATACTTCGGTTTTTTATAATTAGGCACCGGCACCGATTAAGTACCTGGTTTCGGTACCCATCCCCAACACCTTTACATTATTAACATTATTGTACACACATATACACAGATCTAAAAACATGCCAATGTAATATTTGTGTTTCCAAGTTGGACGTGATTCCATTGTTTGGGCCACAACTAATAGGCCACAACTACCCCTAATTAATCCTTAAGTGTCTACAGCTAACATTAGAACCAAGAGGGATTGCACCCCAGATAGTGAATTACAGTTTGTACACACACTTGTAAAATGTTATGTTAATTAGGATTTGGTTTAGGAAATGTGCCACCAGGCTGGTGTTCCATTACAACACAATGAATCCATAAATCCAGTTCTTATTGCACAATCATTTATTTATCAATAGAGTTACATAATATGTACATGATATGATACAGGAAACACTCTCTTCTTTCTGTGCCAGGAAGGTTTTTAGAAATTCATGGGCATCCTGGTAAGAGAAGTTAGTATTAAGTTTCCAGTCTGAATGAAATTCTCTAAATGAAAACCAAGATGAAAAATTTAAAGTGACCAAAAACTCATCACTAATTTCATGACTCCCCACCTGCTGATCGCTGGCCTAAAAATCTGAATTCCACATTGCAATGCAACGCTTGATAGCCACCAGCAGCTGCGAATTCTGCTTGGTGTTCGTTATGCAGGTCATATAATGATCTAGAAGGAAACAAATTCATTTTATTGGTATGAATTATCACAACAGGAATCTTACTCAGCAGTTTAGATGGGAAACAGTAAGATATAATGTTGAATAAACATGGTTCAATCGTTATTGAACTTACTTGATCTGCCCAGTAGATTCTGAGAACCTGCTGATCACAGATGAAGAAAACCATCATCACAGGAGCACAGAACCTCTGCTGTAATAATACAATTGATATATTTAGACACAAATATTGCAGATATGTAAAATGTGGAAGTTATTCTGCATGTATGGCAAAGGCTATGACAACATATAACGTTTAATATTCTCATAGCTTCTGTGAGGGTACCTGAGGTCCTGTGGTCCAGGGCCCAGTGGCCCGATTTTAGACCGTGAGCTGGTGCATTCTCCTTCTATAACTAAATACTATTATACTACGACAATACTATTGTCCCTCAGCTGAAACAGACAGTATAAAACAGTCAGAATGTCAGTGTTTATACCCAACAGCAGACGGCTAAATATGATTGAGGAACTAAATATTACGGTGTAATTTACCTCCTCACATAGAAAAACATGTAGCCATGTTTTCCTGTGGTCTTGGATGCTGTTGACCAGTTGATGGATTTTATTTTTGAGTCGTTACATTCAAGCCATCCAGCTCCAGGGTCACAAATATTGCTGATGTAATGACCTATAAGACAGAGAATCTGATTTAATAGCTGGTACTTTAGATGACAAATGAACACATGATGAACAAGCATAACTGTGTATACATATGCAGGTTTGCTTACCACAATACAAACTGTCCCCGAAATGAGACACAACACCATTGAGTTTGTACATTGTTTGTCTCTTTGGTGTTTGTCCCTGTTGAGGAAATAAACATAATATAATGCAGCCATGTTTTCATAAACGTTCCTAAAATAATCATTTATCATCGTCATCAATTTCCTCATTTAAACTTCCTTTCCTTCTCTTTCTTCCTATCTGTCTGTTCTTTCTATCTATCTACCTGTTGTTCTATATTTGTTTTGTGCTCCTCAGCTCGCTGGCTGTTTAAATCAGCAATCTGCTCACTGTTGTCTGACCCTACGTCGAAAAGCATCATTTTGGTATATATATATATATATATATATATATATACACACACAATATAATTCTATAAACACTGACTACTAGCACTATATATATATAGTATACATATATATACTATATATATATACTTACTTATATATACTTAACAGTTGTGTAATATTCTCAATGTGACCTGAAGAACAGAGTAAGAGTTCAGTATGTGTTTAATAAACTGTACCTGTAACGCTTGACAGATCGAGTTCCTCAGGAACCACCATTCGGTCCTTGAGTTTGCTCATGGTGAACAAGTCAAACCTCATGACGAGGAGAACCAGAACCCTGTAGAGAAATCAAAAGGATCAGAAGCTTGATTATTTGTAAAAATAATTCTATAACATTATATTCTATAGAATAATAACTGATGGGCTGTGATTGATGGGCGTGTTGTACTTTGGAAGGGTGTGAAACTGCACAGTTTCAGTTGTTTGACCAGCCCCGCATTTACCACAGCGGCACTCAAACGAAGACGCCTGAGGAAAAAAAACCCAATAAACAGATCACTGGATATCAATATCATAATAATAATTCATTTTTCCAGAAGTGGCGCTTACTGCGAAGTAGAGCTGCAGGCTCTCCATTAGTGATTTTTGAGGACCAATTACCAAAGACAGGCAGTTGAGATCCTCTTTGGAGCACCTTTGGTTCCCACAGCTAACATTCACACATGCGAAAGAAGGAACAGAAAACTTTCATTTCACTGTTAGATCTCTTATACGCATACTATATGTATTCTGGTAAATATTATGGACGTATCCAAGCAACTGTTTTCATTTAAAACTATTTCTCCTGCGCACGTTGCACATTTTTTAAAATTAAATGCAGGTGAGCATGTGTGATGTCATTACGTCTCGCAGGTGCGCAGGCGGTTAAGCTTGAACTCCAGGTGTGCGGCGGGGCAGCGGAAAGTCGGCCAGGATTTCTGGCTCATCGCAGCCTCATCTTTCAGCTGCGTCAGGCAGGTCATTAGGAATTCATGGGCATCCTGAGAGAAGAACATGAGATATTTAAATCCAGTTATCATGAAGGTAAATGATTTATGGGCATCACAGATTTCTAATGTAACGCATTAAAATGACTTAGGCTCTCCTACCTGCTGATCGTAGCCTCGGAAAGTTGAATTCCTAGTGGCAATGCAACGTTTGACCGCCGCCAGCAGCTGCGACTTCCGCTTGCTGGTTTCCTTGCACAGCCTGGTGTTATGCAGGTCGTACAATGCTCTGAAGAGAAAGAAATGAATTTGTTTTGCGTGAAATATCAAAACAAGCATCTTATTTAAATGGTCAAGATAGGGAATATTCAGACTTTATGTTGAATAAATGTGGTTTAATCAGCATTGAACTTCTCACTTGAGCATTTCCGATCTAGGCACGTTCTTCCAGCATTCCTGCTGGGAGATGATGTCCTGCATTATCGGTGCAGCATTGAGAAGACACTGCAGTGTTGAGTTCATATAACATGTGTTCCCAATGTTCGGAAAACTGTTACAAAATTCAGAACATGCTCAGTTAGAACATGGATGACAACAGTGTAACACATTATACGTTAATAGAAACCATATGTAATAATTGTGAAGGTACTTACCCCATGTACTTGGGGATGACTGGTCGTGCTACAGAAATGACATGGCCATCACCACAATCATTCACTCTGTGTAGTGTTGGAGGGCTGTGCTCATTTCTGCCACGACTTAACTCCGGCACTTCAGCCTGAGAAACTCCAACAAGTTCTGAACAGAAAAAAAATGACAATGTTTTCATATGTGTGTTTCTGTTATGTATTTTACAGATCTTTGAAAGTACAGGCTGCAGGAAAGACCAAAAAAAGCAATATTTTCTCACCTCTCAGAACAGCCGTGCTCTGCTTTCCAGTCAGCAGTTTAAACTCCTCGCTGCCATCAGAAGAGCCGCTGACTGAAAACATGGCTGAACCACCTAATACACCAGCAGGCCTCAGTTCAGAGATGGCAGCACAGACAGTCATCATAGATGGGCATGAATGACTTCTGATGATGCGACCGTTACTGGTGTTCTGAGTCTCGGTGGCTGAAATCTCAGAAATCTTTTGCGTCTCAATCGATGGAGACGCTGAGACCTTTTGAGTCTCAGAGGATGGAATGGGTGAGACTTTCTGAGTCCTCACAGCTCGAGACTCCAAGACCTTATCAGTCCTGAAGGCAGGTGCCATGAGGAGCTCAGAGGTCTTTAGGGATGGATTCTCAGATACCTCCTGAGTCTCTGAAACCTTGTGAGTTTCAGACTCAGCAGGCACTGATGAGGAGGACACACAGGGGAGAAAGAAAGAGAAGAATTTTCTGAAAGCTCGGCAGAACTTCTTTTTCTTCGTCTTGTCTTTTCTGTGCTGCATGTCTCGCTTATTATTCATGACTTCCATTGTCATATTCGCTCTATACTAGAGAAAAACATAAGTCAGAAAAGAATAATTGCACACATTATTTACTCCAACAACATGATACAACAACCAAAAATAACATTATACACATTAGGTAGAGAAATATTGTATTAAATTTCTTTTTTACTGTGTACAAATTGTACGCAAATTGTTACATTATCTATTTTACATAAAAGCAAACTTTTAACTGGACTTTTAACTTTATAACTGGAAATAAACCTAATATTTAAGGTACTTAATAATTATTGTGGTAAATATTAAACCTACCTTACTACTACGCTCCTTCAACGAGAAATGAGCAGGACACCGTTTATATACCCTGTGTGCCTTTATGTCGTCACAGTGTTTGGAATTCTGTCATTACGTGACATTGTTCTGTCATTACGTGTCAGCGTTCTTACGATGAACGTGAATTGCTTCACGTTCGGTTTCAGATAGAATCCTTAAGTCATATTTAACCCAAATTACTTTAATAAACAAATGCCCCAATTACACGATGATGCATTAGTGGTGTAAGTTTTGGTTAGGCCTGGGCAAAAGCGAATGGGCACTTTTGAGGGTCATTCACAAGCCTATATTCATTACAGGCATACCGCACTTAATATACAGGCTATTATAATATCTGTTCCTTGTTTTTATTGAAACGGAATCTGTGATAAAGCACATTACCGCAACAACTACGTTTGTAACGCGTAAGGAGAAACGCGAGTCTAGTGTCAACATTGCAAACGGTTAATATATTCATACTAGCGCCAAACACTTAACAATACCCGCCCGCCCTCCACATACAAAACGTGTTGTGAAATAGCGCTGAAAATATGTATATAATTGTATATGAAAATTAATAAAGTTATACACATTTCCTCTATGCATCACTGCGTCTTCTCTCTGTTTCGATAGCTCTATGTAGTGTATGTCCTACGCCATTACAAAATCTAGTTTTAAAAATAGCGCCTCGAGTCTGAACTTGGTTCCATTTTAATTACTGAATGTTCATTTTCACCTCCACCCTCTTTGGTGTCTCTTCCACACACAGTTCCCGCAGTTTCATGCATGTCCATTAATATGCAAAACACTCGTACATAATTACGTATTGCATCATTTGTGATGGGAGCCGATGTTTTACTACTAAACCTAAATTAGACCTTACTGTCTTTACTTGCAGTTTCAATTCGGATTCAACACACGTAAAACTCATTCACTCCCTCCATTTAATCTGATAACATACACAGAGAAATTAAAGCATTTTTAAACAAGACTAGAAATTAATTATTATATATTATTAAATTACTTTGGTTTCTTTTAATAATAATCTGGACATTTTTGCTTGCATACATTTTTATTTTCTGGAACAAAACCACAAGTATGTGGTGAACATTTCAAATATTTTTGTTCTTTCATTATTTAATCCCCTTTTTTCTGTTCCTTCAGAGAGAAATAATCTGGCAATACTCAAACCATCACAGGCAGCTTCTTCAAATGGCTTCTGTCCATTTTATAAACACTGATTCTGGACTGACAGAACACTCGTAAAAGGCAAAAACACGAACACGGTTCCCTTTGTCAAAAAGTTAAACGTGGTACAATTACCAGTGTCACACCTGGAAACACGCTGCTCCCATAATGCTTCACTCCAGGAGAAGGCACAATCAACAGAACAACAGAACAAAGCAGTTGTTCCCTCAAAAGAAACACTGAAGTTATTTCAGGTGAAAAAAACAACGTGAACAGACATGATTGAATAGATGCAGGAGAAACAGAACAAACATAATTCTCAATCACAAAACCTCACAGGAATCTCTGCTCTGAAAGAAACATAACCTTATACATCGGTTCTGCTATGGAAAGGAATATAAGTCCATATTTTACATGTGAATCAAACAACATATTCACTCTGGATTTAATAAGCAACAGTTACACATTAAACATCACAAATATCGCTGAGCAAAATACAAGAATAATTTTTTGTGCAATGTTTCAGAGACTGTCAGTTTTTCCTTCCATGAAACAAAACCAATAGACTATATAGAGATTACCATGGTTTTAAGACGTTTTTAACAATACATATGTTGCAAAAGCCCTTTCTATGTGGTTTACAATCTTTTTTGTAGGTTGTACCGTATGTACTTTAAACTTTATGATGTAAACAAGTCAAAGGCTACATAGCACTGATTACTGTTAATACATCCACAGATGAAATATACAATCCGGTCTGAACAGAACACTCAGCTAATGATTTAAGTATAAACGGATGCAAAAAATACCTTCTGGTCAAAAACAAATATTTGAAAATCGTAACTGTACTAACAGTAGCCCTCGAGTTTTATATACGGCTTAAAACTACGAGTGAAAAATATGGACACATACGCACACCCACACAACCCAACAAACACTTGATACACTGAAAAATGCTTAGAACGTTTTAGGTCTAGTACCCAATGCACCTTAAATGTGATATTTGTGCTACAGATAAAACCTAAACACAAACCATAAACCAGATTTTCCTAAACAAATAACTGGAATTTTGAGATTAACTGCTGTTGTTTACATTCATCACAAGACAAAACTTCATCTGACATCCGTTTGAGATGATTTTGGTTAAATAAACCACAAAATACACAAACAAATAACATCGAACGAAAAGCTGTACCAAATATAAAAAAACAAAAATAAAAGTAAACTGATAATGCCTCTTAAAAAGATTAACATAAAAATATGAAAACAATACAAGTACAAAATAAAATGTCTTTAAAATACAATGATACTGCACAATATTTGTGTGTGAGGCGCTGATAAGTGCATGTGTTTGACTTTGGCACTGGACGGATGGAAGTTACAAAAAACAGAAGATGCAAACAACAACCACAAAGGCAAAACAGCAAAATTTACAGATTAAAGTGCTAGTCACCAATACTGAAGTGCTTGCTAACAGTACGGTTAAGTTTTTATCTCTGTCTTTTGCCTGTTAATTGAAAGTAAATGAAATACAACATAAATGACACATTCTTCTAGTAATATTGAATTATTTCCCTTTTATGTATTTACTTGCATCTCGTTTTAGGTTTCTATAGCAACCAGAGTCCAGTAAGAATAAGGTCAAGTGGTTTGTGGTCCACACTCCCAGCTCAGGGACGGCTGGTTGAACTCATGGTTGAGACTCATGGAGTGAATAGATGCCTGAAGGACATCACCAGCGACCACTGACACTCGCCATGTCCGCGTGGAATTGGCGCGACAGCCGACCACTGGCTCCGCCTTCTAGGAAGGAGGAGCGAATGTTGGGCGTGTCAAAGAGCTTCCGCCTGCTCTTATTCAGCTCTGAGGAGGAGATGTTTAAATTGAATAAATAAATAGTATTAATCTGTCTACATAGGTGGCTTCCTTCCAAGGCAGCACCCTTGGAAGTAAGCTGCCCACAAAAGTGACTGATTTAAAACAAGCTACATAATATGCAATTTTCTAAATAGCCACTTGCACACATTATACAAACAGAACTCCTGGCTGGAGTTATTTTTGAACATTTATTTTAGTACTCTTGTTTCTTGTGGTCCAACATCACCTCCTTATACAAATATTTACTAAGACAGATACCACAGTTACATGTAAATCTTTTTTCTTTTTACGTTCCTTCAGCAAGTAATCTAGAAACTAGATTTCTGCTGTAAAGCACAAGTTCTCTGATATCTGGTATATATCGTGCCCTCCATAAATACTGGGTCAAAAGCAGCATTTGTTTCTTTACTGTTTCAGTATTTATGGAGAGCAGTGTATCTGACTGGATGTTTACGCTGGAAGAAATAAAGTTCTGTCTCCGCTATACGCTTTTCATTACAAACAGTGACTTCATTTCTTTTGTTTTGATGATTTCTTTTGGATTTATTTTGATTATTCGTCTCTCTGTGTATCTGTTGTACAAACACAAGGCAACTGACCTGAGATCGCTAGTAACATTTTCCTGCGAGCACCAAATGTTGTGATTCCAAGTTCCTTCAGATCCGGATCGGTCAGTGTGACAAAGGTCTGCAGATCAATCTAACAGAGAACACACATAAGCAAACAGACAAACAAAGAGAAGCTTTTCACATCAATAGCCGTGTTTAGTAATCACCTCCTGCTGCTGGAAGATGTCTGTGTACTTGCCAAGGCCGAGTTTGCTGAAAAGCTCGGGCAGTTCTGTTCCTTTAAGAGAGGAACTGAGAGAGCAGCCATTACTGCCCGACAGAGAAATACTGTCCATATAATTACTGCTGCTCAGATACTGCTCGCCTACTGACCCACACAGACACACACATAAAGAGAAAGAATAAAAGCAGTAAATACAGGTGTTGATTGGTTTTCTCAGGAGAGAGTTATTTAAAGGCAGAGCAGGCGATCTTTTTCGGAAACATGCTGGTTGAAAGTCTCTTCACATCCTGACAGCAAACACTAAGTGGTCTAAAAATATGGTTACATATTTTCTGTGGAAGGCGCAGAATCATAAAATGTTTGGTTCAATTGCAATGATAGGATGCCCCAGTTGCCTGTCAAACGATGTATTTGCATACCTTACATACACACTATTGGAGCACACAAAGCGGCGTGGCTTTGGCGAGCTTTCTGAATGGTGGGCAGGATCTTACGCTTTTAAAGTTAGGTTGCTTTGTTAGTTCTCCGAAGCTGCCCGCCCTACCTTTGAGTAAAGAGTCATTGGCATATGGGACCCTATGTGCGGCCCCCTCAAGACAAACTGCTTTACGAGTCCTTGACAAATGTTTGTTAATTGGTTAAACATATTTATATTACATTAACCTGTCATCACATTCACACTTAATAAATGACGGGAATTTCGATTCTAAGTTGACCAAAATAACATCACTATCTCCCTCATTGGTGCTATGTCACCCACAAAGGGCCCCAAGATTTGCAATACACAATTTAAAAGGGTTCAAGGAATACAAAAACTTCAGTCTCACTAGATTTGTTTTTAATTCTCTTTGGGCTGCTGACAGCCGGGGAAAATTCCGAGCTTCCTGAAAGTCCATTCCCATTGATGTTAACGTTCCCATTCCGATCCCCCCAGTTATCGGAATCTGTGCCGTTACACAAACTTTCCTGACTCCCAGAGTGTGACATAGACAGATGAGAGTCCTGAGAAGCAGAAACATACACACATAACAGACAATAAAGCACACGACACTATAGAGCATTGTGCGTTATTCTGCAACAGTAACGGTTTTAGAAATACTAGCCACAACTGTTAGATAGAATTTGATCATACTGATCTGAAATCAGGCTGCAGGTGGCTCATGTACCTCATAGGTGGTGCCCATGCTGGGTTTGTATGGCACATGGTTTGCCCTCCGGAGCTCCTTCATGCTTTCGGCTGGCATTGATTTAGAGAAGCCCAACCCGCTCCAGGTATTTGTGGGGGTCCGAATCTCGGTAACAACTGGCTTCTTTAACATGGCTATAGAAAAACATGTTCATGTTCAGTTCATGACTGTATAACCACAGTCTATCCAGCGTTGTCACATTTAAACAAATCAGTCTCACCTTTAGTGGCCAGAAGTTTCTTTTTCTCATAGTCAAAAGCCTGGACATTAGACACAAAACACAAAGGGTGAGCGAATGTATTTTAATGTGGGTACACGCGTGAGCCAAATATAAGTGTGTGTTCTTATACCTGTAAATGTGGGGCGAGTCTTCTTTCTGCGGCTCTCTCACTTCCTGGTGCTCTTTTATCGGCCATTGTGTTCTCACAATCTGAATCTGCCAACACACACTCCACACTACACACACACACACGTTGGGTTTTCATATTTAATGGAATGTTCCATGGACATAATGTTTTTTTAACATGTCTGTATGAATCTGTATGATTTAAAAGCTTGTTTGCTCATGGGGACCTAAAATGTCCCCACAAGGTAAACAATTACTGGACATTTGTTCCCCATAATGTGGTAAATATCACACACATACACATTTTGAGGGCTTTACAGCTGTAGTGTAACCATGCTAGTTAAAGGCAACTTAACCATTTTGCTTCTATAATAACATTTTCCAGTGAAACAAGATACAATTAAACACAACAAGAAGTACAGCAGGCTTTGATTTCATCCATTTGCAAATGTGGGCATTCCGTGCCAGAATGGAACCAGACCTGCATGGGATGTTGCTCAAACAATGTTGGGTGACATTTTAATCGCCCACACTGCTTAGTGACTTCAGTGGAAAGTTGTTTAGGGACAGCGAAAGTTAATTAAAGATGACATTGGCAAAGGAATTAGGGAATCACTCCCAACAAGTCCAGGAACATGCATTAAGAAAGTAAATAGGGTCATTTTTTATTAAAAACATCTCCAAACTGTCACGATGCCAAAGTGAATTTATGACTGAACGTACTGCAGAAGTGAGTTCTTAGTTCTCTGCAGAAGTTCCACCGTTTGCCGTTTCCCTGACGACGCAGTGCAGGAGGCTAACATCTGCTTCAGCTCGCTCCCATTGGCTGAGTGTGACGGGCTTCTGGGCATGCCCACTTCAACAAACGTATCTGAGCCTAAGATATAAATACACACACACACACAAAGACAAACATTGAATATGAGGTATTAATACTTTATATAGTGAACAAAAGGTAGAAGGCCAATAACAGCAATGTTGAATTCTCGAAAGAGTTTGTTTTTCACTCTGCATGGCTTACGTTTGTGAACATACACAACACGTACAACTGCGAATGATAAACTAGGAAAGAGAGAGGAAAAAGAAAGGATCTGTACCTTCATCTGTAGATTTATTGGACATGGATTCTGATTGGGTGTGTCCAATGACTTCCTGGGTCGTGTCACAGTGGGTGGGGTTAAGCGCTACTGAGGAGATTCGACTGTACATGGAACTAGCAAGCTACAACACACACACACACACACACACATACAAAACATACAAACACAACAGCATTCAGCAAAAAGACGCACACACATTGGGTGAAAAAACAAAACAGGGGCACACACACAAACCAGCTTTAAAATCTGTGAAGTTTCTCACATGTCCATTGAGATGTTCTGCACTGGAGGGTTTGTGTATCGGTGCGAGTCCAGGTGGAGGGGACGGTGTGTGACTGTGTGTTTGACTCTGGACCCCAGACAGCAGAAGCCCACTGAGAGTCGACTGAGACACTGACTGCAATATCAGATCTGAAGAAAACCCTAAACAAAGGAGAGAGAGAAAGAAGGAAATAGAGGTAGAACTTCAGCATCTCCATGTATAAGCTGTCTGTGACATACATGGTCCGTGACTCACCTGCTGTGTTACCTGTTGAACTGAGTGTACTGGCCCAAAGAGAAGCTGTGTGATTAGGAGCATGTGAGTGTGTGTGAGTGTGTGAGGGTGTGTGAATGTGCTGCGAGTTGTTTACTGCTCCGTTCTGGATGTTTAACACTGAACCGTGTCCATTAAGAACACAGTTTGGGCCGGAAGAGCCATTAGAAACGGGGCTGACTGAAGACCTTAGAAGACCAGCTTGAGTGAGAGAGTGAGAGAGAGAGAGAGAATACCATTATATAAATACCATTCACATCAGTAAGCAGCAGTCCTGCTAATACTGTTATACAAACTAACATTATTAATGTTTTTGTTTTAAAAACAATTTAAGCTCTGTGTACAACATCTGATGCCTTTTGTCGTTTATCAAAGAAAATAATGATCAGAAATAAACTCATTCATCGATTTGAACAGGAAACTGGATAAAACTTTGAATAGACTAGCAGGCAACCCCGGCAGATGGTTTAAAGTGACCCGAATTGCAAGACTTTTGTACTATTGCATGTCAAACAAAAATGCACAACTTAAACTTTAAGTGCATTGTGTATTACAACAGGGTTGACTGTTTTAACGCTACTAACTCTAACTAATAGTATTTTGTGCAATAGTGAGGATGAACAAGGAACACACACACACACACACGCACACACACACACAGCTGTAACTAATTATGGAGCCGTTTGGCAGCACAAGTTGTAATCTACAAACACAGACAGTGGTAATTATAGTGACTGCAGATGTAAACTGTGTGTGAAAAGTACTGGATACATCGAGGGTTTGCTGAGCATGCATATAAGTAATTACTTATAGAGTGTAACTATGTTAAGTAACAAGTAGGTTAATTATATATACAAGTGGGTGTGTGTGTTTACACTACATTACCCAGAGTGCTTAGCCTCAGTCCAGCTGAGGCTAGAGTGTCCAGTCCAACTGAGCCAATCAGGGGAGGGGAGGCATGGTTATGTCCGTTTACAGCGACATTACTTATAGAAGACGAGGTGCAACTGGACTCCAGGCCCAACAGGATCCTGCGTACCTCGTACATATTCCCAGCATTCCTTTCAACACTCTTCACTATTACAGACTGAGAGAAAGACACAATGACTGAGAAACTCATCACCTATCTACCACATGGACAAGAAGTCTCAATGTATGCCTAGGGATGCTGGGCAATTAATACCTTGCTGGGTTGTTTTGGTTTGGGTTTAATACTGATGAAGATGTCCAGCTGCTCCATCAGCGTGCTGATGACCTGAGACGCCACCTCTGTCTCTTCCTTAATGTCAAACATCAGCACCAACGGCAGACAGCCCTAAAAACACATCCATAATTAATCCCACACTAACACAACATTACACTGAGAATGCACCATACAGGAAGTGACGGGCTATAATTCGATACGAATGCAATGATTGGATGTCCTGCTTGCCTGTCAAACTACGTATCTGCATACGTCTGCACACTATTGGAGGAGGTGTGGCTTTGGAGAACACTCTAAACAGTGGGCGGTGTTATGCTTTAAGAGCTAGGTTGCTATTGCTAGCTTCTCTGAAATTTCCTACTCTATAATTTTTTTTTTAAATTTACATTTTTAATGGCATTTTTTCCACCTGCTGTCTGCAATAGGAAAGACACTGCAGCGCATTTTTGTTTCGGCATCAGATTATACAACCATGGCATCAGATTATACAACCACGGCATCAGATTATACAACAATGGCATCAGATTATACATATAACAGACTAAAGCAGCAGTGCTAATAGACCTGCATTTCCTGTTTTAAAAAACACAAGGCGAGTGAAATCAATCTGCCGTGCATTTTAAACCCTTCTGCTCGAGCACAATGCTGAAAGCCACAAGGTCTACAGCCAGACCAGCCTGAAATGATCATCTGACAGCATTTAAAGTGATTCACATCCAAACATCTCTCTCAATTAAACATCCACCACTATGACATGGACTCGGTTTGGCCAACTGGCCACAAATATGTAGCGTGGTATAAAATCAGGGCACGAGACACAAAAAAAGTAGAAACGCAGCACGTTTGCGTACCATTAGCTGCTGTCTAGCCGCGCATACGGCGTCGATGCTTCCCTGTATATAGACGGCAGAGCGGCCAGTTTGTGTGGGAGAGTGCACGTTAAGCTCGGGGAAGTGTATGTGGGCTCCGGTGCGCTGGGAGATGAGCTTGACGTTTGCTCCATTGCGCCCCAGGAGGAAGAGGTGGTGCTGGGGTGCGATGTCCAGTTGTGTGCTAACCAGCACCGAGCTGGCCAAAGACCCAGCGAGGTGCTCTAATAACAGAGCTGTACCACGCTGAAACAAATACAACCACGTTAAATTCAACAACAGCGCCTCAGCTGCGTCCAAATGTCTTGAAAGCACATTCGAAATCTAATTTGAACTTGGAAATAAACAAAGTTTCAGGATTTTGAAAAATGCAAAACAAAGGAACGTTACGAAACGAAAAGAAATGTTTACAATTTTGCACAATTGCAGAGCCACTAATCAAATAAACAGCATTGTGACATTGAGGTCAGATTTCTCTTATTTCACTGAAGCACACAAGACGGCCTGCAAAAGAGGACCAAATACCGAAATTCTTAATGTTAATGTTGTTTTTTATTGTGTGCTTCAGTGAAATGAGAGAAATCTGACCTCAATGTCACAATGCTGTTTATTTGATTAGTGGCCCTGCAATTGTGGAAAAATGTTTTAATTATGATAATATAATTTGTAATTAAACATTTTTCATGAAGTCTGCATTAAGTCATTTCCACTAGTTGTCCACTAGATATATATAGGTAGAGAGTGAGAGCTAGACAGACAGAAACACAGAGAGAGAGAGACAAATGTGCACACACACACACACACACACACACGTATGGCAGCATGTGAGTCTAAACACGTGCACACATTAAAAACACTGTTGCTCATCTTGTACTGCAGTTTATTATGTGGTGGAGGCTGCTGTGTGTTTGGGTTTTATTTCTGGCAGCTTCACTGGAAGACTAAATCTCTCCATTTCACAGAATGACCTACTTTCCCCCTGACTCCATATATCTGCTTATAAAGGCAACTTCACTGACAAGTTTGATGTGCTTTCCTGTTTGGCTGTTTCTTTAACTATGTGCCCATTTATTTCTAGGGCTTAATATTTATTAAAGCAAACAGAATTGTTAAATGAAGTTCTTTTAACTTTTAACTTTTTATATGACGGTCACATTAAAACTGTTTTGGAAACTGTTTACCATGTCATGACTTCCGTTACCTTCCAAATACCTGTTATGTATTTATTTTACTGCTTTTTGCTTTTACTGTTTTAACGTTTACTGTCTTTACACAAATTTAATCCAACTGTCATTTCGCCAATTCTTCGTTAATTCCAAACAGAGCAAATAAATTGGGAAATGTTTCAAATGTGACCACTTGTTCACACTTTTTGAGGATATCAATGAAAAAAATGCTTAACTTAAAGCACACTGAAAATCATTTACTGTAGCTTCAAACTTTAGCTCCATTCGTTTACATGTCCCACACTTCATGCCTTACCTTAACGCCATTGGCATTGTTCTGGTTGCCACGGACGATGGCAGTGTTGCCATAGAGACGGGAGGGTGGTTTAAAGGAGATGGAGACGTTGTAGGTGTGAGAGATATGCTGAACTACAGGTGAGCTACAGTCCACCTGCTGCACCACCCCACTGCATTCAAACATCAGCGACAGCGGCAGTAACTCCTGCAGGGAGAACAAAACACACGCTTTCAAGCGAATACAACATCGCCAAAGACGTGACGCCGTTTCGGCCACTAGGGTGCAGCACTAAAGCCATCAATGCATGACTGGTAAACATACATTTTATAACAGTAAAACACAGAGAGAGAGAGAGAGAGAGAGAGAGAAAGAGGCAGAGAAAGACAGGGCAAAAAAGGAAGGAAGGGAATAAGGAAGGTATGGAGTGAGAGAAAGAGGGAGGGAGAAAAGAAAAAGCAGAAAAGCAAGAAAGAAAGAAAAAGAGAGAAAGCTGTGTTTATAAAGTACAAGTAAAGACTTTTTAAAACTCCTCACTCGTATTTTAACTCTCGCTGCCTCTACGCCAGCCGGCTGCCCTGCTATCGACACCTGGGAGAGAGACAAAGAAATGACTGTACTACTTGATCTTTTACCGTAATAAGTGCAAATGTTTATTTCCGTTTCCCATCCGGCTAAAATTTTTTGTTAAGCTCAAATAACACGTGGTCATACGTCCAGCCACCTGATTTATTACCCATCACACCATTAAATCTGAGCGTGTGTGTGTGTGTATGTGTGTGTGTGTGGCAGAGGGCCAGTCTGAGAGCACTAATTAAAAGCATTGCTTTGGAAATGAACTTTGGTTTCTAGTTTCCATCATTTCATCCCTACACACGCACATGTTTAATCACGTCCTGTGAGAATTAATCCCGTTTGGAACCAGGTGATATGGCCCATTTCAGCGAGTCCATCTGGTTTGGTCCTGAATTGTGTGTTTGTGCATGTGTGTGCTCGTATGCACTACTAACATTTCCAACTGTCTTGCACGCCTTGTCAGACCACTCAGCAGTCTATTTAAATATGAGAGCTATCCAACAACCAATCAAATCCATCATGCTATGAGCCTTTCATATCCTGCAGCCAATACAAACTGCCTCACGTCTCTCAGCCAATAAAATGATTCAGCTGAATTTAGCCACTGCTGGATGATAAACATTGCCTTGCACGTATGCTAAGGCCCATTTTTTAAAATAAGGATTAACTAATGTATATAAACAAAAGTTAACTCACTTACCCATAATTTACTTAAAGGGATAGTTTACCCAACATTTTTTTTCCATCATTTACTCACCCTCATGTTATTTCAAACCTATATGGCTTTTTTCTTCTGTGGAACGCAAAAGATGATATTTTGAGAAATGTCTCAGTGGTTTTGTGTCCATACAATGGAAGTCAATAAGTGCCACTGTTGCTTGGTGACCAAGATTCTTTAGAATATCTTCTTCGGCAATAATCAGAAGCAAAAAAATCATGAAGGTTTGAAAAGACATCATGTTTGAAAACCATCTTTGACATTCTCACTAATATAGTGACACCATCTGTGTGTGTGTGTGTGTGTGTGTGTGTGTTTGTGTACCTGGTTGCTCTTTTCCCCCTGGCTGTGTCTGTTAGAGTCTGGGAAATGTATGTGGCAGCCCGTCTCATCCATCACCCGTTTGATGTTATTTCCTCCCTTCCCGATCACATGCGAGTGCTCTGTGTGCGATACATCCATCTTCAGAGTCACTCGATTACTCTGTAGGTGTCAAAGGTCGTAGCTTAGAACAACAACACAGCATTCATGGAGACCTGTCAGCACCAAACCGCAGTCCTTTAATCTGGTTTCTGTGGCTGCTGAGCTCTTAGCTACAGTAACCAAGTGTTCAGCTACATCCTGGTTTCATTTCTGTTGTTTACAGAGTATTTGGTAAATCAGATTCAAGGTCCTTTCTATTGTCCAAAAACGTTAATTCTGCATTAGGGGAGTGTCGTGGATTGTTTAGTGTTTGGAAAAACATTCTGTATTACGGACTAGGCAACAGGGCCGAAAACAAACATACCCCCTACCCCCCACTCTCCAAAGTAAAGTTACAGACTAGTGTCGTTTCCCATAACATCACAATAATTAGCCAGAAAGCAAAAACATTGACCGTAAAAAGCAGTTTGCCTATGGGTACCATATGGGTACCGAAATGCATATGGGTACCAAAATGATTATTTATTACTAAAACTACAAAAACACTTTTTTATTTAAATACCATCCTCGTAATGAAGTTCCGGTACTTCTGACATTTCTACGCCAAAGAGATATTTATTAACACCAATAGAAAACATACGATTTTAACCTACATAACTGTAGATTGACAGAATCTTCCTTCTGAATAGAACCCACCTACATCGAAGAGACACTGCTGTTACCATGAGAACCGTACATTTAGCGCGATTACCTTTGTGTCAAGAACAGACATGATTTTCTCCTTCGCCTCTCGCACATCTTCTCTTTTGCCGCTTACTTTAATATGTGGATCTGTGGGGAGAGACACAAGAGTCATTTATTAATAAAGACTCATTCGGTGTGTTCCATTGTCTTACAATGAAGGAAATCAGAACTGTAGTTTCAACACCAGCTGTTTCGAGAGTTAATACTTGTCTGTCCTTATCTCTCCTGCACAAAACCCTACACACAGAAATGTACAGATGTGCTCTAAAAATAGCCACTGCAGTGCAACGTCTTGGAATTCTGTTTTCCTCCACACACATCTCTGACTCACACTATCTATTCCTCACACACACCCACAAATGTTTAAGATTGAGGAAATTAAACAGGAAGGACATCTCACTCTCTCTCTCTCACACTCTCAAACACACACACACATACACACACACACACACACACACGGTACACTGTTATTTAGAGAGGTATTAGAGTAACACCAGTAGGGGTCTCCATGTTCAGCCCACCACACAACTTCCTCCTGCCATGTGGAAGTCATCAACTCAAGCATGTGTGTGTGTGTGTGTGTGTCTGGCCTGCATGCTTATGAATGGAAAATGCCTATGCATGTGTGTGGAGAATGGGAATAGTTCATGCGTGCATATGTGAGGTTTATATGCACATCTGTGTTTAAGTGTTTTCACAAAAAATGTCATACAGATGACATATGCATATAGATATTTACTATGTGAGTATATGTCTAAGGCATTTACAGGTTGTCTAGTACGCAAAACACACACACCCATTACCAGTATAAAAAAAACTCTAAAAAGGGTGCAGATCTAACCAAAGAATATCTACTGTGAAAATAACATTTTTATTTTAAAACTTTTAGTCGAATGTTAGAATGTTATTAATGTCAATAGTGTCTTATATGGGGCTTTAAACATCTATCTTTGTTTTCAACCAAACCGTCTGGCCTCTGGTTCAGACGACACAAGACTGATTTTCGTCTGTCCAGCAGACAGCCTCGTTTAAAAGGACTTTACTGATTCAAAGTGAAATAGACACGTCTCAGATTGATAACATCTGTTACAGACAGAGGCTGAAAAAAAGAGAGAAAATGAGAAAAGCAGTTTGACAGTGTAAGAGTCTGAGAGAATGTAAAATCACAAAAATGTAGAATCACAAACTCTGAGCAAACAGTATTTACAACAGGGTAAAAGAAGGACTTGAGACAAACTAAAAAAAAAAATGGGAGGATGAAAACGTGTGAACAGGAAAAGAGAGAGAGAGAGAGAGAGAGAGAGAGAGAGCGAGAGAGTGTTTTGAGTCTGACTTTTGGAAATGAGAGAGAATCTCACTTCAATATAGTAACTCATCCGTGACTAATCTGACTCATCAACAACTGTGTCCCGATCTATTAATCTCTATGTCACTTTTGTTTGACCAACACTCACTTGTGTTGCCAGATTTTAGTCTCAGATTTTCAGTCAGATTTTTTTTTAAATTTCATTCCCAACTGCCGCCACAGAGACTTCTGAAAAACCTCTCTAACTGGCCCTGAAATCTCCTCTCCACAAATCAGTGCTCAGAATGGAAAATACAGAGATGAGTTTATTCAACATTGTAGAAAAAGGTTGAAAACAAAAAGAAATCTTTTAATACGCACCCAAGGGTCGGCCTACAAAATGTCAGCATACTCAAATATGGAAAAACTATCTATTCGGCAAAGAAAACCTAATCAGCAGTCTACCAGCTGGATATAACCACATGCTTAGTGATAAACAGCTGCTTCAGAACAGACTGTAGTTTGTGTCATGTGACCAACCAAGCTTAAAGGGAACATTCTCATAACGTTGGCAATATTTTATTTGCCTTAAAGTTACCAAAAACATTCTTAAAGTAACATTGGTAGAATTATACATCACATATCAAAAACATTCTTTTTAAGATGTTAGTGGAATCTTTTAAAAACAGTACAGAATTTAAAAAAATGCTTATAAACATGTTTATAATCAAGCAATAATGTTAATACAATCTAAACTTGTTCGTTGGGAAAGCAGGGATGTCTGCCATAAGTATGGTGTCTGTCTGTGTTAATGTGTTTATACCTTTTTTGGACTTGGCTCCGATTTTCAGTTTGGACGGCCAGGCAATCTGAGTGTTGGTCTTATCCATAACCTTAAACATAAACATCAGAACACTGAGAGGAAATACATGTATAATTGGCATAAGAACACGATACAGCAAATTTAAACCACTCCTGCAGATACATTCGAAAACACGAACTACACTAACAGAGAGAAAACATTACACGACACACACAAATGTTTTTTGGGGTAAAAACATGCCCTCGCTCTGTTTCTCACACACAAAACCTGGCTCACGAACCCGTTAAACATGTAGCAGCCAGCTGGCAGTAAACCTTTTGACAGGCCCGGTGTACTACTAACCAGTAGCATATGCACAATGTGAGAACGAGGCCGTATTCGCTGCTGATGTTTTTGTGCATTTAACATCAGTTACACTGTGAACATTTGTACTGATGAAACATACGGACAATGTTCAGACAATGTCTGCCCTCATTTCGGACTTCTCTGAAAGAAGGTATAGCTTTTCACTATTTTAAGTGGTGGTGTCTAATATCATTCATGTCATTTTTTTTTAGAGAAAGCCACAACTTTGGCAACAAATGTCTTGGTCTTTATATGAAACCATTTCTGTAACCATTTTGTGGTGCGCTATCTGTTTTCCTGCATGTGAAAGCCTCTTGGCCGGAGAGCCTTTTACTGTACAGCAGTTCTCATGAAAAGTTTTGGCTACAAACTCAGTTTTTGTCAGAGAAAATTTCTGAGCATGAAACTTCAGCAATTAAAGAGAAAATGTTTCCACACAAGCTTCAGGAGTTTCGGCGTTTGAAGGTACGTCCGGCACAACCACAATACATTAACTAACAACATGATGGGCATCATACGCATAACAAAAGCAGCACACAAACAAATGGCTCGCTCCTTGTACTGAAACAGCAAACTTATTGATACCTGTGAACCACAAATACCTTCATCAGCAGTGGTGTGACATCACGGGCAGCAGAGAGTGATGTAATAAGACAGTTAAAGTCACCATAAAATCAAAACCATTATTAACCTATGATTATTTTTTATGGAATATTGCATATTTATTCAAAATGATTTATCCATGCATTTTTTTTAAACGTGCCCTCGTAATCTTTTTATTAAAACCGAAAAATGTACCTCCCTTTTTGAATAGCAGACCTGTTCTGACATTGTCAATCTGATGGTTTGGGCGGAGCCAGAGCTGTAAACCACTCCCCTTCAACGGCAGTCTGTTGTGCGCTTCGCAAGGCCTGTTTTTTTTATAGCCAATCAATTGCCCGTAAACAAAAACCAAGCCACGCCCCCCATTTTTCCCTTTCACTTTGAATTACCTCAGAACACTGATGTCGGTTGCAACCAGCAGTTCACGCGGCCTTTGGATGACATCATGCAGCACGAACGCCCTCGTACTTCACATGCTAAGTGTTTACACCTCACGCAGCAGGCACACGCACTTAAACCGGGAACATTGTGTCCCATGAGATCCTCACGAATTTACGGCCCTCTTTTTACCGTTTTCATTCATCTTGGGACTTGCGGTTTAACGGCAAGCCTTCCTTTTTATTTTACCTTGACACTGTAAAGGCATAAAAACACAGGAGTTTTTTTAAACACAGAGGAACAGCGCTAAAGGTTTATTAATCTCTCCAGATCGTCTTAAGCCTGTAAATCTCGTGCACAGCTGTGACATCCGGTGATTTAGAGGTGTGACTGCGTAAAAACGGCAAAGTTCAAAACGAAGCGATAATGAAACAGTGGAGTACGCACACTTTGGGATTTTGGGAATTCTGCGGTGTGCTTTAATGAGGCTGCACTTCCACCGACGCTGGATAACATCCAAAAACATCCCAAATGATCAAAAATCAAAAACATTTTGACAGTCAGCCAATCAGTTGTACTCCTTTAAATAAATCATAGCTACAGTATAAATTAATTCAGAGTTAGACCTCAAAATGAAAGTATTTTTTGTCTACAACGTACCCTTCAGTTCGAATATAGTGTTTCTGTCAAACAATGAAACATGTCATGTTGGAAACCTCCACACAGATGACCTTGAACCAAAAGCTCCAAAATAATTTGACACTTTTGACAGGCACAAAAAAAGTGCCGAAAGTTTGTACAGGCAGAGATCCAGTTCCAGTTTCCATTCTGCGCGTTTACGTTCTACCGCCACTCTGCTGTGTGTTCTATAGAGCTTCATTACTGACCTCCTCTCACATTCTTTCTTGACTGCTTTTTTTGGCTGCGACCAGCCGATGATGGAGATTTCTGACAGACCACACAGCAGTTTCGAGGCCTGCGGTTTGTTTTTGTGACGGCCCGGCACATACCACTCAAATGGGTCAGACGATTTCAGTAAATTGGGTTAACTATACAACTATACATTTAAATCCTCCTTCCTTACTTCCCCACACCCAATATCTTTCTGTCAGAGAAGAATATACAGTCTCCGCTCACAGGAGAAAGAGTTTCACACAGCGGTGCCTTTAAAGCACCTGAGAGACGGGTCGCGTGAACTCTGATGTTCATTAAGTTGTTAAAAACGGCATCGAGAAGTTGTTTATATTTTACAAATGATGTGTATATGAGAGTGCTCGTGCTGGAGCGCGCGTACAGTGATCCGTTTCCTGTTTCCTTTGTTGATTCAGCTGAGGAGCGCTGAGGATCGAGTGGAGAAAGGAGGTGTAAAGAGGAGACGAGAAGTGAGGGAGGAGAAGGATGGGAATGCCTTAATTTTCACTACAGGCTGAACTGCACAGGTGTGTATTACGACACAACACAATTACAAACCCTGCAGTGTGTTTACAGATCTAGAAGATGGGCTCACAGTGGAACGTCAATTCACACAATTAACACAACTGTGTTAAACTTGAAATACCAGCAAAATTTGTATTAAACCGATAAATAAGCAAAGTGTTCATTCGCCCTGGTGTCATTTCCTAACGTGTGCATTAATGCACACTAACTGCTTTCGAATCATTCTGAGCTAACTAACGTTACCGCAAGAACATTTTTTGATCACGTTGACATATCTTTCAAAGGACGTTAGCAAACGTTCCGAGAACATTCCCGGTCAGCTGGGATGCTGTATAAACACCTGTTTCATGTAAACTGCAAGACACCATTAAACGCAGTAACAGATTGAATGATCTTTGCGTCCGTATTGTTTATTTATCATTTGTGAAAAGCAGGACCATAAAGCGTCAGTTATGACAAACATTTGCAAATCAACCAACCACAAGCACCAGAACTTTTACCTTTCTTAACCAATGTAATAATATTTAATCTTCATCCATGTTATCTGATGCCTAAAAAAGACGTCTTCATTAAACATTAAATCTCCAAAAATGACATGCAATTAAGAAAATATATATTTGGTTGATGGAATTGACCACTAACTGACATGTTACTAAAGCCAAAAGTAAAAAAAAAAAGCAAACAACATTTTTGAAGGCTTTCTGGATCGAGCGTGGAACGACAGCAAGTGCACGTGAGGACAGAAACCAGCAATCAAACTGCAACCAGAGTACAGCTGGATACAGACTGTAAGCAAACCACATTCATCCGAGCCAAACCTACAGTATTCTGATGATTTTATTGGCTCTCGTTATTTTTGTCCATTAGAAACTTGAAAAAAAGCTAACTGTTTGGAACTGAGGACAGTAATCATTAACTGACTTAATGACACTAACCAATCAACTCTCAGAACTGGATCCTTCAACAAACTTTGATCAGATTCACTGTGTGTTTAAACATCTCCTTACAAGACCACAAACACAACCAACACAAGTGTGCAATCTGAATTAAGATACTGTTTATTTTATCCTTGTGTTTATATTTGTTAATCGAACTCCATAATCTACATCCATCCTGCTTTAAAAGGGATGCTAAAATTGTGAATAACGCAATAATTCGTCATTTTACAGGAAATAATGTGAAGACGGATGGAGTACTAAATAACTATAATAACTATATAATCAGAACATAAAATGACCAGCACAGAGTGAAATGGGCTGGAGCAGAACGTTAGATCATATGTAATGATGATGAATTGGAAAGATCACCTTTTGGAAAAAATCCTCTCCTCCGTTAATCCTCCCCTCACTGGCTGCTGCATGAGAGAGAGAGAAAGAAAGAAAGAAAGAAAGAGAGAGAGAGAGAGAGAAAGAGAGAGGGGGAGAGGGAGACAATTTACAGCACAATTAGAATGACAGAAGTATTTTTGTTAAGCAAAGTTTTCAACATGTACTTGTTAATGTACATGTACATTTTCTTAGACGCACATACGCAGCTAACAATTTTACATTAAAATTACAAAAACATTACAAATGCTATTTTGACGGTTCTAGGAACAGTGCTTCAAAGCTCAGTTCGCATAGACGCACATTAATGCATGACACACACACACACAGACACACACACACACAGACACACACACTGTAACATTCTCACAGCCTTCTGAAACCAAGTATGTCAATAGCACATACACATAAACAGCTGCATAAGCTTACAGTCGCTCGCTGACTTATAGACGACAAAACAACACCTCATAAATCTACATAAACACGCTTGAGTTATTTACATTTAGGCATTTGGCAGACGCTTTTATCCAAAGCGACTTACATTGCATTATACTACACATTGATCATTATACATTGAGTATGTGCAATCCCTGGGATCGAACCCATGACCTTGGCGTTGTTAACGCCATGCTCTAACCACTGAGCTACAGGAAAGCTTGCAGCTACAGGAAAGCTTGGAAAGTTATAGAATCCCACACAGCGTTCGTGCACGTAAAGCATGTGTCTAATCTTTCGCACTACATGAACTCCACTTAAACTGTAACTGCGACGATCTACATGATTTTTCACGTTTATCAGATTTCAGAGCACTCAGATATGTAACAAAGTGATTTATGTGTGATTTTAAAGAACTTCAGTAAAACTCCCAGCACAGGTGTGGCAGACACATTTGGTTCCCGGGAAAATACGCTAATTTGTTTGCTTTGGTGTGAAGCAGCCTCTCCAGATGTTTGGTTAAGCACAACTGACTGTATTCAACGAAACGACCTCATGTAAGTGTCAAAGAAGCAGCCGATTCCTCTAATATCTTCAAGGCCTCTCCTGCACTTTGCTTTACCTTTCAAGTTGAAATATGGATTTCATAGAGGTCAGAACAACAAACCCCAAATGGAAGGAAATTGAAAGGGTTTGGAAACGAGACAATCTTCTCATCTGAACCTCCGAACGACCTTCAAAAGCCACACGCAAAAGCACGTCCACCCATCTCTCCATGAAGCTCGGTACAATTGCAGATCAAAACAGAGAGAGGAAGAGCTATAATTACAGAGGTCTCATTCCACCAAAAATTCTTGATTTTGAACACGCCTTTAAAAGTCATGCAACCCTCACGTGCAGGCCGGTGAATGGAGCAAGCCAAGGACCGGCTGTGATGAAATTTAAGAGATTCTTTTGGGAAAAACAGAATCTGTACCATCACCATTTCTCTGGAATGTGTGAGAAGAGACAGAACTGAGGGGGAACTATGAAGCGATGAACAGAACTTAAAGAGACAGTTCACCTCAAAAATAATTTTTATTATTTATCTTCTTTGGTGTTTCTCAGAAGCCAAACGACACACGGGTTTAAAATGACATAAGAGTAAGTAAATTATGGAAGAATTTTCAAACAGAAATTTTTTTATGTTCCAAATCCTTTTTACATACTTTTAGGTCATTTAAAGGTAGCGTAGGCAATTTCGGAGCGGCTAGCAGGAACAATCCATTCAGAGTGATCTCCAAAGCCACATTATTTCTCAGATAAATAGTTCACTAATTATGACAGAATGTGACTGCAATCATGCTTTAAAAGAACCCACTTCAGTTGCACCCTGGAAAGTGTACTAACATGAGTTTTAGCAAAGACCTACCCAGAGTTTGGTACTCAGGGTGAAGTGAGGACAGAGGAAGGCTGAGGTCAATCTATGAAGTTGTGAAATCGAAGAAAGCCGACTTCACCTCTCTTCTATCAGATGTTGTAATTTGAAACAGGAAATGGTTTTCACAGATATTTGGATAATTCTGTACCCATGCAGCAGGGATACGTGTACGGCCGCTTATCTATAATGAGAACAGCGTGTGAGGGATTAACACCCCTGACCTCCATCTGCTGACAGACACAGTGGGAAGATGGTATGCTTCCTTAAAAAAAATCTCAAGAGAAAGACAATTAAATAAAAGAACCACATTCTACATACCTCTCTACCGCCATCTCTGTTTGAAAAATGGAACTACAGGTTACTTTATGTACTTCTTATTACTTACGTTGAAGTCAAATGTCAAACTGACATTTCCCAGGAAATCTGATCTGATCTGACAGTTCAAGTTAGAATTAGGTAAGGAGATCGTACTGAACACTCATCTGTCATCAATAACTGATTTTGATCCATTGTCGTTGCAAAAAAGTGATCGATTGCAGCTTTGAAATGTTGATCCTGATGTTAATTTAACAAAGTTTAATAGCTTTATGACTGCTTTCCAGTTGCTTGCTGACCATTAGAGTTAAACTGGTCGTTTTTGAAACTTCTGCATGCAAATGAGTTCTGTTAGACTAACCCCACCCCATATAAAAGTAGACATTTATATAATACTATGTCAGATTATTGTCAGTATTGTCATAATATGCGACTGACAGCAGATGATTTCTGAATGACCTGTTCTGAAGCTTAGCTAGCATACAGTACACATTGGACTGAGAACGGAACTTTGCGCTGGGAACTTCAGAACACATGGCGTCTACATCAAAAAACAAGGAAAATGTTGCATTCTATTATTCTTTCCCTTTAAATTAAGTTATTGCTTAAGCTTCTGAGATTCACGCATGTCAGTGTATCTGCAGAAATCACTACCACATAGCGACCTTAAGACACTTTCCATCAAACATTCTGAACTGATTCCAAACCAGCCCCAGACCTTCATTCCATTTAAAATGGCTAAATAAGCGATCACAGAATAATCTCTTAGGGTCTGGAATCACCAACCACACAAACATCAATAAAACACAATAAACAATGAAAGGAATGGACCACAAGCTAACATTCTACATAACACACAATAAAAACACTATGAGTTACTTTATATTCATAACACTATGAGTTATGAATATAAAGAGCACACAAAATAACTTAAAATATTACTTTAAAATCATTAGACAGTTTTTTAAACAGTTCTTCTATAATCTTCAAATCTTCAAATAAACAATCTACTGTACATACTCAGGCACACTCATACAGCTTAGGAAGAAAGTATGAAAATAGCAAGCCTCAAACCAGACAGAATGCTAAATGTAGTGTGTGTGTGTGTGTGTGTGTGTGTGTGTGTAGGATGTGGGTCAGAACTGCACTCAGCTTTTGAGTTTCAGCTCTAATGAAATCCAGCTTCACACACACACAGACGGTCTGATTATAGCATAGCTCCTGTGTGCTATGCGTGTGTGTTAGGAATGCGTTGAGTAAGCGAGTGGAAGAATATATCTGTGTAACTGCATCACTGTGTTTCTTTGGATTCTGGAGTTTAAGGGAAGTTCCAGGATTATCCGGGAATGTGGGTGAGAATCAGGAGCATCCATGAAAAACCCCTGGAATCACATCTTTGTTAATTAAGAGATCAAGATTCAGAGTGATGCCAGAGCACTGGTTAATGTGAACCGCACGCACTGCAGTCTCACTTCCAGTAATTAGCTCTACTGTGATGTCACATCCTGTGGCAGAGTGGAAGGTGATTGGCTAGGGAAACCTCGCGTGGCAGGACACATAAATCTCACGGCGGATAATCATGACCCTGTCAGAGCCCAGCCTTGTGACACAGAACCCAAACTTTTATCTTAGCTTAAAATTTGAGTTAACTTCTTTTTTTACACACAAACACATCGATTGAGAGTGGTTGCACAATCTTCTGTAATCAAGTCCCCTCACTCTAAAGTGTTGAAAACCAGCAGTCTAAACAAATGCAAAGTCAGGCTGTACAGCCCAAGTGTGACATCTGGTCATGGAAAATCAACACTCAAGCCTAGTGTTCCACAGAAACAATACGTACTGACTAAAGACAGAGAAGTTTTTTGACCTAAAGGAAAAGTTAACCCAAAAACATAAAATCTCTTATTGTTTACTCACCCGCTTGTCGTTTTTAACCTGACCGTAGTTCTTGCATTATATTTGGAGTGTATGGCCAACTAAAGCCTAGGCATAAACAATGTTCCTAGAATTTCTCCTGAAAACTCTGTCTATAAAGAGTATTTCTGCCAAACATACACTAATACATACATACATACATACATACATACATACATTAATACATACATACAGTAATTCAACATATTGAATTACAGAAATCAAAATACAAAGATCAATGTTCCAAACAGGATCTTAAGTTGAATCGCCATGTTTGCTAAACCAATAATATTCTGGGTGAAGATGAGACTTAAATAAAGCACTTTAAATATGAAACTGATCTATTACTGTAAACTCTATAAATAGATGTGTGTTTGTAAACAAACACGTTTTGTTGGAAGATACAGCAACACTTTCAACTGTATGAGGTTTTTATAGCAACAGTTAAAATGTCCTGCCAAACTGGCTATAAAATGCACTTTGTTGTGTCTGTCCAACCATAAAACTCTTGTTACCAAGACAACTCAACACTTGTATAAATTCACTCCAACTCTATGAAATGTGGTTAATAATTCATCAATACAAATCAATGTCTGGTTTATTTTGATTTACTGTTCAAACAGATGTCTAAATTAATCTGCGTGTCATTAATATTCAAACTTGCCTTTGTAAGATATGTGCACGTGCATGCATCTATAAACTAAGAACCAAGGCAACAGACCTGTGTTTCCCTGGCAACAGCGCACTGAGCCATGAGCACATTCCCAAAACTGAACTCACTTCCTGTTTCTTCACTCACAAACCCAGAGCCACATGCAGCATGTATACACACACGTGCGCACACGCACACACACACACTAACACACACACACACACACACAGAGTTAAGAATGGATACACAGAACATGCAGCCTGACAAAATTAGACTCGGCAAATAAAACCCACATGTAAGAACTGACACGCACAAACAAATTAATGAAACACAAACTTTTGTTTAAAATGTATCTGGTAACAAATCCAAACCCCTCACAACCCACATAACCCCACACACATAAGCCAGAAGCTAAATGGTAGGTGTGAAATGTATTAAATATTAGAGCTGGTAATATTCTTAATCAATCTTTATACCTTGCCTCCTACAGCAAAGAAAAACCCACAAAACACTCAAGCTGATCAAATGGCCACTGGGGGACATATGATTTCCATAAAGCACCGGAATAAACCCTATTAAACAAACAGTAAATTCTTTTCAGAGTTCCTTATCACTCAGAAAACAGGGTCAGGTCGGCACACATTCCTCTAGTTTTAATCAAAACCAGACATTTGATGTAACAACCATTGGGTTCAAAAAATACGATCCTAACATACAAACTATTCCCATACAATCTCTACAACAGGACCAGACAGAGAGGGGTGTAGGGCAGAGAGACAGTGTCATTAGAGTGTCATGCATTTCCCCTCCAATTTTGTTTTATTACTTGTGTGATTGTATTGCATGACCATCTTTGGTGTTTTCCGATGAATCTGCTTTTCAGATTCCCCTACGTAAACATGAATCACAGGTAATCCAATTCGCTCCGTTTGTCTTTCTGAATAAGTCTATAAAAATGAGCTTGGATGAAGGGAAAAATGACTACATTCAGAGGAGGGGGGCGTTGGGTCTTCCCTCTGCGTATCTCCCTCACCACACTCTCCGCTGTTATTTTATGATCGTTTATTGCAGTCTCATTTCGCTCCCTCTGTTTCCATTTCTTGGAAATGGGAATCGAAATTGTAGCACACAATAAACCTTCACAGTAAAATACACATAGCTGGCTTCACGATCACGCCTACGCAACTGCATCCGACCAATCAGAACAAGAGTCATTCAAAGCACCTCCAGATGTTGCCCATCATGCAGTTTGTGGATGATTACAAGTCACTGAATCATAGATGTGGGAAAGACTGGGTATAACAATGAGTTAGTGTGTTTGTGATGCAAGCGGTGTTGACTATTGTCTCCTAAAGCAGCAATCTGTAACTGTTGCCTCTCTACCGCCACCTCTGTTTGAACCATAAAACTGCAGCTTATTTTTTACATACTTTTCTTTACGTATGTTGAAGTCAAATGATGCCAAACTAACATTTCCCAGCAAACTGAACCTGACAGTTCAACTTATCAATCATTATTCTAAGCTTACCGTTGGGAATCGAGGTGAGGTAAGGAGACAGTTTTGAACACTAATCTGTTACTAGATCAATAACTGGTTGTTGTTTATGTTTAACCAGAAAAGGTGACAGACTGCAGCTTTAAAACTGGTAGTGTTAGTACAATGCTCCCTCTTGGCTCTCTCACCCAGAACTGTCCTCTGACCTCTGAGCTTAAATATCAGAAAAGCATTCATTCGTGCAAACACACACATGCGTACACAGAAGAAGGATGGAGTTGCTGATGGTCTCTGGTTTTCCATACGTAAACTTTGTGGAACGCAACAAGTGTCACACATACAACTACACACACATACACACTGTACATGTGTAACATCTACCGTACTCACAACCATCACCATATGTCCTTGAACATGTAAATAAAAGACTTCAAAGCACTCCACACCAAACCACCAACCACAATTTTCAATGCTCAAAATGTTAAACTTTAAGTTACGGTAAAATCTAGATCATCATTATAAGGCTGTGAAGAAACTTTTCCAGTGTTTGCAGACATAAGAATATGAAGCATTACCATGTTCAATTATGAGCATAAACAACTTGATCTGTGTGTACAAGTTTAGCTACAGCTAGTTGTGAGGGCCAAATATGTGAATCTAATTTGTGAGCTTTTGATGGTTCTAAGTAGTAAACTCACATAAATCTTGTAACACTTAAACCTAATAATAACAACGAGTTAGTGTGAGGGTTAAGTTTAGGATGGGGGCAGAAAATAGAATTAGCTTGGCATGAAAACAATGGCAGTCTATGGGACACCCTCATTAATAGTGAAAACTGTGTCTGTGTTAGAAGACTCAGTGATGCACTTGAGAGATCGTCTTATTTCCATGGCCTGTTATTTTTTTCCACGATTAAACGCTGCCCCATATGCCATACAAAGAAAAGCCGCGTAGTCAAAATATCAAATTAAGGATGGACTTCTAGGAAACGTTGTTGCAACGTTCAAAGCGTGCTATTTTTAAACAAAACTGTTTATGTGTGAAAACAACACTTCAACGTCTTCAAAACAAGAAACTACGTGCTCAGTTCTTGTAGGAGGTTTTGGAGAGCTACACGAGAAGTTAACATACCCAGTAACATAGCTTCTAGTTTCTTGCGGTCGACTCGAAACCTCTCCTCGGTCCAGTCCGGGTCAGTCGGGGAGATGTGACCGCCGTGGCCGCTCGAATCATCCTCAGACGCGGCAGACGGCGAATCGTCGCTTCGCTCGCTGCTGGAGCCCTGATCGGAGTGGTTCATGAAACTCAGCTGGTCAGCCATTGTGCCTCAGAAGTATCTTGAACTTACTAAACGAGTTTTATATGAACCGTAATGTCAACATTAGGAGAAAACCATTCCGAGTTTCCCCTATACCCCTCTGGCCAGTAACTACACCTAAACTCCTCTCCCCTCCACTTTTGCTCTGGCTCCAGGACTACAACACACTATATAGTTGGAGGAGATGGATGGATGGACGTGCGCCCGTGGGAGCATTCACGTGTCGGGATCACCGCCCACTCTCCTCCCAAACTTTCTCAACATACAATTTTGCGCGCTTGTTTTCCCGGGAAGCGAGCAAAATGAATCCCTCTAAACTGGACGTCGGATATATAAGCGCTTATATATTTGTGGATTGCTTATTTAAGCAACACGACCTTCACAAAACGCATGCAACAGTTACTGCACGAGACGGTTATCGTCAATTTTACGTATAAAGTTTTAACTTCACAACTACGGAACAGCTGAAGTACCAAAGGTTCAGTAGCTCCTGGCGGTGATGTAAAGGATAAATGTCGCCACCTTGTGGCCAACCTCTGCAGCAAAATTGTGTTCTCAGGCCCCGGGTCCGAAATTTCAGTGTGTCAATCCCTGCCGGACCTGAGACTCGAACCTGCAACCTTTGGGGTTGCCATTAGGCCACGGCTGCCCCCCAAGTAATGCAGGTGGCAGTAAATGTATTTCTCGCGGTTAAACTGCTTACCTGTGCAACCACACGAGTAAAAAGTGTTTGCAGTTGTTGTCAGTACATCATAGGTGAAAATGCCAAAAAATTACAATGCAAACTTTGCGGATGTACTTATGCACGGAATGTAGGCAAACCGAGACCACAAACATCCCATGCAATAAACGTAAAATAATTTTTGTAACATATTTTAATGCAAAAAACAATAAAAATGATTCAGTATTGTTTTATTTCTATACAATAAAATTATTTAAAAAAGGAACTAATCCATCGGAAAATAAAACAACATTTTTGTGTTATGTGTTAACTGACAGGTAGCTTTTGTTCCAGGATGCTTTTATGAACAGGAACAAGTGACTTGGCTACCTTTTTGTGTGTGTGTGTCTGTGTGTGTGTGTGTGTGTGTGTGTTTCTTCGGTTGGTAAACTTCTTCAGTCTCTGTTCAGGTGTGTTGCAAAGTTGTGTGCGGTAAGTGTCCATGTGCAACCATTTCAAAATCTTGCCATCCAGTTACATTGCATACTTCTGAGTCCATTCTCTTGCCAGTCTGTTATACCTAAAAGACAGAAGCACAATCATTCATGTTATCTCAACTTTAAAGATGACAAGGTACTTGACTCTCAATCAAATTGTCCTTCTCTTAACCTATGACACATCATTGAACACTGAAACAGCTTAAGAAGCAATGATTTAACCAATAGGAAAGTTCAATTAAGCCACGCGCACACGCACTCGCACACGCGGTTACTTACTTATCTTTGTCTGATTTGTAGATGTGTGCAATATCTGGAACTAAAGGATCGTCTGGATTTGGGTCGCATAGAAGTGAGCATATGGATAACAAAACTGAAAAGCAACATCAGGAAACAGTACATTTAAATGTATGCATTTAACAGTCGCCTTTACCCAAAGCGACTTACACAGAGAGAGAACATTAAACATTTTGTCTTAAGAACCATCAAGCCAAGTGTTCAAAGCTACATTTACAAGTGGAAATGGTATTCAGATGCTGGAGACAGGACGGAACGTCAGAGCATCTGGGATTAGTCAGGTGTCTAAGTACAAGTTTATCCTTCATGAGTTAAAACTCTACCGACAAACTCAGATTCTCTTCGTTCAGCTTTCTAGAAGACATCTGTTCGTCACACGGGTGCACACAACTCAAAAGTTCCGATCACAATGCGCAAAAATCTGATTCGATTGTCAAATCCAGTCTTGAGGCCTGACCGCCCACACTGTCATTTTGCAAGCGATAAAATCTGATGTGTGCTCATTGTGATCAACATTCGGCGTATCGGCATCTGTTTCTATAGTAACAACATCCGCACAATGCAGAGACTTTCTTTTAACAACTGGGGGGAGCTGTCAGTTTAGATGAAGGTGACGGAAAACTGTCATAACGTCCTGCCGTCCAGCTGAATGATGTGTGTGTGAATGGCCTCTAACCTTTGGATACAGTGAGGGCAGGTGACCACTGGGAGCGCAGAATATCCAGACAGATGCTTCCATTACTGTTGATATTTGGGTGGTAGATTTTTGTGGTGAAGGCAACCTGTCAAAGCAGCACAGAGACGTGGAACATGAAAACACGCCATCTTGACATCACCTGGAACCCGTGTGGACAGACTCACTCACCTTTGGTGGTTTGAAGGGATAATCTGTTGGGAAATGAATTGTGAGGAAGAAAACCCCTCCTTGGTATGGACTGTCACCCTGCAGGCGAGACGGAATGAGACAGAAGCATATTAACCGGTTTATTTAGCCCTAGCGCTAATTTTAGGAAACACACATCAACACACTGAAATTGTTCATGCGTACTTACTGGGCCCATTATTGTTGCCTGCCAGTGAAATACTGAAAGGGCAAATACAGCACAGTCAAAAGACCAGTATGTCAGAGTGCTAATGCTAACCATTATATGCAGAGTGCACATTAAATAAACACTCACGGTCCTCTCCAAGAGGTCCAGCTGAGCATTGCGAGGGTGGATCCCGTTGCAAATCCTGTAGCTCCTACAGACGTCAAACGTAAATAAAAACTCTCTATGCTTATAAATAGATTTAAAATACATATCACGTGTAATAAACATCACGTTGTAATTGAGAACCATCACAAATTTAGTTTACGTTCAGATTATGAACATCTAAACCCTTTTGCCCCCAAAACAAAAACGCTACACAAGTTTCACGAGCCTAGAAAAACACAAATTATTAAGACCCATCCAAAGGAATACAGGATATAATTATGATTTGTCGCTGGGAATCATAATATAAACCTACATAACAAATACCTCTTTTCATTTTTTTATAAAAATTGAGATAAAAGTCCAACAAGATTTAACGATACTCATTGTCTAAACATGACTTGTTTTATTACAGGTAATACAGAAATGCCTCGACATTTAAATCGACTGTATACCTATAAATATTACTGTAAATCTAATACTATTGACTACTGTTTTTAATATTTGATATGCCTGAGTCCGCTTTGTTCTCGACATCCACCTCTTTTCAGCTGGCCGATAAACATACATTCATAAAGCCTTTTAGACTTTTCATAGTGATTCGAGATGAGAGATGACTATATGTATCACATATTTGTGAATCTGTTGAGTCCCCGGTAAGACGATATACTTTAAATGCATTAATTCTGTTTTAAAATGCATCTTTTTTACCTTCTGGATCCGTTTCAAAGCCATCAGATCTCCGCTTCTCTTTTCTGCCTGATGATGTGAAGATAACAGCAATGACACCGCGGACATGCAGGGGTCTCACTTCAAAATAAAAGACCCCGTACCCGTCATCGATATGTATGGTTTAGCAGTTCAAATGCAATGTGTTTAACGGTGGTAGTATATTAAGTTGCACAAAACGAGTAAAACGTGTTAAACTTTTGTCAGTAATATACTCCCATAAATTTTGTGCTTGTCTACGGATGACAACCTTGTTCTCTGTTGTGATGGAAACGGAACATTAACATGTTGCTGTGGAAACGTCACGTGCTTGACGAAGTTGAGTGTAAGGTATTTTATTTTATTAAGACATTTTATTTTATTTTACATTAATTTCATTTTACAGTAGGGCTCAAAATTGTGAGTTTATATTAAAAATCCTGGATTCAAAACCTGACATAAACCAAAAAAACCTGAAAGGATTTTTTAAAATTAAAAAAGGAATAAGTTATAACATTAACTTATAAAAATGTGTAATGGAAGCATTTTTAAAGTCAATTCTGGGCTGTTTAGTGGATGGGTGGCAAGGGATTACTGTAATTCATTTTTGATGCAGGTTGCAGATGTTCTGTGTGCTAAGCGCAAATTAGAGCTAATCCCAATAAACAACATATCAGACAGAATTACTGCCTATATCCTGTGCTGTGGCGCGTAAGTTACATGTTTACTTGCAGAAAATAATCAGCTTGTGTTAACGTTTTGCTTGGGTTTGTGTCTATTCAACCCCCTTCAAATACTATAGTCTAACTACACCCTTAATAGAATCTATATATACAGTACATCTATATACAGTACGAGGATATGTGTTACCCCATTTCTTCCAACACACTAAATACATGTATAGAGATTTGGTATATTTGTTTAGTTGAGCATAAAAGCTGCATGGCAAGGGGACCTTGTGTAGTTGATGGAACTCTGGAACACTGATGTTTTGTTCCAAATCCACAAAGACAGTTTAACCATTACTGGCGTGTGTGCCGTAGCAATGCAGTAAAATACCAAATGGTTTTGAATCATTAAACCTCGTCAGGTTCATTAGGAAAGCAAATCAGCTTTGTTCAGATATGTGATTCCAGAACCGTTGCCAAAAGCACTGCTGTGTGCCAAGTGTACATCTGTATGTTTGGAGCTCTCCGCCCTGCTAAGCTACTTACAAATTAGCAGGGCACATCATGTTTTCTGTTTATCATTATCATAAACAACCACACAGCTTTGGCCTCGGCCCATCGCTTCAGCATTCATTCTCTCACACACACAGATGCTTCATAAGGTACACAAACATGGCTAATTTTTACCGTTGGTGCTTGGCACTGAGGCATCGAAAATCTCCCGTTAAACCCATCTAGCCAAAGCAGATGTTGAGTTGGAAATGTCGTTTTCTGAGTGTGTTTCAGAATGTAATCTGTGTTTTGCTTTAGTTTAGAGAGCAGATATTTTTAGTTGTTATCTTGTGCATAAGACAATATACAGTAAGCTTGCTTTTAGATTAAAAATGCATTAAATGTTTTTTAACAAGTTACTTAAAAAGTTGCTTTTATATATATATACGTTGATGATGTTGTATAGTAGGCTTCACTGTATCTCTGGGAAACACAGACACTTTAAAACACTTCAGTATTCTTGTTAGCATACCTAACTACCATGCTGGCTTGGTTGCTGGTTTAAATCTTGCTTCGAATGGATTAGGTGGAACCAGTTACACCTTTGGATGTTTATGTAACTGTTCTTTCATGTTCCCTAAAATCAGGTTATTTCGTTTTGTTTTGCATTAATGGGCATTTACAACAATAGGCAGGATTACCGTCTTCCCTAAATCTGCGCATCATAGTTTAAAATGGACCCATCATCTATAATTGTTATTTTGTTAAGGGCAGTTGGAACAAACAGATTATTGGGATCAGCAGCGATTGATAATATTTTAATAAATTTAATTCCCAGATTCCGAACCCGTCTCAGGCTGAAGTGTTTTTAATCCTTGTTTTCAAGCCCCTCTCTTCTGCTAATCTGTTTTTCTCTCTTTAAACCCCTAACAAAACAATTACTTTATTGAGATTACCTTTAAAACAATAATAAATACCATCAAATTGTTTATATGTCCGCTACCAAATGACATCAGGGTAGATTGCAGAAGAATATTTTTATGTTTTTCTATTTTCCCAGTAATTTACCTTTTAATAAACGCATGCAAATGAACTACAATGTTTTTTTTTTACTGTAATTTAACTGTATATTTTTCTATGTAGGTCGTGTATTTGTTTAGATGACTGATTTCATATATTGAAGATGATTATGGTTATAAAGCTTAACCTTTTAAGATTGTAAAACATTTTACTGTGAGAAACCAAACAATGTATTTACGTGTTTGTTATAATTACCAGGCAAACATCCTTGGGCTCAAACTGCTTCTTAACCTTGTTGTTGGTTAGCCTGCATGGTTATTTTGGCTTGAACACTCCTTAACATTTCTCCAGATGGTGGGAATATGAACAGACCATGTAATGGGACGGTAATATTTAACATCTAGAAGCCGTCTGTATTCATCCCTCAATGTAAAGCCCTAATTTCAATGCACCAATGATGAAATGTGTTTAAAATGAATTTTCCAGCCTTATATCTGACCAGTGATTCGTTTGAATGATGTATTTAGCTATATTACTAACTCAGAACAGATGAAGAAAACAATGAAAGTATTCAAAAGCATAAAATATTTATTTTTGTTGTCATGATATGACTTAGTTTTTGCTGTTATTATTTTGTTCTGTTGATGATGTAGATCATTTTTAAACATTCATCATCAGAGCAGGTAAAGTGCTTAAGAATCTGCCTAAATTTCTTCCTCGGACAGACAGAACCTACAGTTTCCAGCTCATGTTACAGTGGAAACACTTTTACAATGGTGGCGAACAAGCGGTCACCAGCAACTGTGACTTACCGACAAAGAGATAAATAAAAAAATGTTTAAGCAAAATAGAGTCACTTATTTTAAATCAAATATGAATAACGCCCTTGAGACCAACATACAACATGTTCTGCTACTTTTTTACATTATTCATTTTACACATAATTCAGAACAATACTCAAATATTTATCAAACATGAAATGACAACACGGTAACACTGAGAGAGAAAACACTGTTTGACATGAGAGACAGGTGAAGCTGAAAGTCCTAGGTGTGCTCTTCAAAACGGTCCATATTCAAATGACGTGCATCATTCATATCTAACTCTCGTTTTCAGATTCACTGCTAGGTTCTGTGCGGGGTGGCGATCTTTTCAAAGTGCATTTATTCTCTTGTTTCGAAGTGCTGGACAAATCTATCGCCATGTCTTCGGCGTCGTCTGCGCCATTGCCTCCACTTGACCATGTGGTGTCGCTGTCTTTCTCCTTGTGGTCTTCTGAATACGAATCGGAATGCGTCGAGTCCGGTGTGCCGGGCACTTTCTTCGCCATTTCGAGTGACTTTTTGTGCATTCCTGAAAGAAAACGAAACGAGACGTGATTAAAACATTGAGTCTAACCTACCGCAATATTAACATATATCCACTTATTTACCACTATTTTAGCCATACTTCGATGTCTTCGCATTTAAGTTAAAATAACATAAAGCACAAGACCAGACGCACATTTCACAAGACACCTCAGCTATGTATTCAAGTGATCAAATACATAATTGAGTATTTAAGTACTAAATAGGAAAACCACCTGCTGGCTCACCTAGAAGCCAGGGAGCGCAGGAGCCCATCATGCCATTCTTGGCGGAGTTTATGATAGATTCTGGAAGCGGAATAGAGTGACGGACCATGGCACCATACAGCCCGTATTCCGCCATAACGCTGCTGCGCCCCCAGCACTTCTCTCGTTTCCTCCACTTAGCACGGCGATTTTGGAACCACACCTGTTCAAAAGCAAAACCTCACAATTAGCTATTTGAGAGAGAGGGAGATCGTGGGAAAGAATCAAAGTAAACAAACTATGTGAAACATCGTGGGAAAGTAAACAAATGTACCTGTATCCGGTCCTCTGGTAGCTCCGTCTTCATAGCCAGCATTTCTCTTGCGTAAACATCTGGATAGTGCGCTTCGTGGAAGGCCTTCTCCAGCTCCTCGAGCTGGTGTGAGGTAAATACTGTCCTGGAAATCGAATCGAGACGAACAGTTAATACGGTACACACGATTAAATTCCCACTGCAGTAAACAACTGAATCTAACGACAAATATGACTGGCAAGTAGTCTGTGCATACCTGTGCCGTCTTTTTTTCCTCTTTTGTGAATTCCCTGAGTTTTTTCCATCATTGCGATCCCCGGAAAGACACTCGTCATCTGTAATAAATTGCATTTTTGTTAATAAGAAACAATAAACCTTGACAAATAGCAAAATAAGACACATAAATAGAATTTTGACAATTTATCCAAAAACATAAAACAGTGAGAACGTTTCAGTTAAGTTTTACATATAAATGTATTGATTTCCGATTCTCAAACACATAAAAAAATTTAACTATCAAATTTGTTAGTGTAATTAACATTGAATTATTCATGATTAAGATATTTGTACGTTTCCAAACAAGGAAAACGGAACGCAGGGTCCATTTCAGAACCAGCCTCAGTGAACAGCTCTTAGTCAACAAAGGTTATGTACCAGAATAGGGGTCCCGCTGTTGCTCCAGATTCTGCATAAAGTGGCTCTCTGTCCTTGACTGCAGAAGCGGAATATGGCTCGGGAGAAAACACGGCGCACCGGGGGGCTGCTGTGCCGCCAAACTGCACAGAAAACCCAACCCGAGCGGCAAAGAGCCCCCGGAGAAAGAAAATCCTCCGGCCCCTGCGCTCTGCACTTCCCCGTTAGCACCTGCCCCAGGACCGGACTGATGGGGCTGAAGTTCCGACTCCAGACCGAGTAGATCTGTGATGGCGAATCCTTTGGACCGAAATCCAGATCCATTAAGACGCCCTTTGTCGATTCCGAAAGAGGGATATAGTTTAAGTTTAGGTTTATCGTCTGTGGCTTCTTCTCTTCCCGTCATGATTGCTGTTTGTTTAAAGTCACTTTTTCTATGCGGTTGCTGGTGGGACGGTGAAACGGTCTGGCGGGACAATTTATCCCTCTGTCCAATCCAGCGGATCTCTGCATCGTCCAATCAGATTCAACTCTAGATACGTCTACAGTGAGGAGGCGTTTCCCTTTTTCAATCACAAAGGATTAATTGCCACCAATTTTCCCTTTAATCCGATAAGGATTTTCCTCCCCTATCTGAATTGGTCCTAAGTAGTTTTTTCCCTTTATATGGAAGATATTTTCACTCAAAAACTGTGCGCAGACTCTCGACCTACAAGCAACTGGTTAAGTGTGTTATTGAAATTCTTAATGTATATCAGTGTAATAATTCACCTGGAGAGCAGATGTTTTTTCACGGCTCTGTGACAGTGCACGGCTCCAGCATTTATTTATTTATTGAATAAAATAAAAAACAATTACGTTTTGTAAATATCTCGAGACAGAATTAAATGTATTGCTTACTGTAATTTAATTAAAATCAAACAGAAAAAGACTGTGTGTGCATCACGTTGTACGTGCAAAGCTTTTGAATGCAGAGGGTCCATTAAATTAAACTACAATCGCTTGTGTTTGCTGTTTGAAATGATTATGATGTCTTAAATTGCACATTGTATATAAAAACAAGGCAGTTGTATTCAAACAACAATACTAAAGACTATAAGTCTATGTTTGTAAATAATATCATATGTACAAAATTGTTATTTTACACAAACCTTGTAGCAAATAAATATAAACGATGATGTATAATTTATTTATTTTATAATACACTTCTATGCACATAAACTATATATAAACTATAACAAAGGTATAACTTTGAGAAATCAAAATAAATCAAAACGACATTTATATTAATATTCGAAATATTCATAAGATTGCATTTCTGTGTGGCAAGCATCTATTGTTTTATTTTGCACAAAAGAGTAGCATCGTATGGTTCTGTGGTTAGTTTGATTGACACATGTCCTCGCGTACACTTTCACTCAGCTAAACTAGTGTTGGAAAAGTCTCCCGTTGTAATTAAAGCTAGTAATCCGACTGTCAACCAAATTTCCTGTCTGGACAGATATTGGGATAAAAACGTAATTGTTCTGACGTGATGACAGAATCTGCTTAATTTCGTCCGTTAAAGTAAGAAAAAAGTCAAATAACCACTTTATAAGTGAAATGAGGCAAAGTAAAGGTAACCAGGTCGAGTGACCACCACAGGTATTTTAATAAAAGAAAAGCGCTTATAAATCACCAGTCTGGTTTAAAAAGAAGCAATTAGAGAAATCGTCTTACTCAAAATAATTAAACGAAGTCCATTAAATTCGTTTACTACATTAATCTGTCGTATAAAGAGCTCGAAATCTGCTTTTAGGCGCCGTTTCCACCAACACGACGTCCAGCATTTTAACTGGCAGTTTGGACAGAGCTGTTCCGAAGTAATCCACATAACTGTGCCTAATGTAACATAACATTAACTAAAACTGTGATGATAAAAGAGAGAAAAAGATAAATCATCGTTGGTAATCATGGAAACCATTAGGGCTTTTACGCTATTACGTTAGGTTAATAATAATAATTCTATTAATTGCATTATTGTATGTACGTATTTTACGTATTGTATATAATTGTATTTGTATTATTATATTTATTCGTAAAGTTATTATAGTAATTGATTTCTAGGAATAAGCATATATTACGAATAAACGTAATATTTCAGCATCGGCAAAATCTAAACTCAGAAAACAAAACTTTATGTTTCATTAAGATTTACTTTTTTAACTGCATAACCCATGCATGAGTTTTTCCCCTTTTAAACCCAAATCATTTATTTGTTTGTTATAAGATATTGAAAATACATTCTGATCACTTTTTCTGTTACCACTGTATAATTAAAATAAATTACAGAACATTTATTGGCTCATCTTTCGGGGTAAACAAAAATTTGCCCATTGACTTCCGGCTACATTTCTGGTCCTGCTATTTTTCATTATAGACTGACTCAAGCGCACCTGCACGCATGTAGACAAATAGCCTAAAACAAAGCCGTTTATATAATTCACAGAGCTAAATAACTCTGAGGAACAACACACTTAAAATGCGTTTGCTGTAAAGCGAGGAAATAAATTATGTTATTTTAAGGGCCAGATTACAAGGCTGGGTTTCATGGTGTCATCAGATAGGATAATCCTGGATTAAACTAATCAGTAAATGTTTCTCCGCTCATTATTTTCCAGAGAAGATTTCCAGCCGATTCTCCACCGCCAAGATTATTAATCTCTTAAAGAGCGTAACATCAAAAAATCGCTCTTTGCTCTAATTTTCTCTGGCCGTGGTGCTCGGCACATGGAGCTTGTTTGACTAATAGACATGCCACGTGCCCTAATTCTGAGCTGGAGGCCGCACGCGCAGGGCGGGCAGTGTGCTCACCCAACACCGACCTTTGACAAACAGCCCATTGGCTGCCAACAGAATGGTGAGCTATGAGTTATAACAGACAGGATTTGATACATTTTTTTATTTGGCATGCCATGCAAAATACAGCTTTTATAAGTCAAACCATCTGAAAATGAATACATATTTAAACCTGAGGAGAAGAACCAACAGACAAATTCCCAGCAATGTTCTCAGAACGTTGGATAACATTCTCTAAAGGTTCCCTCAGAGTTACCAAAACTGTTCTTGCAATAACGTTAGTAGAACTTTTTTCAACTTTATATGTCATGTATTTCAATAGTTAGTGGAATGCTTAAAAAACTTTACAGAATTAAAAATAACACTTATAATGAAGCAATAATGTTAAAACAACGTCTGATGATGGACTTAATCATTGTTGTCATTCTCCTTTTTGTTACTTTACAACACTGGACAGTTATTCAAATTCAAATCTTTGATTCTTGGGTAGGTGTGTGTGTGTGTGCGCGCGCTGTAGTCAGAGGTCTCACAGTTGCAGAGCAAGCATCTGTCCCTTTAGATCTCCAGATGTTTCACCAAATCTATACAGATTCTGGCTGATTGGTAGTCAGTAAGAACAAGACACACCGCCACTTAAACTCAGTCATCACAAGGACTCCCTGATGCTGTAACACTTGTTGCTTTTAGGTCTACAGCACTGGATGACCCCTTGATCATGATGTGAGACAACTTATCTAAAGTTCTTCAGACACACGATGATCACTCTGACTACGAAATGCAATCAGCATCTACAGAGGAATTCTTCAAGGTCCGCTGCCGTCAGTTTCAGAAACAAGCTGAAACTCGGCATCCAATTTGTCCCGAATCAGGACCAAACAAAGCATATATTAATTGTAAGCAAAATGAAATGCCCTCATCCCAACCTATATAATCTTTTATATAATAACAATAATGAAAAACTGATGCAGATGTCCATGCGGTGCTTTCAAACATGAGAGCAGCCAGATAATCATTTTGCTGTATTAGAGGAGAACAGGCTTAACAAGCGTTTGTGCACAAAAATTGTAAGTGACTGAAAGCAATGATTTGTGTTTCGACAGGGTAATATTTTGTAAGCCGCTGATCGTTTGTGAAACTTATGCTACTGTACAAAAATGCCATGAATTGTAATTATACCGGAGAACGTTTCATCTGGGGGCAGTAAATAATTTGTGTCGAGATTAGGTTTTTGTGTTCCTAGCTCCATCGGCAGCTTATCTGTGGATGCAAAAATCGATGAGATTTTTGTAATTTTCTCTGTTTTGGAAATTGGTTTGCCTTTTGTTACCTCACAATCCTCATGCCAAATGCTTGCTGGTGTCTGCCTTTTTTTTGCACTGGATATTTATGAAAGTCTTGTTTTCAAAATACAGACACTTTTCTAGGAGAAATAAAGCTCAGATTTTTTTAGTCATAGTTCACAGTGACATATTCTTATCAGGCGTTTGCAAAATGCTGAAATACTCTCTACAAGTATCATATGTTTTAATAATTGGTATCAATAAAACATATTTAATTGAATTTAAATCAATGCAGAACATTGCTGTATTTAACAACAATTATTATACACCAAAAGAGCCCTGATGCCAAAAGGACGTTTATTAGGGCGACTAAACAATTTGTTCATGGTAATTAAAAGGGTTTCCTGTTACTGACACAAACAGGGTTGAAAAGCATCTTTAGAATCTGTTACAGACCTCTGAAAGTAATAAGGATGAAAACCAAAAACAAGCACACACACACACACACACACCCACCCACACACATGGATCCATTGTGTAAGGAAGTGTGCTACAGAGAGTGTGTGAGGCGTTGGGACGCGGTTTTCTCTCTCTAGAGAGTAAGTACAAAAGCATGCAAGGGCCCACCTGGGACTTAGAGAGCCGGGTTAATTAAAAACCTTGCACACACACACACATACGTGAACACATTCAAATACACGCTGGCACACAAGGGACAACAGAGGTCATCTGATCAGTTACACTGAAAAGGAGAGAAAAATTGGCCAGTCGGTTAGATCTGTGAATCACTTATGTTGTGAATCTGCCCCTTGGGAAGACTAATGTTCTAAATTGATTTTTCTGCATCCATTCTGGGGAACACAAGAACTGTTTAAGTCCATCTTTTGACAGATTTAAAGCACATTATTTTTCATAGACTGTTGTGTGTCTTTAAAGATTGTAAAGTACAATTATCAATTTTTCCCAAAGCATTGACATATTGTTAAACAGCTTTTTCACTACTTCCCCATATATGTAATCAACAAAAGCTTTGACTGTTTAAACGCAAGGCAATTTGGCAGATGGGAATGGAACTGTTTCATAATTTGGACATTGTATGTTTGCGTGGCACATGAAAAGCATGTAAACGATAGCAGTAATTGCTATAATTCTACACCCAGACAGCGATTATGTCCTGGGTCATCTTCCACAATGCCCTATAAACACCAGGCGCAACTGAGTTTGTATTTAATTGTTTAGCTGGTCTATTGTTTACGCTAGATAAAGGGGCAACAATAGTCTGGCCACGCGTCGCCCCCCGCCAATCACTCCCCGTTCACCGCCTCTGGCCCACTAATTATTCAAAAATGCACATTTATGCAAATAGCCCTCCTTGTAGATTAACCTAATTCAGTGATGTAAACAACGGGTAGTCGTGGGATTAAGTTTTGTAAATTAGACAAGGCCATTAATGATCTCGAATGTCTGAAAGTCTGGAGTTTGGTCTTCTTAGAGCCATACATTGTAATCTTACACAAAAAGTGAGGCCACGCCACGCAATGCGTAAGACACGTTACAAATCTGTCAAAAATAGAAACAATGTAACCGCACTCTGTGTTATGCATAACGGTTTAGGATTAAAGATTGCGAACGCAGAGTGTCAGATGCATTTGATAAACACTGTTAAAACTCTATTGGTCTTTCCAAATTCTTCAAATGAAACATTTTTTTTAAATAAGCATAATTTAAAAGATTTGAAAAATCACAGGTTTTAATGAATTCATTTAATGAATTAAGTTTCCCATCTAGGCCCATCTTCATAGACCGGGATGGCTGCTCCCTGATTGGTCCTATCAGTAAAGCCCGCCCCCACACTAAAAAAGTAGAAGTGACAAACAAGAAAAGATAAAAAATATTGAGGAAATTGGGATATTCTCCGACTACCAGTTGAATGACAGCCCCATACTAAGCTTTGTGCATCCTGTTCGGTTATTATAGCTAACAAAGACACCAGTCACATTCTATCACAGGCCTGTCTGATTCACTTAACCTATCAGACAATTATCACTCTCTTTCTCTCTCTCCCCCTCCCTTCTGTCCCTCTCTTTCTTTCTTTCTTTGTATTATTTTCCACTTCCTTAAACTGGGCTAATTAGAAAGGAATCATCAAGTCAATTATAAGATGGAGACTCATGATGAAGGTCTTGAGGAGTGACACATTCTGCGGTCCAGACATCCAACGGTCGCAGCGCTGCCTCACACACAATGTGCTTTAACCCGAGCTAGAAGCCTCTTTTGTGGTTTCTTCTGTGTGCTTTCATCCATGCATTACATGATTTTTACTGATGTTATATATTTTCTGTATGTTATGCTTTTCAAATGTTTCGAACTAATCAATGACTGTAATGAACTCACTACCCAGCTAACAGGAAATGTTCTCAGAATGTTCTCTAAAAGTTCGCTCAAAGTTATTAGAAACATTCTTGCAGCAGTCATGTTAGTAGAATTTTTAACATATATAAAAAAGCATTGTTCTTAAGTAGTTAGTAGAATGTTATAAAAGCGATTAAAAAAGGTTTAAATAACGTTCCTGTAATCAAGCAGTAACATTAATACAGCATTTAAGAAAATGGACATTTTAAACATTTCTAGAACTTTCAAAATAACATTTTTAACATTTTTGTTAATTTCGTTACTAAAAACATTAAGGTAACGTTATTACAACCAAAAAGTGTTAGCTGATCTTTAGTGTTAACCCACCAACATGGTTTGGTAGCATTAAGATCTACCACAAACTGGAAACTGACAGACCTTACGGAATGTAATTTTTAGACCAGACAAACTAAATACTGAAAGAGATACAGACTGGAATGGCATGTTTATTTTTCCCATATAAATATAATTCGAAAACTTATTCCGTCCAGCTTACCCCCCAGCCCTCAGTGGGAGGAGAAGAGGGGTTTAGCTTTAACTGGCAGAGCACTTTTCTGAAAATGATAGGAAGAAATCGCAAGAGTATTATAAAAAAACAATGAAAACAAAATCTGCCTTTGATTTGAATAATAGTTGCGATATTAAATCGGACACAGGGATTATTAAAAGCATTTCTCCATCTTTAAAATAATCACATACGTTATGAGGCATATGGTTCATATCTTGGTGAAGGGAGCAATCTTTCTAATGGATTACCAACTTCCATCTGCAGCTATCTATCTTTTTTCACAACCACACGATTAGTTCAGCTCTCATCAGGTTAAAGTCAGAAGCTAAGCTGTCTTCATCTGTTTTGTCACAATGAAAATGTTCCAACTTTTACTTAAAAACAATATGCACGTGATAAGAAGGCAAGCAGATGTATTGTCTCAACTGATTGCAGTTTGTATAATGTTCATGTAGGGTCACATGTTTAGGGAAAAGGTGGCAACAGGGATATGTTAACAACCAGCAAACAATTTTAGGTTGTAAGAACATTTCTGTAATGTTTTCATTAAGTAACAAAAATGTTAAAAATTATATTTTGAAAAATTCTAGAAATTTTTTGACGATTTTTTATTATAAACATTTTGTAAATTCTGTAATGTTTTTAAAACATTCCACTAACAACTTCAGAATGATAACGTTTTTTATGTATGACATATAATGCATAAAAATATTATTGGCAGAAAGTTTTTTGATAACTTTGAGAGAGCTTTTAAAGAATGTTAGTCAATGTTCTGAGAAAGTCTACTGTGGGCTGGGATAGATATGAATTATGTGGATGGAGAAATCATAAAGAATGAGAAAAATCCACTTAATTCTATTAATTAGGGGAACGTGCATGTCGCTTAATGAAGTACCCTAAGCCCTGTGGCGTTTGTCACTGAGTGGCAGATGTCATGTGCTAACATGCAATAACTAACCTTGAGGAGTGGGACAGCCCCGCAAGTTCTTGAGCCCTGTCAAAGTGTCTCCCAATCTGGCTCCAATCTGTTACAGAAGCACAGAACTGGGGCTCCATGAGTTGACTACCATTTACCCAAGGTCATCCTATCTGCTTCATTTTCATATTGTATAAAGCTTTAAAGACTGTAAAAGCATATTTTCTCAAAGATTTTGAAAGCCTTAGAGCTATCAAACTGCTGGGGGCATGTACGTGTACTGTACATTCAGCTCATTTTCTCTGATAAGTGCCATTACCCATAATCCTGTGGGAGCGCCGTATAAGCGCTGGAGAGTGCCTGTCCCTATGGCTCTCTCATTCTGCCTTACCACCAACCAACAGTGACTCGCCTAGCGCTGTCACCCCACCCTCCGTGCTGCCAGGATTAGGCCAAATGAGGCTAAGAACAGATTGAAAAAGAGGGGGAAAAGGAAAATAAGAAGAAAATCGGTTTTGAAAATGCAAACATTGATTCACAATGGATGACAAATGAATTATCCCTCTTTGTTATTTAGAGATCAAACATTAAGCGTATGGTTAATGAATGCAAGTTTAAGTAAAGCTTCTCAATCTTTTCAGTGTCCCGTCTTGAACCAATCGGAACCGTAAGATGTGTTAAATGCGCGTTACTTCAAGATGCTTTTGCCAAACATTATTGTGAGAAATAAAGTCACAATGTTCTGATATGCAACATCAAAAATAATATTGAAAGCAATATTCGAGCCCTATTAACAAAAATATGGCTATTTAAAGCACGATACGCAGCTAAACTGCAAAGAGAGGGTCTTAAATACATTTGTGTAAAGAATAGATTCGTGTCTGAAACTGGTTCTTGTTCCTGGTTCTAGTGGGGCGGCACTAGCCGTGACACTGGTGTAGACTGCATGTCTGCAGTGCTGTCTGCATGGTTGGCATGAGGGTGCAGCGAGGCATGCAGTTATGGCAGCATAAGAGAGCCGTCTGTCTTCTTCCCTGGGGTAAGACAGTCATTCTGGGGCTAATTTTGCGCATATGCTCCATAACAGGCAGCCGGCGTCCTCTGCAGCTGCCAGGATGAGAAGATGGTGATCAGGCAATTTATGAGACATTTCTTTGATGTACATGTTGGGATTAAAATTTGGTTTATCTAGTTCTACATTGTACTAGACACACTGTGAAAATGTATTTCCTGTGGATACCCATCTAATTGAAAATGCTATGCAAAGGTAACTGATGCCAAGGTAAAAAAGCACTGTTCGCAGTTAGCTGTGATTAATTTATTTGCGATCAAATTACGTGTCATTTTTAGCGATAGAAATAAATGTAATTTTCACTGTATCATATGCGCGTATCTTAAATCTCATCTCAATTTACTGTATTTAGGTTGTTAAAGATGTATCTTATTGACGGAACCTCATTTAATTTTATCGCTTATCCGGTTGCGAGCCACATATTCAAGTTAACGGGGATTAAAATGTCACAGGAAAGACATCAGGAGGCAGACATCTCTAGGAGTTAATCTTCTCGCCCACTAATGAGTCTTCTACTGGATTGCTTAAATTAAAAGCAAATGTGAAGGGTGATTTGGACGGGCTGCTGAGAGCCTGACCCACTCGGTAATGCATTAAGTGATTTGATTTCGCTCTCATTACTGTAATAATGCCCTGTTAGGGCAAAAACAATGCAATGACCAGGTTATCGGGGTATTAAACAACTCCTGTTTGGAGCTCAATCGGGGTTAATGACAACAGGGTGGCAAAGCCAGCGGGACAAAAGCATGAAGACTTTGAAGAAGGTTTTAGAGGTGAAGTAGTACCTCGGTTGCTTGATAATAATAATAAATAATAAAAATAATAAATGTTTGTTTTAAATTGCTGCACCTATTGAGGTGTCATTGTTATTGTTCCTTGTTTATCTATTTATTCAGTGTCTTAATTCCAGTTCTTGTTTCTCTTTTAGTATTAAAACACAGTGATTAAAAAACAGTGACTGCCCAGCTAACGATCCTAACCGTTTTCCAATAAAAACATAAAAAATGTTATTTTGAAAGTTCTAGGAGTGTTCAAAATGTCCAGTTTTTGTTAGCTGTTGTTAACATGACTTATAACATGGTTATAAGAACGTTATTTAAACTTTTTGTACAAACTTTTTGAACATTTTTTAAACATTCCACTAACAACTTTAAAAAAACATTTTATAAGGTTCAACTAACATTACTGCAAGAACATTTTTAATCATTTTGAGAGAAATTTTCGAGAATGCTAGCCAACGTTTTGAGAACGTTCACGGGTTCTCTGGTATTGTTTAGTGTGCTTTGGTGGCATGACAAATAACTGTATATAATTCTCTCTCGCTCTTGACAAGCCTTTGTTATTGTCTTATCCAAATGAACTAAAGTGATTGGTGGTAAGACACAGAGTTAGAGAGGATTTGCTTCAGTTTTTATGATTCACAGAACATTTCCCTCAGATTAGCCAGCAAACGCAGAGCATATTAACTAAAGTACATTTACTTACATTATTCCATTATTATTATTATAATTTCAGCTCTAAAACAGCATTATGTAATGAATCAAAAAGGCATTAGCTGCTTTATCCTTTTATTTTCCATCTATAAAAGGTAGTATGTTGGTGGATGAGAATTGGATTTGAACAGGCTAATGCCATCCATAACAAATTAGAGTCAGGATGAGGTTTTAAAGTGCAGTGCAGCACGGCATCATGGGAAATCTCAGGGTTGCTACCTTCACTAAGGACAATTGGATGCCTCTTGTTAGAAAAACCACTGCAACCTCTTTTGTGACTTTCATGAGATTTGGAATATCAATAATATCCTAAATGTCAGAGAGTGTGACATCTACCTCATCTTTCCGATGGCCGAAACTTGAGTGTGTTTTAAAAAGATTCTGTTGCAATTTGGAAGCTCCTTGCGTCTACTTACAGTAAACCAATTTGAAATACATTGCCCTATAACCCTACTTTAATCAGTAAATATTCTCTTCATACACACACTTTCACATACATGTAACACGCGTGACACTGTAGAAGGATTATTAGGAAGGGTTTAGAGGAGGATATTACTCGCAGTATATTAAAATAATTGTTAATCGATTGCTTTTATTTCATCTCCTAAATCCCCAGTTTTCTGTGAATTAGAAGATGGACATCTGGACAGCAAGAAACATCTAACATCCAATTTCACCAAGTTATCGTCCGGCTTCCCTCTCTCTCTTTCTCTCTTCATATTTATTTAGAATCAGTCCATGCATGATTAAAGGGGTGGAAAGGAACAGGTGGCTATGACTACCTGAAAGCCTGTTGGTCTGTTTTCCATGTTCGGTTATGTGGTGTTGTGGTTTGATCGTAATTGTTTGTGTGTCATTCATCTCTGCTCATTCTGTGACACGCAGAGCGACTGTGAATCAGGAGGTTTTCTTAAGAGCCTCAAATGAAAGTATTTGAAAAGACAAACAAACACGGCCTAATCTCATTGGATTATTTACGCTGCCTTCTACATGATTAAACTACAGAAATGAAATTAAAATGTGTGTTCAATGGGATTTTCAGGGAATTTCCCGCGATGTTGCTTAAAAAAACGCTCTGATAATAAGGAACAATAACTAATTCTCTCATATATAATGTTATTTCACCCACCCCCCTCCCAAACACACACACATTACAGTGCAAAAGGCTTTAAAATCTTGTATATTCAGATGAACCAATAAGAGCAGGATTAGACTGTTTCATTCTGAGATCTTAGATGATTTTTGTGCATGCGCTGACCCAGCTAACAGAGAATGTTCTCAGAAATGTTATTCTTGTGTTGTTAGTGAAACCTTTTAAAAAAAAGTTAAAGAATGAAAAAACTTTAAATAATGTTCTTATAACCAAGCATTAATGTTAATACGATGTCTAAACTGGCTGTTTAGAACGTTTCAAGATCATTCAAAATAACATTTAATAATGAAAACCATCAAGCCAAACCAAGCCATGATGTATTTGTCAATGTTGTTGTAAAAGGTTAATTAAATTAAAACTGAGACTGTAACTCACATATATGCATTTGGCAGACGCTTTTATACAAAGCAACTTACAGTTTATTTAAGTTACACATTTTGTCAGTGCATGTGCATCCTGGGAATCAAACCCATGACCTTTGCGTTGCTAGCACAATGCTCTACCAACTGAGCTACAGGAACACAGCCCTGTGATATTTATTACAGGACTGCAATAAATATCATTATCATCAATACATAAACTGTTCATTTTCTTTTTTTTCTCCGTCAATCTCTGTGTCTCTTCTTCCATGTGCAGTATGCAAACTGCCACTCAGCCCTATATTGATGTGTATAAAGACACAGATCAGGTCATGTGTTCAAGCTGGGTGTGGGGGGGGGGCACGGTTCTTTCTGCTGCAACTGTTGAGGTACGTCTGTAATGACTGCTTAAAATATAATAGGAGAAGTCATGCATGCATCTCCACTTTGGGGGGTGCAGTCAGAGTGCAACAGTTTGGAGGGACAGCCACCATCCCTCCCCCATCAAAGCACTCCGCCCACATTGATTTTTCATAAGTGAGAATGGTCTTAAACTAGGCAGTCCGTTGCCCCATACTGGGGGGCTGGACCTTGTGTCCTAGATAGATTCACTCGCACACGCCCACACGCACATAAAATGAGAACATATGGTCCTTTCAAGCCATCGACTGTGCTCAGAGACACTCAGTGGGAAGCGTCAAATGAATATCACCAAACCCATCTCCAGCCCCCTCATTACCGGTCACTCATTGGCTGAAGATCATGCTCAGATGGGGGTGTTGCATGTTGCATGAGAAAGTGTAGCAGCGACCCACAGATTGGCCCATATAGCAGCCCTAATGATGGTTAATTAAGGTAATGAATGGAGATGCCACAGGTCATGTAGCTGTCACAGCCTGGTAAACTTTAACAAAACTCGCAGGGCTGGTGGAGAGACCAGCTGGTGCCATATTGAAAACAGCACAATGAAAGTGTAATTGGCTCTCTGGGTCTCAGGAGGAGAAGAAATGAACAGTGGTAGCGGGACATTAAAATGGCAAAGGTACATTTAAAGAAACGCTGCTTGATCAGAACCTGTTGCTCGGTGATTTTGCAAATTTCACACTTGACCGTGTTTGACTAGCCTGTGAGAAATGTATAGCCTATAAAAAAATCTTAGTTAAAAAAATTAATATTAACAGTGTTAATGGAATAGTAGATGGAATCTGTTCAAATGAAATCAAAAGATTTACATTAAATATTCAGCCAATAGTGGAATTAATGTATTTTAGTAGCTTAAGTAAAGAATATACTAAAGAACTATAGAATTATACTAAAGAATTTTGGTCTATTCAATAAAAAGTTAGGCATAAAAAGTATTATTTCTGTATCATTATTGTTGTTATTATCATTTATATTATTATTTATACATTTTTCTGATTTACTAAGAGTCACTCTGTAGCTACGTGGAAAATCCGTGTAGTGTTTAGAACATCTCCTGACAGATGATTTTACACCACGTTAACACATTTTTATAGACTTTAATAGTCTATTCATTGTTATCACACGCATATAATTGTTAAAACGTGTTTATTTACCGCGTCCGCACGGATCGCACGCGTCTTCTTTTTGAAATGTGTGACGCACTCGCTCGTGCCACGTCATCCCCACGCCGTGCCCAATGACGTCATCACCGTGAGCCAGGAAGACTTTTGACAGTTTTCCCAAAGGGAGTATCCGCGTCAAATACTGGTCATGAATATACTTCGATTCATAAAACACGACTCCCAACCGAAGGAAGGCTATGATCTTGCCAACGACAGGTAGTTAGAACAATCTTCAAAATGAAACGAAAGCATTGCTAGTCAGTAGTGTAAGATTTTGTGACCTGTCTTGACTATAAGACACTAATATTAATATTTAACTTAAGCAAGCCTTTAAGTACAATAATATATTACTGTATATTTTGGATATTAAGATTAAAGTGATATATTAAAATCTTTGTACATAGTTTACAATTGTTACTCGATTACTGTAAACTACATACATACTAAAGAATGTATGTTGTTTAAAGAAAACCTTTAAGGCCTAGCAGGAAATCCTTTAGCTAAATGTTGTTACTGACACACATTTGAACAAAGATCTAACAGCCTGTGTTAGTATAGTAGCTGTCAAAGCCTTAGTAAATATTACATTGGCAATAGCTTTCATTTTCTAATGTTTTTTTCTAAAGGTAGCGAGGAGAACTAATAAGGAACCTTCTGCATTTAGAATCTGATTCTACACCATGTACCTATGGCTGCCATTATGAGGATCCCAAAGCTAGCTTTCATCTTTATGTTTGTGGTCTGTCTGGTGGTCTACCTCACCTACGTCAAACGCCATTATGACAACTCAAAATCATCAGCATCTGACCAGCTGCCACAGTTCAGGAACGATCCCCGTCAACATCCGACCTCAGCTCAGGTGGTCAGTGAAAATTTCCAGTATGGAATTATGATTGATGCTGGAAGCACTGGAACCAGAATTCACATCTTCAAATTCCAGATGGAGCCCAGCGGTAGGTTAACCTTTTAGAGAGCCACTTAGTAACCGAAGACTGTTCGAATTACGAGTCTTAACAAAATAGAAAGACTTAAAATGATGGTTGACGGGAGAAAGTGTAGCAGTTCATCTGTAACAGTAACTGTACATATAAAACCACTGATGGTATTTTGTACAGATTAAGTTACTATAGTAACAACATGGTTAGCTTCATAAAGTTCTGTTGACAATGTGGCCATTATTCACTGATATTAAGTTTAATGCCGAACATCTAATGGCTTAGTGATTGCATCAGAACTCTGAGCTAAATCAGTTTGCCTTGATTATTAAAACTAAAACTGTATTATAAGATATAAGATTATAAGATAATAATGGACGGCAGTCACCTGTCATTTATACCCAAATCCAGGGTATTTGTCTCTTTCTCTTTCCTGATTTTAAATCATAACCTTTATTTGTTTTACACTCCTAACACTTTCTGTTTAATGTCTGTCATTTCCGTATATTTATTTTAAATCCCAGATTTTCGATGTTAACTTCGTCACATCGCACATACACTTCACTGTTTTTAAATGGTGCCATTTTATGTATTAACAGAAGCTCCTAAATTAGCCCATGAGACATTCAAAGCAATAAAACCTGGACTATCTGCATATGCTGATGATCCAGAGAAGGTAACCAGTTAAAATGTAGTTTGTGCAACAGTTGTAAATGTTGCTGTTTTAACAGTTATTCTGATGTAGCTGTTGCTGATTTTTGCAGAGTAAAGAGGGGCTACTGGAGCTGTTAAAGGTCGCTAAAGACACAGTACCTGATACGCTGTGGAGCTCCACCCCTCTCATGCTCAGAGCAACAGCAGGACTCAGGCTGTTGCCAGGAGAGAAGGCCAACATCCTATTGGACAAGGTCAGAGCTAGAACTCATAGAGTGTGCTTTTATTTTACTGAATGCATGTGGAAGATGAGGAGCAGGGACCAGGGAGCACATGCACCGACAAAATGTGTAACTTGAATGACCTGTAAGTCGCTGTAGATAAAAGCGTCTGCCAGTGTAAAAAGTGTAAAATTATTTTCTGGGTTGATAAAAGAGTAACAAACATATCAAATGTACATGCCTTGTTAAATCACCGATATTTGAAATGTGATACTCCAGATGATGCTGTGTGTTAATATGTCATCCTCTGTGCTGCAGGTGAGAGAGGTCTTCAGTGAATCTTTGTTCCTCTATAGGCCAGACAGCGTGTCAATCATGGATGGTACAGATGAAGGTACTGTGTCAGTTAGTTGCCTTAGGTGTCTGTTCAGACATTCTAATAGATGAATATCCTAATGAGATAAATAAATATATGTATATAAATGCAAACAAATTGTAATATATGGCAGCACATTTTCCCAGCATGCACTAGTCCATAGCATCATTTGCAAGGAATTAATTTGCACCAGTAGCTGCTAAGGATCTGCGTGCCAGTGAAGTTTAATTCCCTGGTGAAGCACCTGACTGTTATATTTAAGTTATGTTCATTGTCATGTATAATAGCTTCTGCTGTGTGTATATTGACAGTATATTATGTGTAATGGGGCTTTAATCCAGTCCTTTAAAATAGTTCACATGAACAATAATGTGTCTGGGGCCTTATGTCCCGTGAACACTGTAATCTCGACAGATTAGTGGCCATTAATTTGCTAGGCAGCAAATTCCTTTAAAAGATGCAGAAACTAACATGGATGAACTGTGTGTTTAGGGAAAAGCCTGTTTTTAGATGCCGAGTTAATACTGCTTTATTGTGTTATTGCACAGATTGTCTTTACTTAATGGATAAAAGTTTGTGAGATTTACCATAAACGGATCATCTCTCCTCATTATCAGCGAGAGTCTGAACTCTCTTACCCAACCAGATAATTCTGTCACAGCAAATCATGCAGCTTTATTATTGTTAATGCTGTGCCTAAGTGGAATATAAGAGTCTACGTCAGTTTGCTTATTTCTGAGAGCTAAAGTCCCTTTAAGAAGCAACCTCAATTCAAACTAACAGACGATTTAAAGTAGATTTTATCTTAAAGATTCAGTGACGCGCTTGCAGGTTCATGCCAAACGTGCATCAAATGTGCTAATGCTAAACGTGCTAACGTATGCAATTTACCAGATAACATTTTTGCTTTTACACAGGCATGTCTGCTTGGATTACCATCAACTTTTTAATAGGTGAGCATTATTTTACAGTCACATTTGAAACATAAAATGCATAATATATATTTTACGTAAATCGCAAACCCGTAGAAACCAACATCACCCACTGATTGCGCACAGACTCTCTCAGGTCTTTTGGGTTTTCACTGTAAGTATTGTTGCAGGATGACCATCATTAACTCTGGTACATCAGCAGAACATCCAGAGAAGAAATTAATTCGGACAGAACTCAGAGCTTTTAACAGTTGCCCGGTTTCTCTGCCCATATATGGCTTATGATCAAAACTTGGTCTCTCTTTATCTCACTCTGTCTCTTCCTCTCTCTCTCTCTTTCAGGTAGTCTTCATGGTTCAGAGACGCCAACAGTAGGCATGTTGGATTTAGGTGGGGGCTCAACGCAGGTCACCTTTGCTTTACGAGACGAAGTGAGTTACATAACACACATACATACACCCATTAAAGGCACATGTACCACCCTTAATGAAGCCATATCTCTCCTAACAAACTACCACGATGACCTTTCATCTTATGCATTAATCCGCAAATGTCCTGTTAATCCGATTGGCCTGGTAAATAAAGGTTGTTGCACATGAGAGACTTTCTGAGGTTCTTGCTCTTGAACTGGGTCAGAGTCAGTTTATCTTGTCGTTCTGTAGTTTCTCTCTTTGCAGATTGCGTCTTCCCAGATAACAGGGAACGCTCTCAGAATGTTACTTAATGTTCTCTAAAAGCTCTCTCATAGTTCTCCAAGTTATCAAAAACGTTCATGCAATATCATTTGTAAAACCTTTATATTTTATTATATATCAAAACGTTATTCTTCAGTTGTTAGTGGAAGGTTTTAAAACTAAAAAAGCAGTTTGAATAATGTTAATATAACCAAGTAATAACATTAATACAATGTCTAAAAAAACTGGACATACTACACATTCCTAAAATATTCAGAATAGCATTTTTAATGTATGTCTCCTAATGAAAACATTGAGGAAATGTTCTTACAACCTAAAATTGTTAGCTGAGTTGTAGTTGTAGTTACTGCTAAATATTATATTAAATAAACATTAAAATAAGCAGTATGGCCTGTAGAATAGAATAACAGATTGAGCAGGCTGCCCTGAGACTATTCAGTACAAACCAGTATAACAAAAGCAATACAAATTGTCAATTTGCAGTATTCTGACACGTAAGAAAAAAATCAAAATGTGCTTGTTTGTGTTTGGACTCCGCACAGAAAACCATCCAGACCTCACCTATTGATTATGTGACATCATTTCAGATGTTCAACATTAGCCACGCCCTCTACTCACACAGGTAAAGTGGGCGGGGAATTGCTTGGCATGTTAACATATTACAACAGGAACTAGTGCTAGAGGCCTCTGGCACTACAGCTACCCCTCTGCCCGAGGTTTGACATTACCCCCTGCTGGTTCCTCTTGCCGGGACTTTCTAGGATACGGGGCTGTGAGTTTAGTGATTAATGTGGGCTTCTGCGGTCTTTTAACATCGCACAAACGTTTCTGCGGCGTTGTGTGTTAGCCTCGCCTCACTCTCCTGATTAAATGTCATCACACAAGCCTCCAGAATCCCATCCCGAGACTCCAGATTACTAGAATTACTAGTTATTCAGTTAACCCTCTAGTGGGTAACATCCATGCAAAGTCCTCAGCGCTGGCTGAAATTTAAAAGACAAGTTAGTGTTAGTTGCTAGCATGCTGATTCGGTTATTTTATTATGTAAGTGGCAGAAAAATGTTTGTTGCATCAGTTAGGTAATCTCTGTTGAATTTGTTTGTATATCTTTCACTCGTCTATTTAATTTATCTTCATCTGCCTTTCTCTCCCTCTCTCTCTCTGTCTGCAGTTATCTTGGCCTGGGGTTGATGTCAGCCAGGCTCGCAGTGCTGGGAGGGGTTGAAGCACAGCCTTGTATGTGGTCTACAATCTCTCATCTTCGGCTTTTAAAGACCTCATTCCCTCAATAAATAAGCCATTATCTAATCTCTTAATAATGCACTAAAGATTAATTCCTTGCTGGCCAGCTGTTGCACTGATTTAGCCGAGAGAGAAACTGCCATCAGTGGAACAGCCTTAGCACGCAGTTTACTACAGAGATTTACATTTGGTACAATAGAAATGTAATCAGATTTCATTTTGTTTATAGTTTTTTCATTGTATTAGAGTATCCTGCTTTTCTCTGAGTGGGTTATAAGGATATTATGAACCGAAGACGTGTGTGTGTGGGTTATTTTTCTACCATTGTGGGGACCAAAAGTCACACACACCTACATTGTGGGGACCAGTCATCAGTTCATTAATTCATTATTAAACATACTAAATGATTCTTTTGAAAATGTAAAAATGCATAAAAGGTTTCTGCGAGGGTTAGGTTTAGATGTAGGTTGAGGGTTAGGGTATAGAATATAAAGTTTGTACAGTATAAAAGGCATTATGTCTATGGAAAGTCCCCACAAAGCATAGAAACCTTCCGTGAGTGAGGGCATAAGCGAGCACCTATGTTTGGCCACTAGGTGGCACTGCTGAGCCTGTTTACGCTTCTCCACATCTGCTGTGTTTGAGTTACCCCACATAGCGGCAGTAAGAGTGCAAGTTTACCGGCATAATACACGCGCTGATAAAAATAACTTGCTTGTGTGTGTTTTCCAGTAGGGGGAAACGAAGAGTTAGTGAGTCCATGTCTAGCCCCGGATTATTCAGGACAGTGGGAGCATGCAGAGGTGTTGTACACAGTTAAGGGGCAGAAAGCAGGTATGAAATACACTGTTTGTCTTCATGTAGATTATTGTGTATTGTTGTAACTTTTTGGTGTAGTACCCACAATTTGTTTTTGAAGCAACTTGGAAATTGTTTTATGTCAGCGTACATCATTTGTGCAAGAAACATGAATGATATTTTAAACAGACTGCAGCTTGGTTAGAAGAGAAGTGCTATTTAATTACATTAATATGTTTTTTTTTAAATGCAAACGCTAAAGCTACTTGCAGCCCGTGAGAGAGTCACTTTTCACCGATACATTGTCCTGTTCAATGAATGCTCAGTGTGAGTCTGTTTTATGTGCGTTGTGTTGCAGGAGAGCCCATCTACGAGTCGTGCTTGAGAAAAGTGGAAAAGATGATTTACAAACGGGTGAGAAAAGCTGAAGAGGTTAAAGACATCGACTTCTACGCATTCTCATACTACTATGACAGAGCTGTGGATCTGGGCCTCGTCGGTATGAGTTCGGTTCTATAATTGGTTTAAATGTAAACATATTGTTACACTTACGGTATAAGTAATAAGTGATGTGACCCTGGTGCTTCTCTTTTTCTTCATCTCTCTCTCCATTGCTCTCTTTTACATCTCTCTCTCTCTCTTTGTCTCTCTCTCTCTCTCTCTCTCGCACACACACACACACACACACAGAGGAAAGCACAGGGGGGGCAGTCAGAGTGAAGGATTACATTAAAGGTGCCAAAACAGGTGAGGCTGTATTTGTTAGTCCAAAAGGTTTAAAACCATTAATAAAATGATTTTATGTTAAAATAAAATGATTTTATTTTGTGTTAAATAAATTGTAATAAATAATTAGCACAATGTTTTGAGTAAATGTAGATTTCAGTCTTTTTTTGAATTTTTAAGATTTTTCAGACTTCAGGACCCCTCTATGTGTGTCATTATGTAATATCAGCATTTTTGGCAGAAATTAGATTTGTGTGTTATTCTAATATTCATGCTATATGACTTAAATTAAAAAATAATTCACTCAATTTATCTTTGTGTGTAGCAAAACAACATTTAATGTAAGAGGGGGGAAATGTTGAAATTGATGAACTGCAAAATGAACGTGGTGTCGCTTTCATGTGTGTTCTGCAGTGTGTAATAATATGTCAGCCGGAGAAATAAAGGAAAATCCGTTCCTGTGTTTGGATCTGACCTACATCTCGGTTCTCCTCCAGGAGCTCGGCTTCTCCACTGATAAAGAGCTGAAGGTGAGTCATTCTGTGGTTTAATGGCTCCTGAACTGTGAAAGAGTTTCTTTGTTAGGACTTTTGGACAGATTTCAACACATATGCTGGGTTAACTAATACCATATACGGTTTATCTCTGAAACCTTTATGATAACAAATGCCATTTGTGTTTTTAATGTCATGGTCTTGTATCCTGTTTCATTTCAGCTGGCAAGAAAAATAAATGACGTGGAGACAAGCTGGGCCCTCGGGGCCTCTTTTCGTTGCATAGAGTCGATCCATAAGCAAGGAACATGCTAAAAACAGACACTCTGAAGTTTGTACTACTCCAGTATACCCAGTAAAGCACTTACTGGTTTTATGCTCTGGGAAAATATCAGCAATGATTGTATTTATCTCGTTTGTTTTTAACTTTAACCAGAATGTGAGTTTTTATACATACCTCATTCTGAAGGTTTGGTTTTCTTCCTCGGGTCTTAAGCTACATGTGCAGGTAAAATCAAGGTACAGGTTTGTGTGTTTCTCAATTTGACGTTATCGTATGTTTGAGGATTTACTGTATAAAACTGTTACAAAAGCACTATTGCTTCATGAAATTATTTAATTGTTATTGTTTCTCATCCTATGTGTAGTTTGTTGATTTTATATATTTTTAAATATGTTCACAATGTTGGATTGTTTACTTATTAAACGTTATCATCTGTTTACAGAGGAAATACGTTCTTAAGTAAAGAGGAAAAATATATGTAAAAATTAGAAGATTTTGCATTGAGTTCACGCTCACTGTACAGTACGAGTTGCCCCTTACTGTAAAGTACAAGGTTTATCGTAGAAGCAGCCTTAAACGGCATCATTTGATGTGCCTGGATCATTTGTTGTTAACACAGGCATTACTATATAAATAGAAACCGTTATTGAATGTATTTCATTACCGACATAAAACGTAACGCGTTGTGTGACATATTAGGCAAGAGACAAGGAAGCGCAATTACACACAGCATCGCAAGAAGGCCACAAACCATTGACACAACAGGATGCGGTCTGCCATGTGTTCAGTCCTGTCACGTCCCTCACTCACTGTACAGACATGCTGCTGTTGTTCTCTAACAGCAGCAGCAGCGGGTGTCTTAATACTGCAAGACCTGCAGGGGTGGGCGGGGTTTCATCTTGCTTAATAGCAGCACAAATGTTGCAACAAATTAGTAAATGAAACGGATAGAACAACACAGTTTATTAGAAAGCTTTATTAACCAGTGTTGATTGAATTTACCCAATATGATTAAAAGATTGTGCAATTGATTTTAATGGTCTATCTAGTCTGGATAAATAATAAATAGTTTTAGTTGCAGTATAGCTTTATATACCGTAGGGAACTGCTGTCAGTGACGTTTCCTGTCAGCTATACATACTAAAATTAAGTCTCCGCTTAAAAACCAGACTCCACCCACATATGAGTGTTTCCTATTGGTTGGCTGAAAGCTGGTTCCATATACGGCAAGTTACTTAATCTAAAGCATAAAAAAACAACAGTAATAAGGAAAACTTACGCAAGCAATAAAGAGGTTACATTGGAATTAATTATTTTGTACAGCTGAGAGAACAAACTACGTTACAACATATAATTTTTGTATAAGGTGCGGGTCAAACGCTTATGTTTTTACAGTAATCCGCATACTTGGTCCAGATGAATATGCACAAAACCGAAACGTCATTGGGAAACGTGTAGCAAACAATGGAGTTGATGGACATCTTACGCAGCCTATGAAAACACAAGTAGGGCGGTGCACTGGCCAATAAACGGGCAGAAAATAAGTCCCGCCCACTCCGCGCTCCAGTTGACATAGGGGTGTGTCACAAGAGGAACTGTGCGTGTAAAGTCTATGCACACCGAGTCAAGGGGCCAAACTTTCGTGCTTTGCCTTTAAACCGCACTGGAAACATGTCCAAACCTCTTACTGACCAGGAAAAGCGCAAACAGATAAGTGTCCGTGGTATAGCAGGTCTGGGGGATGTTGCCGAAATCAAAAAGAGCTTTAACAGACATCTTCACTTCACTCTAGTGAAAGACCGCAATGTGGCCACTCCGCGGGACTATTACTTTGCGCTGGCGCACACGGTCCGGGATCACCTGGTGGGCCGCTGGATTCGCACTCAGCAGTATTACTATGAAAAGGACCCAAAGGTACGGATCTCTTCCGCTTCCCTGGGCTGTCTTGCAGTAGCCAGGAAGTGTTCCTCTTGTGCATTTGAGGGATATTGCGTATTGAGTGCAATAATCGTGTGCATGGTTAATATTAGTTGAATATAAACCTGATATTGCAAACAAGTAATTTCTTTTATTGACAGTGATTTGAAAAAGCTGTTCAAACATGTTTTGGAGATGATTCCCAGGGACAGAGAGCCAGGCCTGTTTGTTTCCTGTTTATGTGGTCTTGGTATGGCGATCAGTTTGCCCCTGTAGTCCAGCAGATGTGTAGGGTCAGCTGCTGGTCTGCTTTTATTGGGAGAGGTCCTGTCACATTACAGTAGCTCATTAATAGTAATGTTTTCCAACCAACAGTTAGTCTCTCAGCTCAATAATCAAGTACAGATTACACTACATTCATCCCAAGTTTAAGATAAGGGGTCTTATCTAATATACAGGCACATGGTTCATATCCAAATCACCCAGAGCTATTAATAGTTATGTGCCCTGGGAGATGCTTTGCTTTGTGCTGGGAAAGTATTCAGTCACCCAGTCTTTTGTGGATCTATTCTTGTACAAGCACGAGTCAAATTCATGTGTTCTTTCATGTTGTTTCTTTGCTGGTGTGTCTCTTTTCCACAACACTCTTTTTGGGAAGTGTTGTGGAAAGAACAGAGTTGTATTTCACCAGCGCGAGACACTGTGTTTGTGCCTGGCTGTTTTCTGAGCTTGAGATTTGTGTTTGCTTATACAGTTCTGTGAGCCAGTGAAGTTTTTCCATGCTGTGTAGATATCGCTGAATCAAACCAGGTATTTTTGTATGTAGGAACGCCAATACGTGGAGTATTTCCAGGAATATAAACACCCATTCTGAGCATCAAGCGTTAGATGTGTGAAAGACAAATTTGAAGGTTCAGGCCCTTGTAAAAACTATACAACATCAAAATGTTACTTAATGCAGACCTGAGTGTCTTAAAATGGTTTTAGCATTAAGACTTACTGAGGTTATAAGAAATTACATGTAGTTACATGTGAATTTAAGGCCCGCAGGCTGCAAACTTCTCCCAAATCAGACAAATCAGGTATTAATTGAATAAACTTAAGAAATGTTAATGTCAGGCCAGTGAGATGAAATGAACCATGTAGCATTTAATCCTGGATTTTTTTTAGCTAATTCAATTTTGCATTATTTTAGCCAATGGCCACTTTGCTGTCTGGATATCTGTATTAAAAATCCATATTGATTAGCCACTTGTTTGTTTTCCCGTTTGCTTGCATATTAAGGTTTCCTTTTATGTTTCAGCGCATCCACTATCTGTCTCTGGAGTTCTACATGGGCAGAACTCTACAGAACACCATGATAAATCTTGGGCTGCAGAATACGTGTGATGAAGCCATCTACCAAGTAAAGTGCCATAATTGTGACCTAGCAAATCTTTTACACCACTTGGAGCATTTCTTGGTAATCTGCAGAACAGATCCAGTAAATCAAGACTCGGAAACTTCAGAAACAGACGTTGCTTTTCTTTGCTCATGCGGCTGTGGATCATATGTTACATTTGTGAACCATTTCGGAACAGTTGATATAAACGTTCTCTTGTTTGAACGCGTCAACACGGAAGTTGTTGAAACACTAAACTGTGCCAATTTTACTAGTTTCATGTGTAAATGGCTATGACGTAGGTGGTTTTGCGGTTGTATTTTGTTTCGCAGTAAAATATTTAGCAGTACTAGGTTCTGTTTCTTGAATGAGGTGTGTGTTTTTGATGTGATCTTACTGATCTTCAGCTTGGACTGGATTTGGAGGAGCTGGAGGAGATCGAGGAAGATGCTGGACTGGGAAACGGAGGCCTTGGGCGTCTGGCAGGTACCACACTTTACAGTATAAGCTGTCACACACTGCATGGTCCATAGCTCTCTTTACCAGCATCAACCTGGAAATTCGGTCTCAGCGTTTTCTTGTTTATTTCTCAGCTTGTTTTTTGGACTCCATGGCATCTTTGGGTCTGGCAGCATATGGTTATGGCATTCGTTACGAGTTTGGCATCTTCAACCAGAAGATCACCAACGGTTGGCAGGTAAACCAAAACCAACAACATACGTGTTTATGTGTAAAGCTGCAGTTCATAACTTGTGACTCTCTACTGCCATCTCTGTTTGAAACATAAAACTGCAGGTTACTTTACATACTTTTCATTATATAGAAGTCAAATGAAGCAAAAACTGGCATTTCTTAGGAAATTCGACCCAACAGCTTAAATTATACATTTTTATTGTAAACGTACCGTTACAAATGGAGGGTAAGGTAAAAGACAGTTTTAAACTCTGTCATGTACTTGCTCAATAACTGATTTTTGTTGTTAACCAAAGGTAGTTATGGATTGCAGCTTTAAATCAGTTAGGTTGTAAATCGAACATTTAACATTATTTAAATTTGGACTAGAAAGCATTTTTTCTCTTCCTTTATTGTAACAAATGGTTCCACACTGTTGATCAGGTTGAGGAAGCTGATGATTGGCTTCGCTATGGTAACCCCTGGGAGAAGGCCCGCCCAGAGTACATGCTTCCTGTGCATTTCTATGGCCGAGTGGAGCAAACACATGAGGGACCAAAGTGGGTTAGCACACAGGTCAGTCAATCAAGATCTGGTGTATCTCTCTCATCTTGTGTAGTTTTGTACACTTGAAGTTTTTTTTTATAACTTCTTTGTTTTGGCAGGTGGTGCTTGCGATGCCTTATGACACTCCAGTGCCTGGTTATAAAAACAACACTGTGAATACTATGAGACTCTGGTCTGCCAAAGCACCAAATGATTTCAACCTGCAAGAATGTAAGTCCACACAAACACACCAAACCATCAGCCCACGTGCTGGTGTTTACATGCAGTTACAAAGAAAGATGGATTCAGCATTTCTGTTCTGCATTTGGCTGTATTAATGAAACTTTGCGAGTACAGTATCCCAGCTTTCCCAGCTAAATATTTTAGGTTAAAAGAACGTTTCCCTAACATTTCCATTAAATAATAACAATTTTAAAAATATTATTTATTTTATTATTACTTGGTTATAAGAATGTTATTCAAATGTGTTTTTATCTCTGTAATGTTTTTAAAACATTTCACTAACAAATTAAGAATAACATTCCGATATGATATATACAATGTTAAAAAACTGTCATACTAAAATTACTGCGTGTAACTTTGTTTGTGTGTTTGAACGTGCAACGTTTACTTTTATTCAGCATGGCAAATACTATCTGCAAGAAAGTGCTGCTTTGCTAAGTCACTTTTTGTCGTTTGTAAGGGCTCTTGTTGAATGAATACGATTGTTGCAGTTCTAGTTATGCTTAAACTGTGCTGAGTAAACAGTGTTGCTTGTAGTATTAGTAAAGTTGTCTGTTAGTGGTATCCAGTTTCACTGTACCTTCCCACTTGAGTTTATATGAGAGTGATCATGTTTCCTAGGAGAATGGATTCTGTGTAGAATACTAAATATAGTCTTCTTCTCCAACACACTGTAGCAGCAGCAGCAGCAGCACAGAAACAGAAGTGCAGCTGGCACGGGGCCAGCGTTGCCAGGGATACATACTCTGTTTAAGAGGGCCCCGGCCTCTGAGTTGTTTAGTTGTATTATTATATTGTATTATTTTGTTGTATTATTGGCTTATAGTTAACAAAAGCTAAAGATGTTTTATATGGGTAGATGTAGGTAAAATACATGGGTAAATAGATACATACAAATAAATAGGTAAAGTGTAGATGAATGCTGTTTGAGTTGAAGTTTATTGATTTCTATTCTGTTTTAATTCCAGTTAATGTGGGTGATTACATCCAGGCTGTTCTGGACCGGAACCTGGCAGAGAACATCTCACGAGTGCTCTACCCCAATGACAATGTAAGAGCAGACCATTTTCACCCCCATACAACAGTTTGTGTCTGTGTGTGTGAGATTGGAGTAAATGTACTGCAAGAAAGAGAGAGAGTCAACAAAGCAAGTTACTACAAAACACTAAACACACATTGTAGCAACAATACAGTATCAGTCCAACATGCTAATGTTGTTCTAAATCACACATGTATTTAGACAGCACAGCCACCGGTGTGTAATACAGTATATGTTTAAGCTGCCTGGCATACACAGACAGCAGCAAAGATGAGGAAATTTGACCTTAGTCAACAGTACCACGGATATGTGTGAAATACTGTACAATAAGGAACTATGAACGGGAAGTATTAATCATTACATGAGTAAATGATGAAGTATGCAGCCAGAAAATAATATCTAGTGATTCTATCTGAAAATCTGACTGAAAAGCTTGAAATCTGTTGTCAAGCTTTGTCAAGTGTTTGTCTTTAATACTAACACTTTACTGTGTGTTTGTGTGTGTGTTAGTTTTTTGAAGGTAAAGAACTCAGGTTAAAGCAGGAATACTTTGTGGTTGCCGCGACTCTGCAGGATATTATCAGACGCTTTAAATCATCAAAGTTTGGCTGCAGAGATCCGGTGCGCACCTCTTTTGAGACGTTCCCTGACAAGGTAAAAAAAGGTCAATCTTTATTAATGTGCGCCGTCCCTTTAAATCTCGCCTGAATACAGTCGGTTAACAGTTTGTGCGGTTTTTGCAGTATAAATGTTTTCACAAACATTCTTAGGTGGCGATCCAGTTGAATGACACTCATCCGGCGCTGGCAATTCCAGAGCTCATGAGAATCCTGGTGGATATAGAACACCTGGAATGGGAAAAGGTGGGAAAGAGCCGTTCTCACTATCACGCTAAAGATAACTAGTGTTTACTAATGACTTCGTTATTGATGGATGTACTACATGAGATAAGAAACGCTGATTCTTTAACTGTTGCACTTTTGCACTGTTTCATTGCTTGGTCATGCTGACATGGGTAACATTGGTGTTGGTATTGCTAATCAAGGAAAAATGTGTATACAGCATTAGGAATAATCAAACTAATTATAGAAGTATGTTTCATGTCCTTTATAATAAAGAAAACAATTGCCACTGCTGTAGCTTGCAAGCAGTCCAAAGTATTTATCCAGTATTTTTTTTAAATTTGGTCATGTGACCTACAACAGACATCCTACAATCAAATAGGCAAATTTAAAATAAAAGTGGCCAATCAGAAAAGCGTCTTCAACAGATGGCCAGCGACAACTGGATAGAAGGCATCGCCTATAAAACCAGTTCTGATGCGTACCCGTTTGTTTGTTTTTTGGTAGAGATTGTATTTGCTTTTCTGTAAAAGTAGATAGAATTACCGTTTAAAGTCTCTGTGCGTTTGTAGGCATGGGAGATCACCACAAAGACGTGTGCGTACACAAACCACACAGTGTTACCTGAGGCTCTGGAGCGCTGGCCTGTCTACATGTTTGAGACGCTTCTACCACGACACCTGCAGATTATCTATGAGATCAACCAACGACATCTGGATGTGAGGACAGAAATCCACAACACCATGTTATTCACATGACTGGATCTTTCTGCTAAATGTGACTCTGTTGTAGAGGATTTCTGCGCTGTTTCCGGGAGATCTTGATCGCTTGCGCAGGATGTCTCTGATCGAGGAAGGTGATCCAAAGAGGATCAACATGGCTCACCTTTGTGTGGTGGGTTCGCACGCGGTCAACGGAGTCGCACAGATTCACTCGGAGATCGTCAAAAACACTGTGTGAGTGAATTACATCGCTAAATGTGTTGCTGAAGCACAGCTTTATATTGAAGATATATAAATCTATACAAAAATACAAGTTGTTAGGGATCATGTACAGTCAGTCAGTCATTATCAGAGAATAAACTAACAGGATGATCTGAACTCAACTTTTAGGTTTATTTTGTGATAAGATTCAGCCAACTGTCGGACCCATAGATTTATTTGCACTGCCCTTGCAGTCAACTCCAGACTCGAGGTCTTTTCCTGATCCTTTTCCTGATCTCCCCTCCCATGTCACTTCCTGTCTGTACTCCACTGACGAAAGAAGCTGACTAATCATTATCCAGCAGATTTTATGGCTACTTCTACACTGACGTTCTTGTGGAATGTTTTTTATGAACATGGTTAGAACGTGTTTGTTTGTTTGAATCTGATTGCAGGTTTAAGGACTTCTTTGACGTAGAACCTGAGAAATTTCAGAACAAGACCAATGGCATCACCCCTCGCCGCTGGCTGCTGCTCTGCAACCCCGGCCTGGCTGACATTATCGCTGAGGTAGCTCCTCTGACATCAGCTGGTGTTGCTTCTCATTGTAGTTTGACTGGATCTCTCTAATGCATTCTGGTTGAAGCAGTAAGCTTAGCTAGCTCCACAGGTTTTCTGTCTGTTCTTCACTTTGTGTTTGTTTCCTTGTCAGAAAATCGGTGAGGATTTTCTGACAGATCTGTTCCAACTGAAGAAGCTGCTGAGCTTCATCAATGATGAGATGTTCATTCGAGACGTGGCCAAAGTTAAACAGGTCTGGCTGCACCAGCTGGTTAGCTGCTGTTTAGAACAACACACACACACACACATATATATATATTAGTCACGTAAAGTAACCCCATAATGCCTTTTATATTTAAGGCTGTAATGCTATAGAACAGACCTCTAGAATTGCTGTGTTAATAAGCAAAAACGTGTAGGTTTGTGATCATACAATTCAATAGTCACTTGACTTTTTTTTTTAATTCATTTTTTTCGGTTTATATACAGGAGAATAAACAGAAGTTTGCAGCATATTTAGAGAAGGAGTACAAAGTGAAGATAAACCCGGAGTCCATCTTTGACGTCCAGGTCAAGAGAATTCATGAGTACAAGAGACAGCTGCTCAACTGCCTTCATGTCATCACTTTATACAACAGTAAGAGAGCAAAAAATCAGTGACTGTATGCTGCCACATAGCTGAGGACAGAGGAACTGACGTAGAGTTATATTTGTCTTCACTGTTTCAGTTTTTCATTAGCAAATAAAATTAATTGTAATATAATAATATTGTATTTCAAGCATTTTCATTTTGTCACCATATTTTTTTATTTTCAAAAACTGTATTAAACAGTTTTTATATATTGTGATTTTTGTGTGTGTGTATAGCAATTACTTAACGCTAATGAGTGAGTTTTTGCATGACTGATTACTAATTTATTCTGTTTTGCACTTTATAGGGATCAAGAAGGAACCAAACAAGAAGTTTGTTCCCAGGACAGTAATGATTGGTGGAAAGGTATATTGAATTTATTATTCGGTTGTATTAATAATCTAAAAGTATTTTTGTTTATAATAAAAGACTATTTAACCCCCAGTATTACTGTATAAATAGACTTGCATACATTATATTTGATTCTGGGCGGAAAGACCAAGATTTTTATTTTAAAAAATTAATAATAATATTATGTCTCAGCTGCCTTGACTAAATGTTTTTAAGAACTTTAAATTGATTGGTCCACTAAAGTTGACTTCTCATAACACTTTTGTACTCTTGCTGCCCTCTGCAGGCAGCACCAGGCTATCACATGGCAAAGATGATAATTAAGCTGGTCACATCAGTGGGGGAGGTTGTGAATAATGATCCTGTGGTGGGAGACAGACTGAAGGTCATCTTTCTGGAAAACTACAAGGTCTCACTGGCTGAGAAGGGTGAGTTAACGCATCACACAATCTTAACGCATTACAGATGATGACAGCACCTGGTTCCTCATCACTCGTGTTTGCTCTTCAGTCATTCCTGCTGCTGACCTGTCAGAGCAGATCTCCACGGCAGGAACCGAGGCCTCCGGTACTGGAAACATGAAGTTCATGCTGAACGGCGCTCTGACCATCGGCACCATGGACGGAGCCAATGTGGAGATGGCAGAAGAAGCAGGAGAGGACAACCTCTTCATCTTTGGCATGAGGGTGGAAGATGTGGAGGCCATGGACAGAAAGGGGTGAGAGAGGAGCAGGGTGGGCCGGGAGTGGATGAAAGGGGCGTGAGGGAGAACGAGGGCTAGAGAGACTAGAAACTATTTTTGCTAAAAGGAACATTCAGATTTATCTGTGTAGCTTCTAACAATATATATTGTTTAAAAGCAGCTTTACAGATGGTGCACGTTTCTATATTATCAGACAGAACCAGAATAGTTTTGTAGGAGGTGATATCAGAAGGTACAGTTGTAAACCATGAAACCTGAGGAATTATTTTAGGGGAATTTAAGTATTTAAGGTACCACACTGAATCTTAAGCTATAATGCGTTTATAATGTTTGTGTTCTCTCAGTCATTGTGGTTCTGGTGTTTGTTCTGCAGATATAATGCCAGAGAATATTACGAGCGGCTGCCTGAGCTGAAACAGGTGATTGATCAGATTAGCAGCGGATTCTTCAACCCCAAAGAGCCCGAACTCTTCAAAGATGTCGTCAATATGCTGATGAAACATGACAGGTGAGTGTGTGCTTGTCTGTTCGGTGTTAAAGCAGAGTTTGCTATTAGAGGTTTCCACAGATTTTAACCTAAAATCATTGCTAATATCATACCCAGCTAACACGTTTATGTTGTAAGGATGTTTCCGTAATGCTTCCATTAAACGTTAAAAATGTTCTAGGAATGTTCCAAACCCTTTTTTAGACGTTGTATTAACGTTATTGTTTGGCTATAAGAATGCTATTCAAAAATGCGTTTTTAATTCTGTAAAAAGCCTTCCACCAACAACTTAAGAATAATGTTTTTGATGTATGAGAGAACGTAGAGAGAACTCTGAGAGAACATTACCCAATGTTCTGTGAATGTTCCGTTAGCTGGGTAGACATGTTAGCAGTCAACTTTACAAATGCAGCAGTATTAGAATTTGTACTGTGTGAGTGTGTGACGGCTGTTGTTTATCTCTACCAGGTTCAAAGTCTTTGCAGATTATGAGTCATATATCAGCTGTCAGGACAAGGTGAACGAGCTGTACAGGGTGAGCGAATCATTATTTTTAAGAGGTTTAATCATTTTAATTGATTTCGATGTAAATGTTTATATTCCTTCCTTTTTATTCTAGAATCCAAAAGAATGGACCAAAAAGGTCATCAGGAACATTGCCGCTTCTGGAAAGTTCTCCAGCGACCGCACCATCGCGGAGTACGCCCGTGAGATCTGGGGGGTGGAGCCATCCGATGTCAAGATCCCGCCGCCCAACGAACCGCGCGAATGAGGAAGCGAGGAGCGTGCTGTCCTAATTAAAAATTTCTCCGTTGTGTTGATGTGCCTGGACTGGCCTTACCTGATTCAGGTTATTTCTTGCTATGCATTAAAACGAGCAGAATCTCTTTGAATTACATTACTGTAATGTAACACAAAACTTACTCCTAACCCAACGTGCTCTTACACTGTAGACATATTTACAATCAATGTTAGGATACTGTTACTTTCATGTGCGCACGCTACGATTATCATGGTTTCCATTCATTCAGTCAGCAGACTTACAGCTTGCTTGTTTTTGTAAACTCTTCATTTTTGTGCATTTTGTAGTCTTCTTTGTTAGGTGAGGATTTACAACCACACTTTAAGCATGGCGAAAGATTTCAAGAGCACAGTGGGACAGAACTAGAGCCCCAGATCAGCCTGTTACAATGACATGGTACCAAAATCAACCATTAGAACCTTTTGGAGACCTAAATATTTAGTGGCTTGGATGCATTTCCAACTAGCTTCAGGAAAACATTGGTCCAGCAAATGATAGTCTGTGTGAAGTCAGTGGAAATGTCTCCTGCCCTAAAATACATAATAAAAGTCCTAATTAATAGTAGCTAATAAAGTCCTAATAAAAGTTACCAGTCAGAAACGACAGCCTTGAAAGTGGCAAATCCAAACAGCAATAATGCAACCGACCCAATGATGCATGTTAATGCAGTATGTGATGCATTTGCTGGCTCACTGTGATGGTTCAGTATCAAAGTATTTTTGTTTGTATTTCACACGAGTTACAAGGTGCCTATTTGTTACTGTGCAATATTAAAAACAAGGGGAGAAAATGGCCTCGTGAACATTTCGTACCGACATTATTAACAGGATACATGGCAGCTGACTAACGGAAACCTAAGAATCCACGTATATTCCTTAAATATCATGTTATGTTAATGTTTTTGTCAGGGTGGAAGCTAATGGAAATCTGCTGTGTTGTGGCATGCTATAAGCTAATGATGAAACGTCTACACTGTTGTCTTTGTAAATACACAATACATAGATTTACAGAGTAGTTTGAACTTTGACCATTGCGCATTAACGCGTGCCCTGAAAACAGCTAAAAGTGATTCAGATACCCTTGAATTTCACTTGAATGTATACATATGGACGTTGCCTTAAAACATGCACATCAGACTCTCTCATTGTACTGAGGCCTTGTTTTCATCCTAAATCTTACAAGTACTGTATGGAATTCATGTTGTTACCGTGTTAACAAATAATAAAAATGCGAAATAAAGTTCTGAGTAAAATCACAAGAACGTTTCGCAATTTTTAAAGTCAAAGCAGTATCATCATTTTCAGTTTTATTTAAATGTATCAATCAATGTAACCTTTGATTTGACAGTTGTAAAAATTATCTCTTGAACAGGTGCCGGTATGGCAATGATGAATGAGGTAAAGGGTCATAACCACAACCCAATACCTTTAAAAACAAAAACAGACCCCAGGTCTTAAACTAGTTTAACTGGATATGGACCTGTCCCTGCCTAATAAAGCTAGTTTTTGGTTGGGGTCCATAACTACAGAAAAACAGATAATGACTTCATGTAAATAGTTCATGTATGCTGTTATTTTCCCTTTATCTGCAGCAACTAAACCTGATCGACTTTCTAAAGTTTTTAACTTGAACTGAATAAAGTTTGAAACTTTTTTTTTGTTACTTAAAATGAGTCTAATGCAAAGGTATAATAAAATCCCAAAAGATATCAGAAACAGACATTTCCAGTTCTTTATTGTTTACAAACAAACATACTGTATTTACATCTGTGCATGTGTCCAGTTTTAGCAGCTTAGAACAAACATTGTAAATCACTCATGATATAATCTGCATAAAGTAAAAGTTGCTGTTAAAATAACCAGGCAGTATTTTCATTACGAAAATATTTGTAAAATATAACGTGTCGAATTCAAATATGCAAAGTTTGGTCAACATTAACAAAGATGGTGGAATAAAACGGGTTCATAGCAGTAACATCCAAATGCATATTGTTCCAAAAATCGTGTTTTTACATTCTAGTACAATGAAATAAACTTTACAATTTTTATCTTTTTTTATATAGCTATCTATATATATTGGTCATACATATGGTTGTCCTTCAGCTTCAGATGAGATTATTGCACTCTTGAACTCTGTGGTATCGCTAAACATCTATATAGTCCTTCGCAAACAGATTGTGTTCAGCTAATCGGTCTATCATGAGCCCACACCAACAACACTGGCAAACAAAGTCATACAATGTCTTTCTATAAAGAACATCTGCGATCTACAAACAGCCTGGAGATTTTTCAGAGCAACGAGCTGGTCTACGTCTACTATTGGAGCTTGCATGCACACATGACCTTGCCGTCATTATCAGCCCTAAGAAAAAAACAGTTCGAAACAAACGTGAACTGACACACAACGTGAACAATACAGCAGGTCTCCGTTCTCAGTGGCTGTATTACATTGAAATTACTTGCATTTGCACATCAAAAGTGATCATATGGTTACTGCACGATGCAGAAAAATACAGTTCTTATATTTCCTCATTCCTACATGATAAAACATCAGAGCAAATTAAAGACGTGTCATTATTGCTCAAAAGTTATTTAATATGTGCCCGACTATGTCCTTGATTTAGGTATTGCCTCATTTGCATGTTTATACATGCAAATTATACATTTATATGTTACACCTGTAAGAAAATCGAACAAACATTCAACCAACTTTGGAGAACACAGTTATAAAACAATGCAAGATACATTAAGAGGGAATATTAGGATCAAATACAACAGATTCACTTGGACACCTCACATGCTTTGCTTATCCAATCAGAGTGAATAAAGATACTGAATATTAATGAGGCATCCAGATATGCGTACAATGAGCCCATAAATTAATATTTTTAAGGTGGACAGTCGCCAATGCATCAATAAACATTTTTGCCTGCCTGTTAAGGCAAGGGCACTGAAATTTTGTTTCATATTTTTACAATTAAGCTCTTCATTTGTTAAAATGTTTTTTTAAATGTTAGTAATCATGTAATGAATTTAAGCATAACGTTTTTTCATTGACGTTTTTTTGGAATGTGCAAAGTCTATAAATTTCAAAGAAAACGTACAATCTCCATAAGAAGGAAACTGATTCAATACTGTTGCTCTTATTTAACCTCGAAACATGTTATCAGTATTGATGGAAAACTGCTGTTAAATAAGGACACGTCATATTTGTGGATAAGAAAAAGGAAAATTCTAATTTTAAATCATTTAATTATGAAGTATACCAGCCAAACATGCGCTGGTTTATCCCATCACAAATTTCCATACCTAATATTTAGATGATTCAATTCAAATGGTCACAGTTCAAATGACAAAAATAAAAGACAGAAAAAAGAAAAGAGTAACAATTTATTGTACAATTCAAGTTTAACAAAACGAATCGCTGTTCACATCGAGCGGATTGAAGAACTGATATCAGGTCCATGATTTTGTCGATTAGATTTGTTAGCACATTCGTATAAAAGCAGTGAATCTCAGCAGGTAAGTTGACATCATAATAGCACAATGTCCTGCGTCGTCCCTTTGACCTCCATGTGTGGTCCCAGCAGTGGCATCATTAAAACATCATCTGTTCTTCTTTTCTTGTTCAAAAAAGGTTGGTGACTAAAGCATTACATTTGGTGCATTTTTGCATATTATTTTGCATACTTTGTGCTCCAGCTGCCCCTTCAGATCTGTCACCATGACAACGGGAGGCAGTGTAACAAATCACCCAGCCTTCTGTTACCCCCATAAAAACGCGAACTTTCTCTTTAGCTTTATAAGTTAGTAAAGGAATGCAAAGGAACCGGTGCATCTTCAGTCCATGCTTGTGTGTGTGTGTGTGTGTGTGTGTGCGTGCACATGTAAATGTGGTGTACACAGTGCAGATAATGTACATTGTGTGTGTGTGTGTGTGTTTAACTGGTGGGTGAGAGAGGGCAGTCAGGTAAAATGATCTTGACTACACGTGCGGATGCGACGTACTGAGGAAATCACTGAGATGGAGAAAAAAAAAGAGAACCGGAAAAGACATTAGACTGATTTAAACAATGTAATAAAGTAATCCACTTTCATGTAGTTACTTTTCCAATCCACAGCAAAACAAACTGTTTCTGAACCTAACACAGAAATACTAATGCTACTATGCGGTGACCATTTAAATTACAAAAAAGGTGTGCAATACATAATATAATATAAATGTCGCAAATAAAAATATAGCACTTTACTTTTATTTTTTAAAAAGTCACAATTTATTGTAAGGTTAAAACGCTATATAAATCTCAAGATACTTAATACATATAATAGATACTTAATGTACACTTAATAAATATTTATATAGATACTTAATGTATATAATTTATATACAAGATACCATATAAATTATTCAAATCATAAAGATTTAGCACACAAAAAACGATCGAGAGCGCCTGCTCTTCCAAAACTTAGTTCCTGTAGTCGCCAAACTGTTTACTAGAACTTTCTTCTTAGAAAACATCCAGTTCTGCCTGCCTGACAACTCATTTTCAACAACCCCATCACACAGAGTGATGTCACACAGTGTTCAGACAGGAAAGCTAAATCAGTACCAACACAATCTGTTGGAGAGCACAGTGATATACAGGCAGTGGCTTCAACCCAGACTACCATCACAACAGTTGTTAGCCAGGGGCCTGGAACTGAATGTGAAAAATGACACCACCTGGTACAATCCCAAAAATAGCTTGTTTCTGAACCTTAGAGGATACGATACAAATTAATGTGGCTGAACCAGCATTTATCTGGGGAAAAGCCCAGACGGTAGCAGTTTCTGAAGCGTACGCACCTGAGTATGTTTGGTAGCTGTGGACTCTTGTAAATAAACTTGTGTCTGTATCCCAGTGAGCTGGGGAACGGAATAAACTGAACTTTATGACCGTTCAAACTCTTACTTTGGGCGGCCAAATCATACAGCTGTGGATAAACACAAGACAAAACATCACCAAATTTATAACAAATGTATTAGCAGCTAGCATGACGCTGTCAAACCACCTTCAGATATTTTATCAGTTTTTTAAAATGAACATCTAAGTTTGTTTTTTACCTTTTTTCCCAGCTGGAAAGGGACAACAGTGTCGTCTTCTGCATGCAAAATGAGAACCGGACAGGATATGTGGTTGACACTAAAGGAAAGACCATTCAGGGGGTTAAAAAGGAACTCACGGTATCTTTTAAGCTACAAACTATTGTCCATCTCTCAGTGAAACTGCAATTTTCCACACTTGCAACCAGATGGAGTTATGCATAAATTTCTGATCGCAAATTTTGTTGTTAGATGACACGCCAGTTACAGCAGATGTTTTCTTTACTGTAGGATGTTAAATAGTTTAAATGTCTATGAATTGTCTTTGAATCACACACACATTGCAATTCCTAATAAATTTACCAACCACTGGTGCATAACACTTTATTCACCTGTCAAAGCCATTATTTTATAAAGTGTTTTTCAAACACTGTTTTTTAAAAACCTATTGCTGAATTACATAATAATTTCTTGTCTGACCCTTAAGAATTATCATCCTACATATGGCTAAATATATAATATAATATATACATGTATGTGTATGTGTGAAAACACACAAAAAGTGTGACCACTGTTTATTATCAACACATCTGTAAGTGTAAACAATCAACAATCCATTTGTGGACAGAGTAAATACACAATTCACACGCAACCTTCCACAAAAACAGATGGAGTAAATACAAAAACCTACTTCTCATCACTGGCAAACTGTATGTCATTTGCAGTTATAGCGTCCAGGAAGAACCAGTCAAAGCCTGGCAGATATCTGTAAACCTATAAACCAACAGAAATGTTCAAGACTGGTCAGGTTATATTCAGAACACTGACATAAAGAGCAGATACTTTTAAGAACATTAAGAGCAGATACCGCAGAGAAGGGGTGGCTCTTCGCCTCCTCTCTGATATTTGTAAAAGGTGATTCTAGAATCAGAGCATCGGGCGGTGTTCCTGTAAACACGAGGGAATGAATCACTGCATCGTTTTGTTACAACAAAGCAAATCAACTACATGTTTAGGTGAATTCAAGCATGAATCTAAAGTACTGAAACTGCTTTACACTTAATCCAGTTAAATTAAGACAATTCAGTTTCTATAACAGATTAATTACATCTGAAACTTTAACATAGATTTTGTACAACAAGGAAATAAAGAAATGCAAGGAGACATTTCGCAGGTCACGCTGTCCTTTAATTCACACTGCTTTTAACAAGCTAATGCTAATGCTAATTCAAATAACCTCTAGCACACAAACGCGTGCATGCGTGTTGCTGTACCTCTGTCACACAGACGTCTCACTAGATTAGTGGCCACTCTGGAAAAACAAGAACATACAGAATCAGAAACAATTCACATATACAGATACACAATCATACATTAACATTCTTCAGCATTCTTCATTCTTCATCAATACTAATTATTAAGATTAATTATTGTCACAATGCATCTTTTTTGTCCAGTTTTTGTAGACTTCCACACACAAAGTAAAACGACCTCCAAACTCTGTAACAGCCCTGGAGAGTTAATCTCACCCTGTGCCCAATGAGTGACCCCAAATGTAGAGGGGCTTCTGGCCAATCCGCTGCTTCATCCATTGGTATAGATAAAGAGCGTCTGAGGTCATCCCTTTCTCTGAAGGGCTGCCCTCAGAGTCACCCCAACCTAAACAAACAAAAACACACAATACTGGTGACACAACACACAACACTGAATCCAACTACAGCATCGTACAATGTAGTTGATTCTGATTAGCATACTATAATAATGCATAAACAATCCAAGAAAACAGACCTCTGTAATCGAAGGCGACTACATGATAGCCCAATGAACTGAGGACCTGCAGAGGAAGTGACATCACTTTTTCAAATAAGATGGACAATTAATCAAACAGATGCTTAATTCATTAGGATATCGAATAAAAAAAACGCTTCATTTACCTTGTACAACTGAACCCTGTGGTCGCCGCCTCTAAAACACACAAACACACACGGATAAAGTGACAAGAGATGACTGTAATAACAGCTGATGAATGTGTATTTGAAATAATCCCCATAACTGTGATTGATTGATTGAAAAATACATTTAGCTTCATAAAGGTGTTGATAACATGGCCAATGTTTGTGTACCTTGTCCCAGCGTTGCCATGGAGATAAAGGATGACGGGATGATTGGACTGGAAGCTTTTGTCAAACCATTCGGCATCTTTACCCTGAGCCTCCCTCCACATCACCATGGGTACAGTATGCCTGAGAGAGAGAGAGAGAGAGAGAGAGAGGGAAAGAAGCAGAAACAGCCTGTTTAATTCTAGGAGGTCAAAAGGAAGGAAAGAAATTGTACTGTAAATAAAATTTTACATTTATATAATATAGCTATAATATATAATAATATAACAATAACATCATAATATATAACATTGAGTCAAATATGTCCCATTCAAATCTATAAGATCGAACACTTATGATCATATTTAATACTGAATCTGATTTCCCATTGCAGAGTTAAAGAGGTATATTTACATAGTGAAAACTACAGCATCAGCGCCAAGAGGCTTATATGGCCCAGCCCACTGTTACTAACTCAAAGTCAAACCTACAGTGTGTGTGTGTGTTTGTGCGCACACACACACACACACACACACATACACACAGTCACACCCAATGGCCAGCAGCCACAGGCCCATGCAGTCCTTTGTGTCACTATGTATTTACATTCACTTTGAGCCACCGGCTGCGTTTCAATAAGTACGAGAGTTTTTCCACGCCCTTCAGACGCCATGGCCTTAGGGGCCAGAGAGAGACAGAAAACTGCACGGTAAAGGGAGATAGAAAGAGAGGACAGATAGAAAGACAGGAGATACAGGATAAAGGTAGGGTCACATCTATTTAACTGGACCTCTCACCACACTCCAATGTTGATTCCCTCCTCTGGCTGCAGGTAGAAGTTGTGCGTATGGTTCAGCCCCTGATCCTGCGGTCTCTTCAGATCTATAAAATACGGTACTCGCACTAAAAAAAAAACAGAGAGAGATATCAAGTTCTACGGCAAATGTTTCAGAGGAAGAACAATTATTATATTTAAAGATTTGAAGATGCAATGTGTCAACCACAACAACGCTAGCTTGTTCTGTTGGGCCCTGTCCAATGAATGACTAAGTGTGAATTACATCAGCAACCTTGACAAACATGTTTATTTCAGTCAAAAGATGGAAAAGGTTACAAACTGTAGAATATGTCCCTCAAAAACTGATCGTAAAAGAACTGAAAGTGGGCCTCAGGTTTTCTTAGCAGAACTGGTGACTTGACGGAAGTTCACTGACCTAAGACACAGATTATTCTCTCAACACAGCAGCATGCAAACACAATCACATTTCTAAACACTTTTCTCCATTATTAGCTCAGACTGCAAACAGAAGCAGAAGCATTAAACCCGCTGACAGAAGCCGCCCTGCTGACTAACACTGATATCAGCCCAATATTCAAACCTCAGAACCCAATTAAACACCAGTTCAGAAATCCTAAGAGTCACGTGATAGTGTGAGAAAGGACTGAGAAACGACTCTAAGAGGCTGTTGAAAGATCTCAGAGACGAACAGAACGTGTGGTTGTCTAGATTGACGCATGAATAATGTCTTTGTTTGGGGCTGACAATAAAGACGGATTATGGACCCAAACTGTAACTGGACATCAAACTTAACTGTCTAAACATTAACATCATGAGGTCCAGCAGAAGTTGTTCTATAATGAAAGGCACTTTGTAATATAGAAAAACATGTTTATGTTGCCAAACAGGTGGTGTAGAAAACGTGTAGAAAAATCAATACTTGTAGAAATACTTCAGAATATTCGTGTAGAAATTGTAGGTCACCAGACCATGTGCTATTGCTCCACTCACACACATTAAAACACATTTTTGTCACATGTGACTTGTAAATTTGGATTTGAAATAATCTTGGGAAACACTGTGTGTGTAACACTGTTCGTGACTAGAGTGCGTGTAAGTTCTGGCACACTGAATATTTCACAAGGGAAAAAGGAGGGCAAAACAATCTCACCTTAGATACTAAATTCCCCCTGAGGGGAAATGTCCTAAGCTTGTCCTTACACTACACACACAACAACACAAACATAATGGAAACTGACCAATCAAGTGCCTGTAATATATTACACATCAATGGAAAATGCTGTTTTGTTAAATTCACACCTACATTTACAAAACTTGGCATAAAAACACTGGTCTAAATACTAACTCAATACTTGAAAAAAATACTTTTAAACTTTTAAATACATTTAAAAAGGCGATCTAAATAACACACTATAAAGAGAAAAGTGAAAGACCTAAATATAAGAAAGCGCAAACCAAAACCACCAAAATAAATAAATAAGATAAAACACTCTGGTTAAAAACACTCACTGGTTAAAAACACTCACCGAAGTTTAAAAAGACTAATTTGGCTTGTATTGATGGGCAGAGTTTGATGATAACAGGGATGGCGATGTAAATTCCCAGCACCCAGATTATAATCCTCTTCAGTCTCCAAATCAGACCACCCCTGCACACAGAGAGAGAAGAACACATTATATAACCACTGCCTTTATATAAAGATCTGCATTAAAACACAGAATACTGATTTCAAAATTAAATAACACCACATACTAAACTTAACAAGCAAACACTCCTTCAGATGAACATCCTTCAAATATGATAGGCTGAAACACTTTAAAGGAACAGTTCACACAATACACTCCACTCGGATACATTCGAATGCGCCATATCAATCGCTAAATGAGCTCAAAAATTAAACGTTTTCTTTAACAAATGTATCATTTCACTTCAGACGACAGTTTTTTAACAAACTGAAATATGGATTACTTTTATGATGGATGGACTTTTGGATGCTTCAAAATCTCGGGCACTATTCACTGCCATTATAAAGCTGGGAAGAGACAGGAGATTATTTAATACAACACTGATTCTGTTCGGCTGAAATGATAAAGTGATACACACTTAGGTAAGTATGAGAGTAAGTAAATTATAAGAGAATTTTTATTTCGGTGAACTGTTCCTTTAAGGCATGTACTGTGGCAATAATATTACAGACTGTTACGTCATCACCTGTTCTCCTCACACTCAGAGGTCATACTGTGAGTGACCTCTACATTGTGCCAGGGAATATAATGTCATGATTCAGATTAGAGAGAAAGTGAGATGACTATATGGAACAAACTCACACTGTCTGACTGCCCTCAGCTGTACTGTAAATTTCTGTGTGTTCTGTTCTGTACAGGTTTGGCTATAGTTACAGTTACAGTAAGAGCCAAAATGTCATCACAAATATAGTGCAACAAGCCAAAAAAACATTTGATGTGGTCCTCACTAGGAAAGACAGGTTTATAAATTGGTCATGTTTGTAAATCTACTAATGTCCATGCAGGCTTCTGTGAGGGCTGAGTTTTATTAGCTTGCTTTAAAAACAATGGAGCTCTATGACATGTAATATCCTCAGATCCCCAATAACACAGTAAAACAAATATGTTGCGTGTGTGTGAGTGTAATTGTGTAGACTTAAGATAAATATTACACTGTGACTTCCTGATGTCGAGTGTTTATGGTGAAGATCTGATGAATATGGTGAAAATGTTCCAAACGAATTCATGACTAGAACACCAATACAAAGACCTACACGCACAGATTATCACATGCAAAATCACACATGGCACAAACACACACACACACACATTCCTTTAGTCTCTTGCAGTAAATAGCCTCAATAAAACCTGGGAATATTCCTGAACCTATAAATAATGCAAGAACCAGGAGAGAGAAAAGACTGACAGGAAGCAAGCAGAGAGAACAGATGGGGTGTAGTAAGAGTACATGCGGTAATCCAGGATAGGAGCCAGAGCAGAACGTCCAGTTTGCTCCAGCTGACCGTGGTTTAGGAATTCCCAATAGCCCAGTGACTTTACTCAGTCACTTTTTGTCTCCTTACTGTATACTTCAGTAAACTGCCTGATCACTACAATTACTCAGACAAAGAGCAACCAGCCTGCTGCCACAGGGGACCGACAAGTACGACTCGCATAACAAGAGCTGACAGCTGCAGATGGGTTAGAATTTCCATCCATAATAAAAAAACGGGATCAAACTTTCACAAAGTTTTGTGTATGTTTATAGAAAATGTAACGTTTGCGTTTACCATCTAACCCTGGAATTTCAAACCTTTTTTGTCTTTTTTCTACAGATTTAACCAAACGGAAACTAAAGAGATGCGACACGAACTGGACTCAAACCCGCTTCATTGCCCATGTGAGTGCCAAAGCTCAACGAATCATATGATGCGGGCAATTAACACAGCAGATTCGTGATCTAAAGTCCCCTGCGGAGATAAGGCATCGCGTGGACAGCGGGACGTGACTCATGGAAGGTCTGATGTCAGGGTGTGTGTTTAAGCGCTCGTGGGCGCGTATGCGTGAGAGTGCAAGGTTGTTGCGATAAAGAGATACAACAGCAGAGCTAAAAACAGCAAGCACAAGCTGAGTCATTACTGTACAGTAAAGATAATGTGGAGGTGCTGAGCGACTAACACTCTATGCTTCAGCGTGTAGAAGAACATGTTTATACGATAGTGTTTCTCCAGTCCAACCATGTTGTAGGTACGGCAGCACTCACATGCCCACACCGAGCGTCCTACCCAGAATTCCAACACCTTCGGGGTAACGCTAATATGTTAAGCCAAGCTGATCCTCCGCCATATGGGCATTATTACGGCTGTCTGGGCATCAGGACTCCAGACCACACTGGGACAAAGTGTTTTTGACTGCTGGTATGGAGCAAAATGATGGGAAAGAACAAGAGAACTCAACGGAACAGGATGAAGCTTATAGACACCAACTGAGTACATTCCAGGATATTTTGAGAACGCAGCAGATAGCAACCAAGCCCATCTCACACACCCATCTCACACACACACCAACACACACACACCAACACACACACACCAACACACACACACACCAACACACACACCAACACACACACACACACCAACACACACACACACACACACACCAACACACACACACACCAACACACACCAACACACACACACACCAACACACACACACACCAACACACACACACACCAACACACACACACACCAACACACACACACCAACACACACACACCAACACACACTCACTGCCTCCATAAGTGTAGAAGCGGCAGCAGTCGCCCATCTTCAAACTATATTTATAAAGACATGAAACTCTGAGAAGCATATTTTAGCATTTGTATTCAATATCCTATTAATAACCCATTAGTCGTGAATCAGATCATTGCTGCATTCACACAGTAGACAATTTTAAATCTTTTACAATTTTACACCCATTGCAACACAAATGAGTATTCAGCTATAATATGAACACAACAATGGCCAATCCAGATCACAATGTGAATTCAGTACGTAGTTGCTGGATGAATGCAATCGCTGTAATGTACACCTGCAAGAAAAGTGACAGTGTAAATGCACATCTGATTCTACATGAATAAATCATTGGGTCATTCTGAGGTCGGGGCATTTGGTGGAGAACAGATGCGCACAGGCAGCCAATAATATCCTGCTTCACTTTAAAGTAATCTTACTTTAAGATGAGCTTTAGCACTGTATTATGCAAAAATACAACTCGGACTCCAGGTTTTAACAACATAATATTTTATATAAGCCATATTACAACACTGCAAACCATGTACATGAAGGTATGACAGTTTTGCACTTTTGATCCTATTTGTTGCCAAACACATGAGAAGGCAAAACTTTCTTAGAAGGGGGAGGTTACTTGGTTATTTGCCATTTAGCAGACAGTTTTCATCCACACAGAATCTTACAGTACACTAATTGCAAACCCCCCTGTAGGAGGCTGGGTTTAAGTGTAAAGATGTAATTTTATAGGGTGTTTGGGGATTTTCGTAATTCTCCAGTTTCTGGGACACTCCTATTGAAAATATATAGCTCACTGCTCTCACTTACTGACCTAACAAAGACCCTAATGTCCAGGGAAAGCTCTTTGGATTTTAACAACCGACGGTTGTTTGTTTTAAATCCAAACAAAACCAACATAACTCTCCGACCAAGTCATTACACGCTGAAAACAGTTTTTAATCAGTTTTTAATTTACGAAGCACATAATCCAAACATTTCACAGTACAACTTTGTCTCTGAAGTCTTCCTGTCAGACGGACATACATTTTATAGTGCACTATCCCTTTAATGATAAAGATAACTATAACAACCTCTATATCATGATCCGCAACAATGGACAAGCTCATGCGCTGCAGTTTCAGAAGCTCGGAGAGATTCTCCGCAATGTCATCTGCTGTTTTATACACACAAGCCCTTTAAAAAACCAATACGTTTTTTTCATTGTTAATTTTTTATCATTCATCAACTGAAAAAAATGGTCCTCTGTATTGTTATTGTTATAGTGATGCGGACTCTGTTGTACTCTGATGTAAACAGGCTTTTACATTGTGAAGCATGAAGGACAGAGAAAGGAAGGAGCGAAAGTCAAGCGAAACTGGAGTGTTTTTACAAACCTGCAGCTAGAGCTATGACTGATGGGTTATGACATGTTTGATGGACCGCTTTAAGAAACCCAGAGAGACACATGAGATTCCTGAGACTGCCTTCCTGGGCTCCTAACACAGCCACAAAAACACATATTCTGTTTCTATACAACGATGTTCACTGAACTGTGCACGAGACAACAGGGGACATTTATTAAGAATGTAAACTGGGTCACGTTTCATTTCACCTTGTCTGTAAAAAACAGCTGATGGTGGAGATGCACGGATCACAGCCTTCCCTGCCACCGACCTATGCAGCCATAATGCAGATGGTCTGAGATCAGCCAGGACGGGCATGTGAAGGACACATGAAACTGTAGACACTGCACTGCTGACAGGGATAAAGACACGTGCTGCGTCTCAGTCTCTCCACTTCCCCTCTCTCGTTTCACCTCCCATTCACTCTTTATTCACTCACCCTAACCAGTACCTCAGCCCTGCAGAACCGGCGGGAGCAGTTGTGACAGGGTGTCCAAGTTAGTTACCATTTCTCTGCTCTAAAACTGACCCAGGATCAGCCTCCTTCAAATGGGTTAGAAACCGCTCTGCTATTTCTCCAACCCGATGCGTCTTTATTCTGGTTACTCTGTCTCATTCACTTACGTAAACTTTAAGTGATGCGTTTTATTTTAGTCCTTTTAAACTTAAAAAAAGACTTTAAAGATGACACTTTGTCATAACTTCTCGTCTATCCAACCTGACACAGTTTCACAAGAAGAGCTAAAATAAGTGACAAACTGTCACAGTGAGATGTCTCCTGAGTTCGGGTTTGTTCTGGAGCTCACATATCCAGGATAAGTGTGAGAACAGACCAGAATGACAGGTTATATTATTCACAACGAATAACCGACATGGTTTGGAGGAAAGCAGGGGTTATTTTTTGGGCTAAAGGGTAAGTTCATCCACCCCTCCCCATTTATTACTATTTAATCTATTCACTTTCAGAACCTAAGGATCTCAAGGGAATCTCCGTACATTTAATTTCACAGGCTATGCTAATGGCTATGCTAATCTTGCAAATTAAACCGGAGGTGACCCTGTTAACCTTGAACCAAACCTGTGATACAAGGGTCACTTCAACCAGACTAATCAGTAGGAGCTCCTGTATCAGACATTTGAGCAGCACTCAATACCCCAGACCCACTCCGGTTACCGCCACACTGGATACAGTGCAATAGCAGAGCAGCATTTCAGTTCAAATGTGGAGCGATGGCTAGAACTTCACAGTACCACTTCCTGCTAGTGTTTCATGTTACTTGGGCAATAGACTTCTTTTGTATTAAGAGACTTGGAATGTTTCTTAATACTGGGCATCTAACAATCATCAGCTGACTGAAATATTGAGTAACATAACTGTGGTTAAGAGCTGTAAGCGTTTCGTTGTAAAGCTAAATCCCATTGTATAGCCAGATTAGTCGAAGCATACTGCTTTAAACACAAATTTTAATGACTGCCACCTACATACAATACGACTCCGGTGACTCTAACTGACCTCCCAGGTCAAAGGTCAAGTCACTCAAAACCAGACTGAATTGCAATGCAATGAGCCAGCCAAGAAACCCGAGATGTTCCTGTTATCTTGAGAGCTTTCCTGGAATATGAAAGCAGGACAAAAACCACCTCAGCATCCCTGCAGATTCTCTCTGAGCCCAGTCATAAGGAAGTGGGCTGTAGTAACATACTCTGGCAGCACAGCTTGTTTTTGTTTTTTTTGCTGAGTGCGCAATGTTTAACCATATTCCACTGGCCATATTGCTGGACCAGAATGATCTTCAGAGAGGGCACTGATTCAGAAGAATGACATCACTACACAGACCTCATCCTTCCACTGCCCACCCTCTTCCTATCAACTACCCTAAATATCCAGCACAGACCATAACAGCAATGTGGCTCCTTTACCAAACAGCTGAGAGAAAGTTCTATGAATTTTCCATTTCAGCTTATTAAAACAATGTAAACAGGTACTGAACGCAATCATGTGCCTCACAAGCAGAGATATGCCTAAAAAGCAGCTAAACCTTTTAAGAACACTCCTCCAGAAACGCAGTCTAACATTATTTTAAATTTAGCAGTCAAGTCAAAACTGTGATTTGTTTATAATCTTCAATCTGTTTAACCAATTTAGGGTATCTTTGATAATATGGATGTATATTAAGTCAGTGATTATACAAATTGTTACGAGCTCATTGTTACCAACTTAATATTCTTACTATGTTTGCAGTGGTAATATATAACAATAAAAACACAAGTTTGGGTTTGGACTGGAATTTGTGTTACAGAAATGATCAAAGTCAGAAAAACCCAACATGATTCTTGAGAAATGATCTACAAAGGACCAAAGTACAATGAAACAATCACTTCACACCCCACCCAAAAGTTACTAAGCTTGTTTTGCATCCCCCATACCCTTCAAAATCTGTCATATGAGAACGTGATTCAATCACAGCGAATAATCTTTGCCTTAAATTACTTTAAAGCAACTATGATCTCAAGATATTAAGTGAATAACAACCGCTCCACTATCAGTATGAAATATATCAATAGGCATCAAATCTAGAAGTCTATTTGTTGTAGTATATAAAAGGAAAGACAGCTTTGAGCAAGCTTATTAGAAACCAATACAGCCTTATGCTCACCACATCAGCGACAACCTAAAAACCAGCTGTCAGTCTCATACTGGTTGTGCATATAATCGGTCTCACCTTCTGTAACGTCTCCCCATCGCTTTCCCCGAACCTTCTGGTTCCGAACCAGCGTCGGTCGTTTTCTGGCAATGCTTTAGATCGGAGCTGCAGTCCAGCAGTGCAGAGTTAAACGGGCTGTCATGATCTGCGCTGCTTTTCCGCTTTCGCATCACTGAAAGGTAAAACAGCAAAGACAAAACCGCTCAGAGATGAGACTGGAGATTAGATACCGCACTGCCGCGCTTATATCAGCTGAATCAGATGGCAGTCGTTCGCTTGAACCCGCTGGATCAGGTTGTTCCGCAGGTGTGTGTGTTTGATCCGGTGTTTCTGCGCCCGGTGATTCTGGCATTCAGCACTTTATCTCTCTACATTGTTTTGCTGGAGTCAGATATCTGCAGAGACCAGCTGATCAACTCAACATTTCCCCCTCCGTTTACCACTTCAGCCAATCACACACACCTTCTGGTCGACCGACAGCCAATCAAACTCAGTATCACCGACCCTCTGTTTCACCGACAACCAATCACGTAAGGTCGCTCAGCTTGCTTGTCTCTATTGCAACCAATCACACCCAGACGCTAAGCCTATCTTATAGTCTAGGGTTGCCAAATCCTCATGTTTTGACCGATGAAAGCGTGAATATTAAAATACCTTATTGTATGTTTAGTATGTATTTGTTTACGTCTACGTAAGAACATAACAGATTTGTTGTATGGAGTGACTGATTTAAAACAAGTTTATGTAAACAGGTTGCATTATAAAACACATATACTACTGTAATTGAGAAGATCTGGCAACACCCCAAACTATCTTGTAAGACTTGCAGACTAAACCTGATGGTCCTGCGGTACTGGATGCCTCAACTTATGGCTCTATTTAAAGAAATTAAGTGGTCTTACTACCTGTTTAACAAGCAGATCTTACCTTTCGGGCTAAATCGGTGTAATTAAGAAAACTCTGCTAGCAATACAATTACATGTTTTTTACAGTCTAACTGTGGCATGAGCAAGCGCCGCCGCTCTGGGTCTTTTCAAATTAACAAACAAACACTACAAAAGCCAAAATAACTATACCAACTATCTATATCTATTGTAATACAGTTTAGAACGCTTGTCGGTGGTTAGGTAGTTAGTCTGAGATCATATCGTATGATAAATAAAGACATTTTTTGCACACTCGATAAAAGCGACATGGTATAGTGACATGACATGAAGGTCACGCGGTAAAGTATATATACGCAAAAACAGTTTAAGATAGTGATGCATTCTGTAATTCTATAAAGTATAAAATCCCACCTGTTCATTTTGATGAGTTTTCTTGTACATGACAGGCGCGCGCACCAGCAGTACAAGCACTTCCAGAGTGTTTCCTCTCACGTGACCACGAGCAAACGTTGAGCTGCTTGATTTTGCCGTGAAGGAAACACTTTTTTGCGCAGTTTTTATTTGTCATTTTTGCCCTATGTTAAGCAAACACCTATTCTTTACTTCCATCTCTTTTTGTTTCTTTCGATATTAACACAGGTATTAAAATAATCGCAAAGAATTTATAATTTAGTGCTCAAACACAATTTACAAAAAATATAAAAATAATATAAAAAATTATATTATTCATACTACGAATACTATTTGTTAAAGTGTTTGTTTGTTAAATCTGCGTTTTGAAAGATTTAATAAGTTTTATAGTTGACCCCCATACCTTCAAAGAAACGTCCTCATAACGTATCTTTGCCTCATTTAATGACATAGAATTTCTCTCTATTATGCTGCTATGGAGATTAGTATATTTGTTTCATAATTTTAGCATTTTTTTTAAAGGTAAACGTTTTGATGGTTTAACACGACACCACAGCATTGCTAGATGCTTAACGTTTTATGTGTTTTGTGTTGTTTTGGGCAAAAGATGGCAGTATACCATCACTTCTGTCTGCAGTTTCACATTTTACCCAACCCATTTCGCAAAAATGAATACTGAAAGATTTCTTACTGGGGACAACACACTAAACACACCTTCTCTCCTGTTTTTTCTCGTTTTGCCAGTAGCTTTGATTTTGTTTAACATTCCACATGTAAGAACGACAGTTAAGACGTCAGGGGATCTACCAAATGTACCACAATGCCATACTGTTAAAATTGTTAAAATTACACACATTTTCTCCCAGCGCTACCTGTATTTCCTAGCCACATCATTTAAAATGTAAGCCACAATTTCACTATCATCCAAGCTTTACAATTTACTAGCACTTCATGTCCCCACAATCAGGAATAGTTCAATTAAGAGTATGTAGTAGTATTAAATAGTGTGAATACATACTGATTGTATGGTTTACAGGCTTGATTCACTCTATAGGAAAGCGCCATATGTCTCGCACGCATTAGCTCTAGTGTTTTTCCTCTTATGAAGTCATTCTTCTCATTGAGTCTGTTTAACACCCACATTAAAAGCAATGACTGCGGTTCGTGAACGTTACATATGTGACACGTGGGTGTATGGGCCTCTCCACGCCGCCTGCGCGCTTGGTTCGGGGTGCCGCGTGAAACATCTCTCCGTATTGACATTGACAGAATTTCTGTTGCTTTTGTGCAAACAGCAGTCAGACTCGGTTTTAAATTACACGTTAACAGTCCTCTGATCCTTTTCACATCTCTGCTCAAAGTGCAAGCCCTCTTTTAACATGTCACCCGCATGAGTGTCATTTCTAAAGGCGCCTTGAACGCGTGACGCGCACTTATTAATGCGTCCCGTGCCGCTCTCTGCTTTATGAAGTCGTGATTGCCTGCTCATTGTTTTCTCATTCACTTGTTTGAATACCCAACCTATAATCAGAGCTGTAAAAATAAGGCATTAAAAAGGCACGCTGCCATTTTTATGGTGACACTAACAAAGTGCATTTCCATTCACACAGCCATTTTACTCATTGAAGCCATCAAAACTCACAATACCCATCAGAACAATCTGCAGGCTTCAGTTCAAAGTAAAACTGCATTATAGTGTTAGCATCTGAATTAAACCGTGGCATGTGAAGAGGAGGGGTTGAATGCTCTCAAATACACACTCGTCTCTCTTTCTGTCACTCTCTCGTTCTCCCTCTTTTCTTATTTCTTCATTGCGCACAAAGCTAATGATAACATAGGTCTCTGATTCCGGTAATTACTGTAGCTTGTCAGAAGCGATCTCTATATGACAGCGTTTGTGTTCCGCCGCTCCAGTGACGAATGGCAGAATGGTAAGTTTGAAAACAAGCTTTGGCTTAATGTGACCCGCTTTGGCTACAAAGTTCTTATATTCCGGAAAATTCTGGAAGTTACGTGGTCAAAACCTATAGGGTTGTTCTTTAACTATGGACACGTCTGGTCTTGTGGACTTTTAGAAAACAAACTGCCTTGAAATACAGTTTTTCCACTGTGCATCACAATATATTTTTCTAAAATGTCATGAATATTTCCATATCCACCAGTTATTATATTTGTTTTCTCTGTTTTTGTTGTTTTCTTCATTATCATGTCGTGTCACAAGCATGCTTTTCACCGGTACAATTGTCTCCTTGGTAAAGCAAGATATATTTCTAGCATCATTTGTTTGCGGATGCCACTTATTGGTTTCATGAAACGCAATAATGGAATGAATTTTAAGTAAATGTGCTTTAGGTGTCTAAATACATGTTGGGGCCACCGTATATTAAAAACATGAATAAATATACAACCAAACCCAGAACCCTGAGGAAGGGAGTCTGAACTGTCTATAATTTAAAGTTCTAGCTTTGCTCTGTTTGCACCTCTAGCCATTTCAGTTTTCAAGGCCCTTGTATCCGATGTGGGTGTTTCTTTTAAATCAAAAATAATCAAACAATAAAATAATTACAGGATTACCTGATAGAGGGCCCGGGAACGTGTGCTTCAAAATGCTGAAAATGTGTCAAGCGGCTGCTCTTGTAGATCATGATTCTGTTGGTGACAGAGCTGTGTGTGGGTGGTACCTCTGAAGGGGCATTTACAGAGAGATACCCTCTTACTATCACCGTAGCAACCAGCCAAGTTCTGATGATCTCACCTCTTTGATAAGCCTCCTAAATATGTCCTCTCTCTCTCTCTCTCTCTCTCTCTCTCTCTCTCACACACACACACACACACACACACACAGACCCTGTCCTGTTTAAAGTTGAGTGGTCCTCCAGTCCCTCCTCTGTTAAAATAACACACACACACCCCTGCTAATTGTATAAATTGAATCAGAAGTGCTTTGCGTTTAGACTCATATTCAGATGGATTTGGATCCTCAGTGAGGGTGCTTGAGGCTAACTGTAATTGCTGGGTTTTCAAAATAAAACCCTTTTATTAATACTTACCTGTGGGCGGGGCTTGCCGAGGATGACGTTTTAGAGGTGAGTAAAATACACTCAACAGGGAAAAGCAGCCACAAATGGACAGTCAATGATTTTCAATCACCTCACGCATGACTCGCTCGTCTTGTTCAATACAAGCCCTGAAATGTAGGTTCACGCTATCAGCGATTAACACATTTAAGATTCCTGTGTTAGTTTGGTTTTATTAATTACAATGTTTGCTCTTATCAATTTTTATATAGATCAAACTCATCGTAGACTCCAAGTATATAGTTTATACGCCTGCTCATATAATAACCACTAGGGGGCAGTGGTGACTCTTTAATATTTTGCTCTCTTGCTCAGCAGTAAAATCCTGCTTCAGTTCCTATGTGTAAATTGCTAAAGGTGCTAATTTAATACTTTGATTTACTGTCATTTCAAATTTTTGTGACGTCTGAGGTCTTAAAACGAATTATTAAATATCCAGGTCACTCTTTCTGTATAACTGAAAGTACGTTTGACAGATCTTGGTCACCATTTAATTTTACTGCATGAAAATGGCTGCACAAAAATCTTCCTTTAAGAAATAAATAAGAAAATAATATAGGTTTGTTGGCACATTAGGGTAAATAAACAATACTTTTCATTTTGAGGTAAACTATTAACAGATTATTGAAAACAGTTTTTAAGTATTTTTAATTTTTGTGAAAACTGCTCTCGTGTGCCAGATAACATTATTGTTCTATGGACAAACGTTGCTTTTTACTCTAAAATGTGTCTGTTAATTACGGTCTTGTTTTGTGATTTTTAATCAGGCAATGTCATAGCCTAAAAGCTAAGTATGTGTTTTAAGGCCCTGAGATCTTCAAGATTTTTAATTGTTTCGTGAGCCGTACTCTTATATTTCAGTCCTCCAGGTCTATAGAGGACCAAGGTGTCCTTGATTTCAAATAATCCAGCAATTACGTCTCCCCTGTACAATAAAACAGTGGCATTTATCTTTTGAACCGAATCGCTCATTCTTCGCAGGACACTGGAGTTAAGTGGCCACTTCTGAATATAAAAACCTCATTGAATGGAACAGGTTACAGTTCAATCTTTCATACATTATAGCTCATTGCTGAAGGACCAAAAATGTACTCTGTGAAAACAAACCAAAAATGAAGGACCCTTTTCCTCCTAAACAAAACGCACGAATCCATAGAAAATTAAAAACAGCTTCTAAACTCTTAAAATCAGGTGCCATTATGTACCTTAAGTTGATGTGTCAATGACTAAATTGAAGATGGTGAGAATATTGCTTTTATTTGTGTATAGAAGGGTAGAACGTACAGATGGCAAATAACACTTAGCAATAAAAAAATGTTTTTAGATGGATTGGCGTATATAGAAGTTCATTCCTGAGTCAAGGTCTCTAACCACCTGTATACGTGCGGCAGAAGACAATGCAATATTTATATTTATGTCTGGAAAACGGAAAGTCCTCAAGCTCAATTCGTTTTGCTGTTTCACATTAAGTGCTGAAAAAAAAGCAAATACTGTTTTTGAGGTCTGGGCACCATACTTGAGAGTAGCTAAAGGACTGTGCTAATGCTAATGAAAAGGTAATATAGGGTGTGCCACAAAAATGTAAAAAAAGCAACACTCTGATTATCCACTAAATTTGTTAAAAACTAAGTCTGAGAAGTCTAGAATTGTGATTTAAGAACGTTTCAGATCTGCTAAAAGCCATAAACCGACTGCAAGTTGTTTTGTAATAGATTTTAAATACAAGGTTTATAAAACGTACAAATTAAATCGGTTTCAGAAACTCTTAAAACTGAGGAAATAACTGTTCGATTCATGGATTCATTCTTGATCAACCTTTTACATTTAAATAAAACCAACACAACTATTCTTTGAAATACACATATTTTATTGGGTGACAGTTTGGCTGTTAGTACTTGGCATTAATTGAAATACAGTTGCAAATCTTTTTGTGCATGTGCATATGGCAAGAGCAGTGACACTGTATCCAGTGAGCCAGTGGGTTCAGTCTGTGAGTTTACACAGTGTGTGAGACTGCAGGCCTGCTCTAGCGGTGAGCAGCCATTTTGGATTTAAGTAAATGACTCGGTGACTTTTAAGCATTTGAAGCACAACATCTAATAAACGGTGCAATTCATTTCCCATTTTATTCACGTCCTATGACCTGGCCCTTTGTCTTTTAGCTACATCTAGCTAAATAAAACAACGCAAAAAGGCCATTTAAAATCAAATTCACAGTGAATTATAAGTCAGCATGAACATCCCTCATAGAAAAGAAAAACAAAATGAAGTTGTAAATAAAATAAATCTTTAAATGAAAATACAAAAGAACAAAATGAGATTTTGTGAATTCACAAGCATATAGCAAGAGGCTAAACATTGTGTTATAGATAAAAAAAATAATGAAAAGAAAGCTGCCCATGAACAGATATGCTGTAACAAAGTGTGGAACAAAAGCACAGTTTAAAACAAGCAGAACAGGAAGATAAGTTTTTTAAACATTCATCAATTCACTCTGAGCAAAAAATGTGTGCTTACTCCTCAAATCTGCACAAGCTTGTAAAGGTGTGTGGCCACATGTACGTGTGCTCTGCTAAACAGTTACAGCAGTTGTTCAGGTGTCTTGCCCTCACTTGACATGACATCACTTCCTGCTTTGACTGCCTTGCACAGCCAATGAGAGAATGAGCTGTGTTAGCTTGGTTTTTTTCATTAATTACTCAAAGATTTTCTCATTTAAAATTGAATATTCAAATGAACATAACCAAAATTGAGATTTTCTTTTGGTACTCATGCGAATCGTGCAGAGTATACGCAAATATTTGCAATTAACAATCACACAAGCAGCTTGTACGAATGCTGTAAGAATTTACATTAAGAAAAGCTTAAGCATTATTTTATGTGCGGCTTGTTATTTTCATTGTCAACATTACATAGTTTTGCAATGGATCTCACCGCGCCAGATGTTCAGTTTGACTTGTTAATGGAAACCTCAAGCCCGTGTAACTCTTAAAGGGATAGTTCACCCAAACCTCACTGTTGTTTCCGGTCTCCATCCACTTTCATTGCATTAGTAACAGCACCGTGGACAGTTAAATAAAATCATACAGACCACATGAGGGTGAGTACATTTTTTGGGTGTACTATCTCTTTAAGAGATGCAGTCTTTCAAACCATCATTTTAACAGTTCTACAGTAGCATGGCATTTGTATCGTATTGTGTTGCTTTATAATGCGACCACGGAAAGGCATTTTGCATTAAGCAGATTCTTCAAGAACGCCAAAAGCTTAATCAGAATATTTCTTGTTTATCTTTAGACACTGTTAAATGACAGTGTTCCTCATGCTAGCATTATTGTTAAAATGCATTTTGATTTAAAGATGGACGTTATCATCATCTTCATAGTCTAAAATGATGATTTATATGGAATTCTATGGAAACAATGATTTTGTGGCCGAAGCTTTCATACAGAAGTTTAACTGGAATACTGTGGAACGTCATATTGCAATACGTTTATTGTTTACATTTTACATTAGTGTTGTTTTTATCTCAGTATCATTATGAGTGTAGTCGAGGGCTGTCTGTCCATGCCCTCTTCAAACCACAGACAACTATTGCCTTAAATTTGTTGTGTATCATCCAAGAATCAGACGGGAGCACACATACACCTCAAACTATCAGTCATCTCATCTCCCCAAACCAAATCATACCAAAATGTTACACTTCATTTTTACTCAACTCAAATGAAAACTACAAGTGAAGTTGTTAAGGTCAAAGGTTTTCAAGTCAAAAACAGAGCAATATACATCAACTCACACAATCACTCATCTTTAGCCTGTGTGCATCTGGGATTGGGAAACAGGAATTAGAAATTAGGATTAGGGAATTGGATTGAGATTAAATTATGGATTAAGTTTCATGGCATTACAAATGGAATTATAAGTCTTCATTATTAGATTGGAATAACTTAAAGGTCTTTGATGGGCTAGGACTAAGGTAAGGATTAGGTTTAAATTTGGCTTTGGCATGGGTTTAGGTTTGGATTACGATGATATCGAAATTAGGATTCACGTGAAGGCTGGTGAATGTAAAAAAAAGTGTTTTACACACACAGCTCATGAAGCCGCTAATGCTAAAACAGCGCTAAAAATCTGTACAATGTCTTTAAATACTGTATATACAGAAATAAACATTTTCATCTGTCACATATTCTTCATAATAATTCTCTAAATAAAAAACAAACGCAAACAGAACAAAAGATCAGTGGCTTCTCTTTCTAAAGAGCAAGAATAAAGGCAACTAGCATATAGCGATGGCTATCGTTTTAAATGTTGCAGGTGCAGCTAAAATTCACATTCTAGGATTTACGCGTTCTCATTCCGCGCAGAGCAACGTACTGACCGACGATATGAAAAGACATGTTGAATTCTGGGACAAAACAAATGACGCCCTTAATCGAGTTTACAGTTGACCAACATGCTAAATGGAGTTAATGTAACTGTCCAGAACTCATAACACGACTCAGATTTCATAACACGCCTTTAACATGCCAGAAAAGAAGCTAAAAATGGCACAACACACAAACGACAGTGAAGATGTGACACAATGAGAGAGCTTTAAGAACACAACTGTAAAAATTGCTGTAGTACTGGGTGACAATCTGAAGCTTGTTTTGTCACAGACAATAGCACCTTTAGGGATGGGCATGCTGCAAACAAACATTTTCCTAATATGTCCTTTTGTCTGGTGTTCCAGTAAAAATCCAAAAATCCAAAAATCTTTAAAACAACATAGATTTAGTAGAGCAGATATTAAGACTTGTTTTGTTTATTTTTCCTACCTCATTAACACATTTTTCTAACTGTTGGCATAAATCGAACAAATATTAGTGTGATTTTAGCTTCCAAACAAAATCAAAATTAATTTGCCAACGGTAAGAAAAATAAGCATGCAAAGTATTTTTACTGGAAAACAAGAGAAAACCCTGATGAGGAAAATGATTTTGCAGTGTGGCTCAGGTGTGGTCAGTTCATCGGACTTGTACTTCCTGTTTGGACCTCCAACACCTTCCATATTTGAGATGAAAACAATAAGAACCCGTGTTTCTGTGTCAGGCTAACAGAAACTTGAGACTTCAGTCCACACAGTAACTTTACTATGGCATGAATGAATTGGTGGCCAGTCCAGTAGCCAAAAGCGTCTACGTTTACCTCATCACTATAACCTAAATGAATGAACAGGATCTGGACTGGGCTGGGCTTGGAGGTAACAGACCAGAGATTTACAGCAAAGCAGTACGTTTCATAAGAGAATATATTTCTGCCGTGATGCGTATATAAGGCCGATGTCACTGCCTTAACCTGAACTTAGCGCTACGCTGACTTGCTAATACATGGCGCTATCCCAAACTAGCACTACTAGCGAAACACAGCTGTATTTTGGCTCTACCCATGCAGATTTTTATCTCTGTGCGGAAAATAGCTACTAAGGTACTACAAACAGACTGTAGTGTATTATTATAGAAGCATACACAGAAACGTGGATTAAGCGTTGACAAAGTGATTGTAGTTAGTAATCTGTCTGATATGAAAAAGACAACTTCCTCTCTATGCCCAGGAAAGAAAATAAAAAAACTAAATATAATTAACATAAATGGCACAACTACTGTTAAATGAAAGGCAAACATGATGTATTAGTTAAGACTCCGAACCTACAACCTCCATTTTTCTCCCTATTTTTTATTTTATTATTCTCTCTTTTTCTACCCCATCATTTACCGATTCTCCTTCATCTTCTATTGACTAAGGAAATCGATGCTAGCTTTGACGCTGCGAGATGTCGCCACGTCGATAGCCATCGCTCTAATCTCAGTGTCTCCGAACTGCATGAGCGTCTGGATCTCTCGTCGCGCCACCGGACTCTCGGTCCCGCTCACGTCCAGCTTCAGCGTACCGCACTTCCTCACGCCTGCGTCCGTGATGAAACTCACCGACTCTTTTTCTGAGCAGTAAACGTGGATCACGATCACCTGCTGCGACGGCTTCGCCGGCGTGTAGCTACGCTTTACCGTTTCGCCGAGCGCCACCGATTGATCGGCAGAAATGAAGGTATCGAAGACGTCGGTGCACCAGCGCGTTCCTTCTTTCACAAGCATCTTCTCGGGCGGATGTTTCCCCTCTATGAAACGGTTTAGGACGCCCACGCCGTAGGTGAGCGGAGAGCGCCGCACCTTTATGATGCTGGGATCCAGGCCGAACAACACCGCCCCCTTGAGGATGGTCAAGCCCACATCATGGGGAATGATAATTCGGCTCCGACCCTGAAGCATGTTCTGAACCGCCTGCTGGAGCAGAGGAGATTCAGCAAAGCCACCCACCAGAAAAAGGAACTTAATGTCTGTCACTTCCGGCTTTTCAAATAATTCAGCTGGAGAACAAACACAAACATGAAAGTTTAAGAGAAAACCGGCAAAACAAAAAAGTACATTCCATCACAAGTTGATCTCTGAACTGATCTCAAAGCAATTTTAACAAATCATTTTAAACATTTCTCATGTAACTAAAGACAACAGTTCATTGGCAGTAGTGTTTGTATTTTTTTAGTTTAATTTGTAGTTTTTGGTTGAACAACCAAAGCTGGGCTAAGTCAACGTGACAGCTGCGAGATTCTCTGAGGGTTCTGACCCAGTTCTCTGTGCAAGTGCTGGAGTATTTTGAGCAGATGGTCAACACTTCTCTGACTGGAGCAACACTTGCCCTAAATGTGTCTCCCAGTGGCTCACTAGTTTGTACAGCACTTTAAAAATTCTACTATGTTTTGAAATTGAAGTATGTAAATAACAATGAACTGCATATAGCAAGTTCATCCATTTACATTACATTTACTTAGTAAGTGCTTTAATGAAATGAGACTTACGTTGCTATCACGGTACTGTACATACAAACATTAAATAAAAACCCGTGATCTTGGAATCAAACCCGTGATCTTGGAATCAAACCCGTGATCTTGGAATCAAACCCATGATCTTGGAATCAAACCCGTGATCTTGGAATCAAACCCGTGATCTTGGAATCAAACCCATGATCTTGGAATCAAACCCGTGATCTTGGAATCAAACCCATCCAAATGTTGTTTCTCTAACATTTCCATTAAGTAACAAAAACATTAAACATTCTATTTTTCAAAGTTCTAGAAACATTAAAACAACATGTTTTTTAGACGTTGTATTGCTTGGATATAAGAACGTTAATCTAACATTACTCTAAACCTGGCTGCATACTCACTCAGGTGCTGTATAATGTGGTCTATGGTTGGTTTGAACAGCGCATTCATTGCATCGGGATTCATTCTTAGCATTCCCTGCGACGACCACTTCACAAAGTCCACACTGCAGTGAGCACAGGAGAGACACAAAGAGAGAAAAAGAGGTTCATGTTATATTGCAGACTACTAAAAACATTAATATTATTGCCTTATATTATTATTAGGTTGTGCGATACTATAAAAAGTCAGTGTGCGTGCTGATATCAGCGTTTTCCAGTTAAAGCACACACATATTCCCATATCCCTGCACATTGCAATGTAATGCAGGGTGGAATGAGTCCTCGCAGAGATGGTTGACTCATCTGATTGTTGGAAAACCAGTCCCCTGTGAGAAATAAGAGCTCAAAATCTATAACATGCGAGTTAAGGCCCTCTTACTCAGGGCTGGTGAAGAATTACCTCATATTATTGTGCCAGGAAAGAATACACTAGTGAACCCATAAAATACATTCGGTACCGGTCGAAGGCGCACCTAAATTTTGCAAGCAATTTTAATATTCAGGGGATAATGCACCGTTAGCTGGACGTTATCAAACAATACACCCAGCGAGAGTGATTGGGACCGAGGACCAGCTGACAATACATTATTCTGTTTATTGCAAAGCTACAGCATTCGCCACGCAGGTATGTAATTGTACACCAAATATTGATTTGAGATTAAATATTATTAATTTCATGAAATATTAAGTTAATATTATGCAAACGTGAAAGTAACACTTGTAAACAAGCCACCGATGAGTGAACTGGTATCATCCAATCACCAGATGTGTGGTCATTATTAATTAATTTTAGATGGCATGATTGACCAATCGGAATCAGGGATACCATGCAATAATTTGTGATCGCAGTCTTGCAGTGCTATGAATAATTATCAGGTCTAATGACTTGAGTTGAGTATAGGCCGATGTAGCACATAGTCAGCAATCTCACACACAAGCACAACATACATTTAGCTGACCTGGCCATCTTTATACAGGGCCGATTGACACATTGAATGGCTGTGCGCGGAGACTATTGGCAGCAGTCATGAATAGACAGATTAACTCTCAGAGGTTGCAGGACACACACGACTGACCTCATACAATCAGTGCGGAGGCAAAGAGTCAGCAGAAAAACAAATGTACCAGTTTAGGACATTGGAGACAGTGATAAACAATTGTTTATCCAAAAAGAAAATCAATCAGATTCTTTGGAAATATGTGAAAGGGGCGAATGTTTTGATGCAGGACAAACTCCTTTATACATTTTAGTGTCAAAAAATATGTTCTATCATATCTCCTCCAGGTTCATCAGTTTATTTGTCCTAACCAGGTGCAATAGACATTTTTTGCCCTACCATCTAACATGGGAAGATTGTGTTGAGGTCAGATTGATTGTAGAAGCTGTGAAACATCACACGTTATCTGTCAAATCCCAGGAACAAGCGTAAGTCACTCACTTGCTCTTCCTCAGTGCATGTTCCACACTGTGTCCTCTGAACTTCTTGTAGTAGTCGATGAAAGAGAAGGGCAGGTTGATATTCAGTGGATTGCTTCGGTCAGGGGCGGCGGCTCTCTTACGAGACTCGAACGCGATCATTAGATCCACCCAGGCAGCCGGACGCTTGATCTTAAACTGGTCAATGAAATCCTGCCCGAATATCTTACACAGGAGCTTCTCGAATTCATAGTCTATCCCAATAGAGCCGTACGGACCTCCTGCGGAGAAGATGGCGAGATAATTTCAAATGACTCAAATAAATTTCAAATGAAAGATCTTTCAGAATGATGGTTGTATATTTTTACAGTCAATTAAGAAAGTCTGGTCTCTTTGGAAATGACTCTTCCTGACTTCCTGAGGAAAATGTTCAAGGGAAGCCAGTGTCGTACCTGAGGCTTTGTAAAGCTCTTTTAGGTGTCCCTCAGGCATCCGGATCTGATGCACGGTCAGATCCACCGTCCCACCACCGCAATCCACAACAACATAACGATCACCTACAGACCGGCAGAAACAACAAGTAAAGGTCACCAAAGATCACCGGCAAATTCGTCAGGATGAATCACAGTGTGATGCATTTCGCCCAGTGACATTTTACACAGTACCACACATTTTCAGGAAACTCTCTGTAGAGGCGGCATGTGAGCAGTGTCAGCCCAAGAAAGAGCTTCTGCAAGATGTCAGGGGAGCTGTGACCTACTTTCAGGGTTCATCGAAAGAAATGGCTTTATAAGCCAAACAGAGCTCAATAATAAGGATGATAAAACTGCCCTATAGTCCCCAGAGGTGAGTTACTAACTACATCCTTTATTGGTTGATCATATTCACCTGTTTTTATTAAATTTATTAACTTGATGCCGATTTGTCAAAATTGTAATTTCTTGTGGTAGTTTTCAAAACGTCTGTTAAAATGAGTGGAATATTAAACAAAAACATTTCTGAGTTTAGACAAAGTAGCATTATAGCTTTTTTACTTGGTTGACAGACAGATAAACAGACAGAGAGATAGATAGATAGATAGATAGATAGATTTTAAATGTAATCTTTTATTTGTAGTGGGGAAAATAAAAATTAGGATAAAGCATAAAAATCCTTATTGTTGATCCCCGGTAAATTCAACAGACTTTAAAATGCTAAACATTCTGATCATTTGGATTCTAATGATAACGAGCAGAGAACCATAAGACATGAATGTGCGTGAGGTTATTACAGCAGTGATAAGCAGTGTGCTGTGATGGTACTGATGCTAATTCGGAGAGCTGGATTAAACCCCAGAGGAAGGTGCATCTTACCAGACTTTTGGCTTTCTTTATGTAGAAGAGCAGCATCAGAAACAGCAGGAGCAAAACACTACATAAAGATGAGTGTGAGCAGACAGACTCTACCTTCAGTGAGTTCAGACCACAGCTCTCCTATGACATTCTCCACCAGAAACGTGCGGCTCTGCCGGTTACGGCGCACATGCTCCTTGGCTGGTTATTGACAGAAAGAGACAGGAAGTGTGTGTGAGAGGGAAGGCTGCGTGAAGCTCTGTGTGTGTGTGTGTGTGTGTGTGTGTGTGTGTGTGTGGCAGTTCTATAGGCAAGGCAAGAATGAAAAAAGGATCATGGTCGCTGTGAGCTGTGTTTTGTTTACTTCAGCTGAAGGATGCTGTTGGATAGATTTAATGGAGAAACAATTCATCAGATTCAGAGAAAAGCTGTGAAATTACTGGAATTCTGAGTGGTTTTACTTGTAGTGCAATTAAACAGGATATTTGTGCATGACGATGATAGCTGTAATAGAGATATTATTAATAAAACAACCTCCATTCCATTATCAAGATTTGATCTTACATTTGAACAACCCCATGGCCTACAAATATGTTTGCAAATAATTACAGCCCTCACAGTGTAATTACTGAATACTGCGGTAAGGCCAGCAGGTCTTGATAAATATGGTAACATAATAATAAACCACTTTTAACATCCTACTAACTATGAGTAACTTTGCAACTATTTGTCAGCTACCAGTTATTAGAGTATTAGTGGACTGTCGGCTTAACATCTGTCAACACTTTATTTTGATGGTCCCTCAGCAGAGATTCTACTGACTAACTAACTAACTTATTCTACTAACCTAGCCCTTAACTCTAACCTAACAACCTACTGACATTTAAATGAGAGTTAGTTGAAATGTAGTTGCAAATCAATGTGTGTTTCTGCAGATCAAATGGTGGAGCATTGCGTTAGCGGCGCCAAGGTCATGGGTTCGATTCCCATAGAACAGGTACTGAGAAAATGTGTAACTTGAACGCACTGTAAGTCGCTTTGGCCTGTCAAATGTTTGAATGTAATAAGAGTCAGTTGGCATAAAGTTGCACAGTTACTTTTAATTATTGAATATCTGATGTGGACTATCGAATTAAAGCATAACCATGAATATTTAGCAAACATTTATCTGTCTGTACTGGTCCATTAAAAGATTTCCTGCTGTGAGAATGCATTGACAGGGTCACTGTGTGGGGGTGGGGTGGGATTGTAAGATAAAGGGCAGTTAGGTTGATGACATCAGAGGATAACGGCCATCCTGGCAGTTGTAAACATTTCCAAACAGGAAGTGTAGGCTGTAAGGGAGAGTGACCACATGGAAACTGATGTCAGACGTTTCCTCACAGAAAACAATAACACGGGCCTGCGGATCTTTCTAATGGAGTGTGGGAGAGCTGAAGATCAAACTGCTTCATCTAACAGAGATTCACTTTTGCCACACCTGCCAGTGGTGGATGAATCAAACACTTGACGCGACTAAACAGTGTGAACATTCTGTAAACACTTCTTAACAGCTTAACTGTACTGTTGCCATGACAATGGAAGTACATTCAATTTTCTCCTTTACAATATTGTGAATTTGAAAAAACAGTGCCAGTGACTGCATCACAATTAGAGCTACTCTTTCTGTGAAACTGCACCTGTCAAAAAACGCAAAAACACAGTGGTTTTCTTCCAAACACGAGCAAGTTTTGTGACACAAAGACGACACAAAACATAAACACAAGCGAATCTAAATTCTCTTTGTATGCATCATTACTACAGCACTAGTTCAACACTGTCACTTCATCGTCACTTTAACATTTCCTGTTATTTTTCGCTTGAGTCACACCGGATCAAATTCTCATCTCATTTGTTCTTGCAGTGGTTTAGAGTTACGGGCTGCTTGCTAACAGCTATACAGCTGCTGATGTCATCAGACTGAGGTCACGGAGGTCAAACTGAAGGTCACTCCATGCACTAATTCTTTATCTGACGTGGTAATATTTCTGCGACAGACAGTAAAATGCAGACAACAGCCGAACGATAAAAATAAGGCATATTGAACAGAATAGCTGACATTTTCAAATAAACCCTAAAAATGCACAGGAATAGTTTACCTAAAAAGTCAATTGTTTTATAAAATAACTAGTCACACTCGTCTCATTTCAAAGATAAATGATGCTAATTTTCCCGTTGAATATTTTTACATTAATTTGAACATAAATCATTTGCATACCACAACAGACTGTTAATCTCCAAAAAGAACAAAAAGCACCATAAAACTATTCCATATGACACGTTAATCCAGATTAGCAGTAAATAATAACATATCCGTAACATATCTGTAACATATCTGTTCCTTACGTGTAACATATCTGTTCCTTACGTGTAACATATCTGTTCCTTATGTGTAACATATCTGTTCCATTCATGTAACATATCTGTTCCTTACGTGTAACATATCTGTTCCTTACGTGTAACATATCTGTTCCTTACGTGTAACCTATCTGTTCCTTACGTGTAACCTATCTGTTCCTTATGTGTAACCTATCTGTTCCTTATGTGTAACCTATCTGTTCCTTACGTGTAACATATCTGTTCCGTTCATGTAACATATCTGTTCCTTACGTGTAACATATCTGTTCCTTACGTGTAACATATCTGTTCCTTACGTGTAACCTATCTGTTCCGTTCATGTAACATATC